>JBBHKE010003059.1:178896-355786 GCA_037447655.1 Zygnema cylindricum | reverse complement strand
CGGATCCTCTTAATTGGCCATGACTGCGTCCGCGTCCTCGGCCACGTCCTCGTCCATTTCCTCGATTGTCATAAAACGAAGAATTTTCGCCTTCTCGTTGGTAACATTGTGAACTCACATGCCCCCACTTATGGCAAATATTGCACTTCTACTCCTTATCCGGGCACTCGGCTGCAAAATGCCCAATCTTATCACATTTGAAACAAGTCACGTTAGAGGCGTTAGATTTATCAAATTCACTCCTACTAAATCCAACATTTTGACTTCTTCCTCTACCTCTTCCTCTAAAATTTCCTCTAATACCCCCTCTTCCTCGGAACAAATGTAGATCCGGGGAATCCGAAGTATTTACATTATGGATTCCACTACTTTCAAAACCTCTACCTACACTCTCTCTATACTTCTCAATGGACTTCAAATAATTCACCGCATGCTCAAGTGTAGCCTTCCGTTTAGATTGAATTATTTCACTAGACGTAGAATATCTTTCGGGCAATCCCTCTAAGAACACTTGTAACTTTTCATTTTCGGGTACAATTTTACTAAGACAACTCAATTGCTCCAACAATATATAAAATCTTTTGACTCCATCATCTATTGACTCATTATGCTTAAACTTAAACTTAATGAAATCCTTGAACACATAATTTGCCTTATCTTTGACTCCTTTCTCAAAATGATTTTCTAACGCTTGCCGACATTTATGTGCGGTATCATGAATAAGAAAATAATTATGGACCGATCCGGTACAACTTTGAATCAATCCATTCATGGCCGCCATATCTTTTAATATCCACAAATTTTGCGCCTTGGGATCTTTTGGCATTTTCTCCTTGCCGTTGACGATCTTCCATAACTTCTTCAAGATGAGACTCGCTCTCATGTTCTTCTTCCAAATAGCGTAGTTTGATCCATCAAAGAGAACCGGCTTTCCTCCCATTCGAAAATCTTCTTCTCCTTCCAACTCACAATTAAAATCAAAATCCTCTTCTATCAGTTTCTTTTTCTTTTTCTTATATTTTTTATCATCATCATCCGAATTATCTGAGCTGCTACTAAAACTAGAGCTAGAGCTGCCCTCCAATTCCTCTTTCACCGAAACATTTTCATTTTTCACCTTTTTATCCTTTTCTTTCATAAATTTCTCCCACTCCTTATAAATGTCTCTATCTAACCAAATGTCATAACTTTCCTTCTCTTTAGGTTGATCAAATCCGACGGGTTTAGCTGGCAATGACTCCTCAGATTTTGGCGTAATTCCTTCACCGAAACTGAATTCTCATTTGCTCGGACCCCGAAAAGATGGCTTGGGTGTCGGCAAAGTTCCCAAGGTCCCCATAGGCATCCTCGGTCCGGATGGAGAGGGTTTGTTCTTCTTTTTCTTCCCTCCCATACCTAACTCACTAGATCCTCAATGTGGAGTTAACAAGCTCAGATACCAATCGAAAGGATCGAAAAAACAATCGGAATGCGCAAAAATTGACAAATTATAATGCGGAAGCAAATTTAACTCACATCAAATATCAACCAGCTCTCATAAATTAAATCCCCATAAACATAGATAGAGACATCACATAATGCAGAAGAGGAAACTCACATAAATTCTCATACATTAACTCTACATTGATTTCTCTTTAGGTTAGACTTAATTCCTCACTAGTTGGCATTTTAACTCATTCGCCAGATTACATATAGAAATCTAATTCTAGAAACGTCACATGTACTTGGACGAAAATAAAGTATGATACAAATTGAAACTACACGAAACGAAATATCTAGAAGTATGGTAACTTAAAGTACAACGTAATCTAACGAAACTGCTAGACGTACGCACGAACCGAAAGTACTAGAAGTCCCGTATAAAAAAGACGAAACCGTTCACTCTTAATCAAACGAAACTGAAAAGTACAAAAGTACTAATGAAACGAAACATAATGCGCGACGTGACGCGCGACAAAAAACTGACCCACACTAAAACTGAACCAATATCCCGCATTGTAATCCTAACAAAAATATTTGAGAACGTCATTTGCTCTCCTAAAATAAATCTTTATTCGTTCAAGCTTTGGAGATCATTGCCTCAAATACGTTGAGCCACGTTAAACTGCGGGGAAAATAGGTTTTATCGTATGCTTTGATTTTTAAGGGCATCTTTTGTTAATTTGAACACGTGGCAAGTTACGAACGTGGCCAGAATTATGATACGGTTCAGGCGATGGAAAATGAAAGTTGCAAATGGACATTGGAAGTCGAAATTATATATAAAATTGGATATAAGACGTTGAACCTGGACATTAGACATCATATATTGCATGTTACACAATGAAAATTGGATAGTTAGTCATTTAACATTAGACATTGAATATTGAACCTTGGACATTCGAAGTACAAAATTGGACATAAAATTTGATGTAGGACAAGGAGCATTGGACATTATACATTCATTATTAAATATTGGATATAAAATCACACATTAGACATTGAACAATAGATATTTCATAGCAAATGCATATAAGGCTGAAAAATTGACAATTGGACATTGAATGATGGACAATGAAAAGTGGGCGTTGGACATATAAACATTGCAAAATGGCAGTTGGAAATTGGACATTGAACATCGGACATTGGAAATTGGTCACTGAATTGGACATCTAACGTTGGACATTGAAGAAAAAATATTGAACATTAGACAAAAGATATTGGGCAAGGATCTTGGAATTGCACACGAGCCATTGAAGATTTCAAATTAGAATTTAATACTACACATTGGATGTTACCTAAGGGACATTGGACCATGGACAGTTGACATTGAAGTTGAACACAAAACACAGACACTTGAAATTAGGTATAGACATTAAACATAAACAGAGGACCTTGGCCATGAAGAAAGTATTTTATCTATGATTCGTGGAAAAATGTAGTGAACATGAGAAAATATAACACTCACCACAATTGACCCTAGAATTCCCAAAGAAGGCATAAATGTTTGACGAATGTAAGGAAAATTGCAATTATGACTTTGAAATTAAAAACATTCTTTCAACCCCCTCTGACAAATAAGAAAATAATTGGGTATCTCATCATTGAAGCTTCTTTCTTCATCATTTTCAAAGAGAAAAAGCCCTCTATTTTCTTTTTCTATGTAGAAAATCCTCTCATGTTTTCTCTTTTATTTGTCCTCTTCATTTTATTCAAAATGGCTTCTCATTGTTGTTGGCGCTCATGCTCAGATTCTTACCCTAAATCATTCTCCATGTGTTCCATCCGTTACAGCACAAATAAACTACATTTTCAGCGCTTCCACTGCACACAATTTCACTTTGAAAAAATACGATGCTAAAGGTTTTATGAACACAAAGTGCGAGCTGCTCGTAGGCTTTTCAAAACGTGTGAGTTCCTGGTACGCTTTACATAAAGTGTGGATTTCCTGCCACGGATTCGTATATGTTCACACACTCTTAAATAATGTTATAGCAGTATACGGATTTGTGCGTAATGGTTTGTGCCTCAAATTAGATGTAGTCGTAAACCATTCATCTTTATTAATTTTTTTTTTTTTAAAACTTTGTTGTTTTTAAATTTTGTCATCGGCCGAAATAAATCCGTATCCTTTCTCCTCGCTTTCTGTACGTGGCCGCTCGATGATTCTGAGAGCCAAGATTGCTCTTTAACTATATCCATTCACGGCCAAGGTCACCAGCTATCACTTTCCTTATAATGTCTACTGGAAACTTCTCCTGTACCGTTCAAGGTGGTTAGTATAGTACAGTTTTTTTGTACAATTTCTTGTCTGTGTGAAATTGCATTCTTCAACAACTGTTATGCTTGCATATCTTTTTCTGGTTTTTTTTTTGAAAGGGATCTATATTCTATATAAAAGTAAATTATTGGGGTTATTTTGTTTTTTCAAGTGATTTTTATTTCTCCGATTCCGTTTCCATTTGCTTGATAATTCCCAGTATTCAACTTTATATCTTTTATAAATGGATTCAATTCAAAAAATAATTCTATATGGTAGAGTAAAACTTTGTTATTGAACATGTAGTAGACATCAAATTCGTCGAGCGGAAACTAACAGCGGGTTTCCCGGACCGAAGTACCAGTAGTTCCCTTCGGTGTCGTACAAACAATGAGCCGCCGTCATAACAATTCGTGACGAAAGTAACACGCCGGAACACAAGGCGACCCAGCCGCCACCATTCCAGATTCTCAAAGAGACAACTGCGGAAGAAATGCCAGAATCTTCAAAGGTTGGGACAACTACGGAAGGAGGAGTTCCCCTATTGCATCCGAAAAGTTGACTTGCTTGATTAATATTCCCCGACTGGTTGGCATCGATCGAAGCTTTACCTCCGTTTGTGAAAACTATTGTGGAGGGGTTCCCGGGGGAAGGAATGGTCTTGTAACCGATAATAGTGGTAATCTTGGCGCGACTTTGCCACAGCGCTGACTTCTGGTAATTGATTTTGGTTTTGGGCTGAGGAACAGAACTAGTGGGAGGAGATTCCAGGGACTCTCGAGGATACGATTGCGTGGCACATACGAGCGAGGAGAGAAAAAAAATAGTTAAAACCGGTAATAGAATGGATGCGACATTGGGAAATAGTTTCCGAAGGAGAGCCATCGAGGAAGGAAAATGAGGGGAAAAGTGTGTGGAAGAGCGAGGAGAGAGGAGAGCGGGAGAGGGAGAGATGGAGAGCGAGAGGGAGAGAGGGAGAGCGGGATGGAGCGGGCGACCGAACGGATTGTGTAAAATACGATGTAACCCGACAATATTTATACATTTTCTCCGACTTTGAAAAAGCTGTCTACGTCACCTTTTTGCTATTGCTGAGTGCGTACTTTTTCCATAACCTGAACCGTATCATAATTCTTGCCACGTTCATAATTCGCCACGTGTCCGGTCTAAACAAAGGAAGCACTTAAGAACCAGAACATGTTAAAAAAAAACGCGTTTTCCTCGCTGTTCAACGCGGCTCAACGTTTTTCAGGCA
Organism: Zygnema cylindricum; assembly: GCA_037447655.1. Classification (NCBI taxonomy): domain Eukaryota; kingdom Viridiplantae; phylum Streptophyta; class Zygnematophyceae; order Zygnematales; family Zygnemataceae; genus Zygnema; species Zygnema cylindricum. The sequence goes on along the minus strand of JBBHKE010003059.1, from coordinate 350,792 downwards.
ATGAAATCCAGCGTTTGAGCGGATCAGGATCTCTTTTAGGAGAGCCAATGACGTTCTTATAAATTTTTAAGGGCAATTTCGATCTTTTGCGGGTTTTTTTTTTTTTTTTGGCTGGTGAACTTTTGCGTTTCATTTCGTTTTTAAAAAGAGCAAAACGAAACCACTATTAGAGTGGAATTGCAGGAAGATATCAGGTGGATCGATTGTTTATTAGGCGTGAATTTATGGGTTGAAAGTACAACAGGATAAACTGAAATTCCAAGTCAAAACATTTTGAGTGATTCGCCGAAATTTTGGTGTGAAACTCACAAGAACATTGCGACGCTTAAATCTTCTTGAAAAAACGTTTATTGATTTTTATCACACTGTGTTCTTATTCCCAAGGAGTCAATATTTTTTGTTTGTATTAGCCACGTGGCGAACTTTGAATGGACAGAGGTGACGATGCGTTTCACGGAATGGAGCACCCATCGCCACATTTTTCAAAATTTGTGGAACATTCGCGCAAATGCTTCCAAAGGGTACAAAAGCCGAAGAGTTTTGACCATAAACAGGGCTTTGTACTGCTCAGTGGAGAAGCTTCGGTACAGCTGTCAGCCGTTGAAAATTCGTGATTTAAAATCTCGATCGGAATGGGTTTCAGTACAATTCTTTCAACATTTTGCCGCTAAAAACATTTTTTCCGTACACACATGTTCGATTATAAATCTGACGGCTGCGATTGAAAAATTAGATTCTCAGCTTCCGATTGGCGGTCTCAACTTGAAAATCGGACAAGTGTGTACGGGGAAAAGATGTTTTAAGTGGCAAAAAAGTGATCAACACTAACAGCGATACACGGTGTGCGGTACTGTACTACTCATAACTGTACTATTCCATGAATCAGGGGTGCACTCTAGTCCGCTATTTCCTTTGCCTTGCTGTAATATTCCGATCAGTACAGGAGAAGTAGATTTTATATATTGCATCCTTACAATACTGTAGCAGTGCGCCTAGAGCTCACCGGGCTGTGTTTCTATCACTTTCTTTAAAGCCCTGTTTATGGTCAAAACCCTTCGGCTTTTGTACCATTTGGAACCATTCGCGCGAATGTTTCACAAATTTTTGAAAAATGTGGCGATGGGTGCTCCATTCCGTGAAGCGCATCGTCATCTCTGTCCATTCTAAGCTCGCCACGTGGCTAGTACAAACGGGAAATACTAACTCCTTGGGTAACAGATAACAATAATAATAAGATAATAATGCGAATAAACGTTTTTTCAAACCGATTTAAGCGTCGCAATGTTGTTTTGAGTTCAACTCCGAAATTTCGGCGAATCACTCAAAATGTTTTGACTTGGAATTGCAGTTTATCCTGTTGTATTTTCTACCCGTAAATTACACGCCTACTAAATAATTGTTCCACCCAATTTCCTCCATCTAGCCCACTCTAAAGCTGGTTTCGGGGCACATTGTGTCCCATGTTTCGCTCTTTTCTAAAAACCTGATAAAATGCAAAAGCTCACCTGCAAAAAAAAAAAAAAGCTGCAAAAGCTAAAACATTCCCTTCAAAATTTTTAAGAACGTCATTTGCTCTCCTATAAGGGATCTTGATTCGTTCAAACACTGGAGATCATTGCCTCACATACGTTGAGCCGCGTTAAACAGCGAGGAAAATAGGTTTTTTTCGCATGCTTTGATTTTTAAGGGCATCTTTTGTTAATTCGAACACGTGGCGAGTTATGAACGTGGCCAGAATTATGATACGGTTGAGGCGATGGAAAATGATAATTGCAAATGGACATTGGAAGTCGAAATTAGATTTAAAATTGGATATAAGACGTTGAACATGGACATTGGACATCATATATTGCATGTTAAACATTGAAAATTGGATATTAAACATTTAACATTGGACATTGAATATTGAACCTTGTCTAATGTTCAATATTGTTTCTTCAATGTCCAACGTTCAATGTGCAATTCAGTGACCAATTTCTAATGTCCGATGTTCAATGTCCAATTTCCAACTTCCATTTTGCAATGTTTAATGTTGATTGTGCATTTCACACTTACCAATATGCAATTTTTACTTTCGAATGCTCAATTCATGTATCCAATTTTACATCCAATTACCAACGTCCAATGTCCAACGCCCACTTTTCATTGTCCAACATTCAATGTCCAATTGTCAATTTTTAAGTCTAATATGCATCTGCTGTGAAATATCTATTGTTCAATGTCTAATGTGTGATTTTATATCCAATATTTAATTATGAATGTATAATGTCCAATGCTCCTTGTCCTACATCAAATTTTATGTCCAAATTTGTACTTTGAATGTCCAAGGTTCAATGTTCAATGTCCAAAGTTTAATGTTTTATATTTAATTTTTAATGTTTAACATGCAATATATGATGTCCAATGTCCATGTTCAACGTCTTATATCCAATTTTAAATATAATTTCGACTTCCAATGTCCATTTGCAATTATCATTTTCCATCGCCTAAACCGTATCATAATTCTGGCCACGTTCATAGCTCGCCACGTGTTCAAAACGACAAAGTTAAAAACGATTTTTTTTTAATAAAGATGAATGGTTTATGACTACACCTAATTTGAGGCATAAACCATTACGCACAAATCCGTATACTGCTATTTCATTTTTTGCAAGTGAGTATGACAGGAGAAGAAACCGAAGGTAAAGGCTTGTAAAGTCAAGACATACAAAGATGCATAGTTGACAAGAACTAACAAATTGGGACAAATTGGATGTGAAGGACAGAATTCTTACCTCAATGTCAGGAAAGCCCTTTCAAAATCATCCACTTCAAAGGATTCCACAGACGGCCAAAGCTCAGGAGGTTACGATCACGAGTGGAGAGCACCTGAAAACGCCAAGCACAGCGGAAGGCGTGATGGGAAAGAACAAAAGGATTAGTTTCAGTCCCTATGTCAAAGTTAGGTCAAAGTGTAATTTCACAAAACAAAAAATTTGAAAACTTAAAATGAACAGAAGACGAGAAAATTTGAAAATTAAAATAGTTTAGAGCTAAAAAGGGACTCTAAAACATTCAGCCTAGACTTCCAGAGCAATCAGAAAATTAGTAGGAGGCAGAAGGTCACCTAAAGAAATTATTGTTAGAAAGGAATACAGGTAGAAATCAGATAAACGTCACTATACGAGTAAAGAGTCAAAGAAAATTCTTACCTCATAAAAATACAGGAAGAACAGGAAAGACAGCCGCAGGTCAGAAAATCCCACGTAAAGAACACAGCGGAAGCCGTGGCTGGGCGAAAGGAAGGAAGAATTCCAGAGGCCATTGAGACGAACCTAAGCCTCAGCCTCAAAAAAGGCGTGCTAAGATATGGCTGCCGGAGGAGAAAGGAGGAGTTAGACGAAACCCTAAAAGAAGTTTCAGTCTGGAAATTTTTCTAAGGACTTAATGAACGTCAAAATGAAAGTACTAACAACTTTATATTCTTTTAAGTACAGGTTGTACCTTGCAGTCGTGCGACAAAGGCGCGGAACAAATTTGGAGTCACAACGTTGGGAATTATCGACAATTCATCGCCACCACGAACGGATTAATCGAACGGACGAGAAATTTCGAGGTCGTTCGAACGACAACACAAGGACTTTGCGACGGCATACGCGACAAAGTATGATGTCAAACGGACATCCAAATCGACGGACGAAATAGCATCGTGATTTCGTGGATCATTTTTCACCGAGGATAGGGGACACGTCAGGTGGTCCCAAGTTTCAACCGCTGGCAGCGAAACTGAACGCCAGCGACGCAAAGTTTGACGGCGCCAATAGCGCTCTAATTGGTCCTAATGTTTTTTTAGATCATCATGGAACCACAGGTGGTCCCCACGGGATCATACATCGAATGGAACGAGTACCATTCTAAATCGACGAAGCGACATATTGAATCGACTTCGTACTGACCCAACTGTACGGCGGTCAGCAAAAATATTCCGCGGGAATATCGAACGAGAAATTGTACGACTAAGACGAAATGTTATCGAGGACGATTTCGTACCAAACGCATCGCCGAAACATCGAGTGGGAGTGTTGGTTTTGGTGCGATCTTTGGCGATTCATTTGTACCTGCCAGGATATATTTGTACCGGCAGATTTTTACCGTAAAGTGACTAGGAACTCGTACGTTTTGAAAAGCCTACGAGCAGCTCGCACTTTGTGTTCATAAAACCTTTAGCATCGTATTTTTTCAAAGTGAAATTGTGTGCAGTGGAAGCGCTGGAAATGTAGTTTATTTGAGCTGTAACGGATGGAAGACATGGAGCTTGATTTAGGGTTAGAATCTGAGCAAGAGCGCCAACAACAAAGAGAAGCCATTTTGAATAAAATGAAGAGGACAAATAAAAGGGAAAACATGAGAGGATTTTCTACTTAGAAAAAGAAAATAGCGGGCTTTTTATCTTTAAAAATGATGAAGAAAGAAGCTTCAATGATAACATACCCAATTATTTTCTTATTTGTCAGAGGAGGTTGAAAGAATGTTTTTAATTTCAAAGTCATAATTGCAATTTTCCTTACATTCGTCAAACATTTATGCCTTCTTTGGGAATTCTAGGGTCAATTGTGGTGAGCGTTATATTTTCTCATGTTCACTACATTTATCCACGAATCATAGATAAAATACTTTCTTCATGGCCAAGGTCCTCTGTCTATGTTTAATGTCTATGCCTAATTTCCAGTGACTGTGTTTGGTGTTCAACTTCAATGTCAACTGTCCATCGTCCAATGTCCCTTAGGTAACATCCAATGTGCACTATTTAAATCCAATTTGAAATCTTCAATGGCTCGTGTGCAATTCCAAGGTCCATGCCCAATATCTTTTGTCTAATGTTCAATATTTTTTCTTCAATGTCCAACGTTCGATGTGCAATTCAGTGACCAATTTCCAATGTCCGATGTTCAATGTCCAATTTCCAACTTCCATTTTGCAATGTTTAATGTTGATTGTGCATTTCACACTTACCAATATGCAATTTTTACTTTCGAACGCTCAATTCATGTATCCAATTTTACATCCAATTACCAACGTCCAATGTCCAACGCCCACTTTTCATTGTCCAACATTCAATGTCCAATTGTCAATTTTTAAGTCTAATATGCATTTGCTGTGAAATATCTATTGTTCAATGTCTAATGTGTGATTTTATATCCAATATTTAATTATGAATGTATAATGTCCAATGCTCCTTGTCCTACATCAAATTTTATGTCCAAATTTGTACTTCGAATGTCCAAGGTTCAATATTCAATGTCCAATGTTAAATGTTTAGTATCCAATTTTCAATGTTTAACATGCAATATATGATGTCCAATGTCCATGTTCAACGTCTTATATCCAATTTTAAATCTAATTTCGACTTCCAATGTCCGTTTGCAATTATCATTTTCCATCGCCTGAACCGTATCATAATTCTGGCCACGTTCATAACTCGCCACGTGTTCGAATTAACAAAAGATGCCCTTAAAAATCAAAGCATGCGAAAAAAACCTATTTTCCCCGCTGTTTAACGCGGCTCAACGTATTTGAGGCAATGATCTCCAGCGTTTGAACGAATCAAGATCCCTTTTAGGAGAGCAAATGACGTTCTTAAAAATTTAAAAGGGAAATTTGGAGCTTTTGCAGTTTTTTTTTTTTTTTTTGCAGGTGAGCTTTTGCGTTTCATCAGGTTTTTAAAAAAGAGCGAAACATGGGACACAATGTGCCCCGAAACCAGCTTTAGAGTGGGCTAGCTGGAGGAAATTGGGTGGATCGATTATTTAGTAGGCGTGTAATTTACGGGTAGAAAATACAACAGGATAAACTGCAATTCCAAGTCAAAACATTTTGAGTGATTCGCCGAAATTTCGGAGTTAAACTCAGAACAACATTGCGACGCTTAAATCGGTTTGAAAAAACGTTTATTCGCATTATTATCTTATTATTATTGTTATCTGTTACCCAAGGATTCAGTATTTCCCGTTTGTACTAGCCACGTGGCGAGCTTTGAATGGACAGAGATGACGATGCGCTTCACGGAATGGAGCACCCATCGCCACATTTTTCAAAAATTTGTGGAACATTCGCGCGAATGGTTCCAAAGGGTACAAAGGTACAAAACCCGAAGAGTTTTGACCATAAACAGGGCTTTGTACCGCTCAGTGGAGAAGCTTCGGTACAGCTGTCAACCGTTGAAAAATCGTGGCTTAAAATGTCAATCGGAATGGGATTCCGTACAATTATTTCAACATTTTGTCCTTTCGCTATTCGCTTTGTGACAGCGACCAATTAGGCATTTAGGAGCTCACGCGTTTACGGAGAGTCGGATCTGTTAGTGTAGTACGAATGTACTTTACGGGAAAAACAAAACAGGATATAACATTCGACGAAAGAAAGTGATAGAAACACAGCCTGGTGAGCTCCGGGCGCACTGCTACAGTACTGTACGGATGCAATCTATAAAATCTACTTCTCCTGTACTGATCGGAAGATTACAGCAAGGCAAAGGAAATAGCAGACTAGAGCGCACCGCTGATTGATGGAATAGTACAGTTGTGAGTAGTACAGTACCGCACACCGTGTATCGCTGTTAGTGTTGATAACTTTTTTGCCACTTAAAACATCTTTTCTCCGTACACACCTGTCCGATATTCAATTTGAGACCGCCAATCGGAAGCTGAGAAACTTACTTTTCAATCGCAACCGTCAGATTTATAATCGAACATGTGTGTACGGAAAAAATGTTTTAAGTGGCAAAATGTTGAAAGAATTGTACTGAAACCCATTCCGATCGAGATTTTAAGTCACGATTTTTCAACGGCTGACAGCTGTACTGAAGCTTCTCCACTGAGCGGTACAAAGCCCTGTTTATGGTCAAAACCCTTCGGGTTTTGTACCCTTTGTACCCTTTGGAAGCATTTGCGCGAATGCCATCGTCTCTGTCCATTCAAAGCTCGCCACGTGGCTAGTACAAACAAAAAATATTGACTCATAGGAACAAGAAAACAGTGTAATAAAAACCAATAAACGTTTTTTCAAGCCGATCTAAGCGTCGCAATGTCCTTCTGAGTTTAACTCCAAAATTTCGAAAAGTACGCACTGAACAGTCGCAAAAAAGTGACGTAGACTGTTGGTTTTGGTGCGATCTTTGGCGATTCATTTGTACCTGCCAGGATATATTTGTTCTGGCAGACTTTTACCGATTCACATTTTGTGACGTGACGTGACGCGACGAATCGAACTGTACGGAATCTGACGACAATTCCGCCAACCTTTATATCGAGTACAGATTGTGTCAGATTTAAAGAGTGGCACATTGTGGTGGAAAACGACAAAACGGCAGCATCTCATTGCACCACTTATTTAGGCATTTCATCACAAGATGACACACAAGATGATATATAGTGCAGCAAGGCATTTGAAATAACCATCTCATGGAAATGTCATGCAGATCACTCTCAGACTTAGAATACTCTCAAGATTGATAGAAAAGCATTTACTTCATTAGATCATAACTCTTTGTACATTCTTATTAGGATTCAGATCATAGACCATAGAAGGAGAATGCAGCTTTATTAAAGGTTAGTCCATAGGAACAATTTTATTCCAATCGGGGCTCACTTCGGCTTACGCCTTGTGGCCCCTTGACTATATCTAAATTTCTCAAGCTGCCTAAACCTGTCCAATCTATTGATTTGTTTCCATGCCTCTCCCATTGCTATCTACCTAGTGGTTCCTACAGGCTAAGTTTCGCTGTGTATAGATTTCATGTGTTTATAAGTTGGGTGCGCACTGGCTTATATGACCTTGTAAAACTATCAGGTTATGTGCCCACAGCCCTTGCCTACAGAATTCTAAGTCTAGCTAGCTAATAGGGAGTCGAGCCGGAAAGAGTCTTGCAGATTCATGGAATGACTCCAACGAAACCGAGTTTGCTTCCTGGAGAGACACTAGCGTTAAGAACGAAAGAGGATGAGAGAGAGAGAGACAAAGAGAGAGAGAGAGAGAGAGAGAGATAGAGAGAGAGAGAGAGAGATATTTGCCCTCTGGACATTTCATGTGTGAGAGGGTTACAAGGAATCCAAGTGAGAGCAGATCAGATAGCAAGAGGATGTGGTGCAGAGATCGGGGAGTTAAAGAACTTCATGATGATACAGTACAGAAGCAAAGCGACAATGAAAGCACATATTTCCCACCTCATCAGTCTACTAGATGAAGTCGATGCTATCGGGCTTCAACTCTCAGAGTATGAAAGAACATTGCTACTAATCCTATCCCCCTCAGATGACATCAAGAGTAACCTTACTATGTCATACAAAAATCGGAGGACATGGACGTGGAGCGAAGCATTGATCGCAGTGTTGGAATCTGTTTCCAACAGCACCGAGGAGTCACAAATCGACAAGGATTCCAAGATCTTCCGGTAGCTTGCAACAGCTGAGGAGAAGACGGAGTCAAGACGGAGTCAAGACGGAGTCAGAGGTCAAAAGTGTGACAAACAAGAGAGTTTCCTTCGCAGTGAAAAGGAGGAGTATCTCTTCGAAGCATGCGTCGACCATGCAAGAAGGGGAGGTTGTCAAAGTGTCACAGAAAATCCAAGCAAGGAAGACGAAGGTGACCAATGCAACTCGCCCACATAACAAAAATATCCAACTAAATCTGAATACTGCAGACAGAACTACAGCAACCAACTCAGAGTAATTAAATTTACAGAAAGTGAGGGAAGTGAGGATGTGTTTGCTGCAGAATTAAGCAACATGGCTTACCACGACATGGATGCAGAGATCAAAGAACGAGTTGCAGATCAGGAGCAGATTCGCATCCACACAGTGCAAAAAGTGACGACTCCAGGAAAGATGAAAGGATGGATATACAAAATCTGCAAACAGATGGCAAAAAGTCGAAGCGTCAATCTACACAAAAAGTTTGGCCTGATTCTAGAAAGTGACGGAAGAGCGAGAGGAAAGAGGTGTGGATGAAAGGAGGGGAGTACTTACCAAGGTGACTTCGTCATCAAGTGACAATGATCAAACAACCCCATATACCAAAGAAAGAGATCCAGCCGCCTACTTCTTCACCGCCATTGTCACCAGATTCCGAAAAGGAATCTAAGGTCTGTGAACGGAGAAACCTGTCAAAAATAGAGAAACCAAGCAACAAAACCAGAGAAAGACTCAGTAAAACAGAAAATAGCAAAATGATTCTTAGCGGAAAGCAGGTCATGGACGATGGCAAGTCAATTGTTTTATTAGAAGTTAGAATATTTGAACAGAAAGTCAGAAGTCAAACAGTAAAGCAAGTTGCTACGCGACTTTCTAGACAAACATTGAAGACAGGTAGACGAGATTCAATGACAGACAGAAAAAAGGATCAAAACTCTCATTTATAGAGGTCAAAGAACTCACCAAGTAGAAACAGTTGAGACCAATCAGAGGTACATGAGGAGTAATGATGTTAGAGGTAGCCATTAGGCTACAAGCGGTCATTTGAACTCACTTAACGTTCACATAGACGAAGGCGCGGAAGACAGAAAAGTCAACCTGCAAAATATAATTCAAAAGGGTTAAATCCATAAGATTCAAGGTAGAGGAAACAAAGAGGAGGCCAAAAAAGGAAAGAAATATAAGGAGAGAAATCACAAAAGTTTAGAGGGAAGAGAGTCAGTGCAGAGACTAAACAGAGATCAAATTAGAGACATCAAAAATGTAGCATCTGGAAACAAAGATCAAAATGCATTCAGCAGTGGGAGTCACACAAGCACGAAGAGGACTCACCAAGAGGAGATCACATCATGAAGGAGTTTCCAAAGAGACGCCCCACAACTCAACAGCACAAGACAACCCCTCAGCTCACAATCTCCAACGAGGTGCTCGCCTTACTACCGAAGGGACGGAGATTAGAGGACCACGAATCAAAGAAGCCGAATCTACAACAACAAAAATAAAAAACAGTGGCTCAGAAAAGGTAAACTTGCAAAGAAACACTTCGAGACGAAATGTGCAAAATACATTCATGGAGAAAGTGAAAGAGACACTAATAAAAATTGGAGAACTTTCACATGTTCAGCCAGCTGATGCAACAGTGCTCTCAGCTGAAGAGGAGACGATGGAAAAGAACTTACCATGCCTCTAGCCGAGAGGGAAGAAAATTGAGGATTCGCCGAAGGCCAAATCCACTCCCAAAGGCGAATTCGAAGGAGTTCTACCTCTAAGAGAAAATCTTACCACCATTACCAAGGTGGAATCTGCAAACAGGAGAGAGAAGGGGAAAGGTCAGAAACCAGCTGTGACTCGGTCACAAAAGAAGCTACAGAAGTGATTCGCAAAACTGTACAATTCGACAACAACAACTTAACCCTTGCAGATCTTTTTTACTCACATCGACTGAGCAAAGTACAGCAAAAGCAGATTGTAGACACTAAAGGAAGGGGAAATCTTTACCAAGTGTTAAGAGGGAGATTCGAGAAAGTGGGAGCAGATTTGAGGAGAACACCCACGGGCAACTCCAGAGATCCGGTGAAATTGAAACTTGTCAAAGAAAGCACCACATTAGTGAGTATGGCAGGAGAAAAACCGAAGGCCAAGGCTTATAAAGTCAAGACATACAAGTTGCTTTGTTGACCTGAACTAACAAACTAGGACAAATTGGATGTGAAGGACATAATTTTTACCTTAATGTCAGGAACGCCCTTTCAAAATCATCCATTTCAAAGGACTCCACATAGGGCCGAAAATCAGGAGGATACAATCACGAGTGGAGAGCACCTGAAAACGCCAAGCACAGCGGAAGGCGTGATGGGAGAAAACAAAAAAAAGGATTAGTTTCAAAATTTTAAATTTCTATGTCAAAGTTAGGTCAAATTTCAAACTTAAAGAATGGTAAATTAAAGACTCAAAATGAACAACAAACAAGAGAAAATCTTACAGTTCTAAAGAGTTTAAACTAGAAAGGACTATAAGACGCTTAACCTGTAGACTCTCAGAACAGCCAATAATAGTAGGAGGCACAAGGTCACTTAAAGAAATTTTTGCTAGAAAGGAATACAGAAAAATAAAATCAGATAAACGTCAGACTGTAAGAGTAAGGAGTCAAAGAAAATTCTTACCTCAGGATTCGAAAGAAAGAAAATCAAGAGCAGCCGCGAATCAGAAGTTCCGACGAAAGTAATACAGCGGAAGGTATGGCTGGGCGACAAGAAGAATTTTAGACGCCATAGAGAAAAACCTAAGCTTTACTCTCCGACAAGACGTGCTAAGATATGGCAGTTTGAGGAGAATAGAAGACTTAGAAGAAACCGTAAATGAGAAAACATAAAAAAAATAAAAAAAATCCAAAAGACAAAATGAATCTGTACATGAAAATACTAACTGTTATTTGTGTGGCAGAAGTACAGGTTGTACCTTTGATGCAGCGCGACAAAGGCGCGACGCAAATTTGATGTCGCACGTTGGGAATTATCGACATTCCATCGCCACCACGAACGGACTAATCAGACGGACGGAAATTTTGGACGTTGTTCGAGCGACAACACAGGGACTTTGCGACGATATACGCGACAAAAGTATGATGTCAGACGGACATCATAATCAAACGACAAATGAACATCCAAATGGACGCTCGAAATGACATATTGATTTCGAGGATTGAGCTCGTACACAAAGGATAGGGGACACGTCAGATGGTCCCAGGCTTTAACAGCTGGCAGGGAAAAGTGAGCGCTAGGGACGCAAAATTTCACGGCGCCAGACGCGCCCTAATTGGTTCTAAATTTTGCAGATCATCCTTGGACCACAGTTGGTCCCCACGAGATCATACATCAACCAGAACGAGTACTGTCAAAATCGACGAAGCGACAAACTATATCGACTTCATATTGACCCCAATCTACGACGGTCAACTGAAATATTCCGCGGGAATATCGAACGAGAAATTGTACGATTACGACGAAAAGTTATCGAGGACGATTTCGTACAAAACGCATCGCCGAAACATCGAGTGGGAGTGTTGGATTTAGTGCGATCTTTGGCGATTTGTTTGTACCGGGAGCGATTCACTTGTACCGGCAGAATTTTACCGATTCACATTTTGTGACGGGACGTGACGCGACGAATCGACTTGTACGGAATCTGACGACGATCCCGCCAATTTTACTTTTGAGTATATTGTGTCAGTAGCACAAAGAGGCACTTTGTGGTAGAAAGCAAGAAAACGGCAACATCTCATTGCACCACTTATTCAGGCATTTCATCACATGATGACAGATAGAACGATATAAAGTGCACCAAGGCACTTAGAACAATTATCTCATGGAAATGTCATGCAGATCACTCTCAGACTCAGAATACTCTCAAGATTCATAGAAAAGCATTTACTTCATTAGATCAAAACTCTTTGTACATTCTCATTAGGATTCAGATTATATAACATAGAAGGAGAATGCAACTTTATTAAAGTTAGTCTATAGGAACAATTTGTATTCCAAATCGGGGCTCACTTTGGCTTACGCCTTGTGGCCCCTTGACTATAACTACGTTTCTCAAGCTGCCTAAACCTGTCTACTCTATTGATTTGTTCCTATGCCTCTCCCGTTGCTATCTACTTAGTGGTTCCTACAAGTTAAGTTTCGCTATGTATAGATTTCATGTGTTTATAAGTTGGGTGCGCACTAGCTTATATGACCCTGTAAAACTATGACCCTGTAAAACTATCATCGGATTCTACTCGTGTGAGGTACATAAACAATTCCTCGCTTTAAGTGCCGCCTCGACTTTGCGCCTCAATTACTGATAATTGGATCTTTCGAACTTCTCAAAGGCGCCCTCTGGGCCTATAAATTTTAGCCCAAAGTTTACCATTTTAAGCTATCAGAAGATTTCTTAAAGATATGCACGTCTGACTCGATAAAAGATATCAGTCTATTTCAGTCTGTACAAGTAATTTTTCAATTTCACACACCCATATTTTCCTTCTTCCGAAACAGCTCTTTTAGATACCTTCATATACACTTCCTCATTCAAATCTTCACTTAAGGAGGCGGTTTCCACATGCATTTGATGCATATGTTTGTTACCAGGTGCCGAAATAGCTATGATCTTTCTTAATGAATCGAAATACACAACAGGTGCATATGTTTCCGTGTAATCAACTCCGTCCATTTGTTCAAAGCCCTTACGCTCTAACCGGGCATTATTTATCACAATTTCTCTCGAAGCATCAATTTTTTTTTTTTTAAACCAGCTTTGCGCAATGGTTCTTTTCCCTTCAGGTGGGCTTACCTCCTCAAATGTACGATTGTCAACTATTGATTGAAGGTTTTTTTCCCATGCCGGTCGAATATTCAATGTCCAATGTTAAATGTTTAGTATCCAATTTTCAATGTTTAACATGCAATATATGATGTCCAATGTCCATGTTCAACGTCTTATATCCAATTTTAAATCTAATTTCGACTTCCAATGTCCGTTTGCAATTATCATTTTCCATCGCCTGAACCGTATCATAATTCTGGCCACGTTCATAACTCGCCACGTGTTCGAATTAACAAAAGATGCCCTTAAAAATCAAAGCATGCGAAAAAAACCTATTTTCCCCGCTGTTTAACGCGGCTCAACGTATTTGAGGCAATGATCTCCAGCGTTTGAACGAATCAAGATCCCTTTCAGGAGAGCAAATGACGTTCTTAAAAATTTAAAAGGGAAATTTGGAGCTTTTGCAGCTTTTTTTTTTTTTTTTGCAGGTGAGCTTTTGCGTTTCATCAAGTTTTTAAAAAAGAGCGAAACATGGGACACAATGTGCCCCAACTATCAAGTTCTACCAACTGTAGAGGCGGAGGTGCCAGAAAAACGTGTCCCTCCAAACTCAGGTGGAGGTGGGCATGGAATTTGTCCAAACACTATGCCCCATATATGCTTCTCAAATAGTTCTCCCTCCATCATCATTTCCCAATAAAGAAAGTCAGATCCATCAAATATGGGCACCCTAGAGGGTGGGCCCATAACCTAAAATTCTATGGTCTCCATTGACCCACAGAATGAGCAGCCTATGTAAAGCCTCTAGGATAATATTTGCCCCTTTTACTTTCCCGCTGAATAAGCGCCGCCCAGGCACACAAATATTCTGACCACTCTCACCCCTGTGAGGACAAGACTCCCCTGAGTCAAACGCAAAAAGAGTCACTGAATTTGCTCACCTGAGCAGTAAGTTATGGCTAGTCAAAGATGACCTTTATAGTTACAAGCTCTCTTAGAGAGAGAGGTACCTAAATATTACTAAGTCTCGGTCTGCCTACTCACGACTACCTACTATTAAACCCTAGTCCAATAGGAACACTATAAAGTACAAGAAGGTACAATGGGCGATGTACTTATTGTACGACCATTGTACGACAAGGTCTACAAGGTGACACATGTCATATCGGAAGCCATGGTTCCTCCTCCCATCTTCTCCGGTATCAAATAATGTGGCGCCACGTGGCACCGCGTGACGCTATATCGGTATGCCGCCAAAAAGCTCACTTCGCATGGCGGCTATAATGCCGGCCGTCCAATCAAAACATATTTTACACGGTTCAGATTCGCGTACATGCAGAAATTGCTCCTTTTGGTTAGTGTGCTGTTAATTAGTTGTTTTGTTAATGTTTATATATGTGTAAAACCCGTCACGTGTATCGTTTCGTGACGCCTTAATGGTTAAGGCGATAAGCTACTTAGAATATAGAGGTCACAAGTTCAAATCTAGACCTAGGCATCATTTTAGCCAAAATACCCTTAACTACAACAACTACCACTTTTTAAATATGGCGGCAGCCATGGCGCGCCTTTGATCCTTACTCTCTTTCTTTAAAACGAAACTAAAATAGGGAAGTGAACTATTAATTACCTCTTTTCAACAGATAACACGCCAGAAACGCCTCCAGCGCCAGAATCCGACCAAGAAAGTGAGGAAGCAGGGTGGGGGGAGAAGGAAAATCAACCAGCGGAACCAGCAGATTCCCCTATTTCGTCGCCAAAAATTCAACCTCCTTCCTCCAAACCAGCAGTGATGTTAGTAAGGCATCTAATGCCCTATGCTCTCACTCACGTGAAAAAATTGGCCTCTTCTCATAACTTGCCGGAGAAAGTTCTCATCCAGGCCCTCGGAGAGGAAATCCATTTAGGAGGGGAGAAACACCGGGCCGATCAGGCCAGATCTGTTTTTAGGTCAGCAGACCCAAAGACCCCTATGATGGATAGGGACTACAAAACGTTATCTGTGGCGCTAATTTTCAACCGGACGGGGAATTTTAAACTCAACAGATACGGCGGGTATCAAAACGCAGTTGTCGATACAAGAGCACTCCCAAATCTAATCACCACATCGGCTCTGCAGCAAATGCCTGAAGAACTCCAACCATAAATCTTCCCCAGTGACATCTGCCTAAGTACTGTTAGTAGTGGGAGGTTACCGGTAAACGGAATAATCAAAGCTATGTTAGTAGAGTTCGCCGACGACGCAGGTCAAAAGGTCCGAATTTAGCTTCCCTTCCTAGTGGTGGAATGTAAGCACTTTGAGATTTTATTGGGAATGGCCACCTAGACAAGGGTGAATACGGAATTAAGTGTGAGGAAGCAGCACTTTACTGTTCGGGACCGTGAGGATCCAGAAGGAGTCAAGGTGGTGGTTCCCCTAGATCTAGATCTATGGAATAGGGGAAAAGATAATGCTCCCGTCGCAGGATGTTATCCTGTCTATGCCACCCACACACCCACGGAACTGCTCGTTAGCGCCACCGATATTGCAGACATAATATAGCAATTCCCTATTTCCATGCGGTGGGAAGAGGGATACCAAAATAGATTATTACAAATAACAAAACTTCCGCGGGAAATGGACAAATCCTTGACAGTTGTTTTTGAAAAGGAAAAAGAACCTTGGTTGGAATCTTTGGAAGTTTCCCCCGACAATCAAAAATTCAATCGACAAGTGGTGTCATTATCTACCCCGGATTTTGGTCTCCGGATATTATCCCTATTCTCTGGTATTAGCTCGGACCTTCAACTGTCTTGAAAGCTGGGCATAAAGTGGAGGCATGTGTGGCCGTGGAAATTTCACCAGATGCTCAGGCTGTCAGTGAATACCGCCTACAACAACTCCACCAATTGTATGCCAGCAACTTCTACTATCCACCATCTGGAGATCTCACTGAAGCGTCCCGCAAAATATAGACAATATCCTAATGCCACATCTCGTTATGCTGGAGCGAGTAGATTTGGTGATTGCAAGATGGCCATGTCAAGGATACTCTTCAGCCAGGATAGGCGAGGGACATCAGGACAGCAAAAGTTGAACCTTCTTCTAGATGATCAAATTCCTTTCGTGGCTGCAGCAAACCCAAAACCAACTAGTGGGGTACGTTTTGGAGAATGTCCACCCGGGAGATGATAAGAGAAAACAAGTCGCAAATAGCTGGAATAAAGTCAAGCAGATTCTAGGAGATCCACTTGTTTTCAATGCGGCGCAACTGGGATCCACGGCTCACAGAGTTTGGGCGTACTAGACCAATATGATACCTCTGTCAGTACTGAACAAGCTTTTATAAAACCACAAAATAGATCCCCAGATTACCCTGAACAAATTTTAGGGCCAGGGCGGATGGCCACTCCAGTAACTAAGGATGATCGTCCTCCGTTCTTCCAGTGCAACCTGTAGAAACTAATGGTTTTATTAGTATTTTCTAGGTCTGAAAAGAAATATAGAAGTCGAGGCAGTCTATCTCTAACTTCTCTCTCCAACTCTCAAACTTGTCGCAGTCACTGAGAAATTGGAGAGGAAGCTAGAGCCATGGCTACCTTGGCTATCCTGAGGTTTACTGGAAATTTATATTAGGTTTATTTATTTAAGTAAAATTTATGTGCCGGCGGCAGGATTTGATCCTTGTACCTACCGGCCGGCAGATAGGAAATAGCCGGTAGCTTTAGCCGTTTAGTCTAGCGGTATTGTTACGTAGCATATAGTTTGATAGTTATTTAAATAGGTATACGTGCAAAAAACCATTTAACTGCAATGAATTACGGGATACATAGATCCAGTAATATATAATGTACGACTTACGGTACGGACACAAATCAGTACCGCGCATTTGTTTCGTAAATGAAACAAATACCGCGCATGTATTTATTACGGCTACGATTAAAGCCGAATTTAATCGGACGGCCGGGATTAGCGCCGAGATCGCAGAGGAAGATTTCGGCGGTTTGTGGCCATAGCCACATCGGATGACGCGTGGCGAAATTCCGTTGGATTGTGGAATCTCCGAAGATTATGGCACCGAATCCGGATTTGACATGTGTCGACATTTTGGCCATGTCGTACAATGTCCGTACATAAAGTACACCGACAGCTGTACTTTTGCGTACGGAACTCAATTCTGATTGGTTCCGTACATCAGTAGATAGAGTCTGTGAGAGAGATAGGACTTAGAAAAATTAGAAGATAGGACCCCCTCTCCTAGAGAGCTTCTGTACAAAAGGTCAACTTTGACCCTCCATAACTTACTGCTCAAGGGAGCAAATTCAGAGATTCTTTTTGCTATCGACTCAGGGGAGTCTTGTCTTCAAAGGGGTGAAGTTGGTCAGAGTTTTTGTGTGCCAGGGTGGCAGTTATTTTTGCTTAAACACAAAGGGGTCAGGATTATCCTAGAGGCTTCTTGGAAGCTGTCCACTCTGAGGACTTATGGAGGTCTCAGAGTTTCAGGTTATGGGCCCACCCTCTAGGGTACCAATCTTTGATGGAACTGGCTTCATATACTGGGAAAGTATGATGATAGGAGCTCTATGCGAAAAAAGGTTTTGGGGGATAGTGAGTGGACGATTGGGGCGTCCATCAAGTCTTGGAATTCCTCCAGGGTTTAAAGGAAGCAGATTCACCAGGAAAGAGGATTCACCTTCAACGGAGGAAACAAAGGAAGGAGAGGTGGTGGACAAATTAAAGGAGAAAGAGGCGACCACACCAATAGCAACTCGTTTAGCATTCATGTCACCTATTCCAAGGAACGAGGAGAATGATACTGAAACCTGGGACTTCAACAATATGGCGGCAAAGCACTTCATCCTACGCCATCTCACTCAAGGACTTGCATGTCCTCATTTGCAGGTAGAGAGGGCATCCGATCTTTGGATGGCTCTCATAGAGATGTACCGAAGTGGTACGATTCAGCAACAACAGTTGGCTGATCAGAAAGTTAAGGAGTATGTATACAAAGGGGGAAATATGTTGGATTTTTGCAATGAGCTTGCTACACTCTTCATGGAGCTAGAGAGTGCGGGTAATGTTTTTAGTGAAAAAGAAAAAGTTAACTGTTTACTAATGAAGTTACCTGATGAGTTCGAGAACATAGTCAACCGTGTGCAGGACTTGCCGGACTCAAGGTGGATATGGAACTCAGTGGTAGGGATGATTCTCGTTCGAGAGAATACGATTGAGATCCGAAGGGGAGGAAAGAGTGGCCAAGCCTTGGCAACAGCGACCGATTGGAGGAACAAGGATTCCCGGAAACCAGTCGGAAACTATGGGGGTAGGGAGCAGAAAAAACAGGTTGGCGAGTTCGAACCAAGGGCTCCCAAAGGTTTATGTCATTTTTGTAAGAAACCGGGGCACTATATGGCAGAGTGCACCAAGCTAACCGAGCTTCGGTTAAAGGAGGGGCAGACCGGTGGTACCCCGAGAGGAAAGAAAAAGGCCCTTGTCACACAGGTACTTGAGGCGGAATCCGAGGACGAGGACGATGAGCTCCTTTTGGATGAGGAGTTGGAGGCGAAAACTGAGGTTGAAATTCCACGAAGGCAGAAATGTGCTTACGGTGGATTGAAAGGTGAAGCAGGCTGGATTATAAATTCAGGTGCCTCAATGCACATGTGTAAGGATAGACACCTGTTCACTAAGATAAGAAAGATTCCCACCGTAGAGATAGAGTACGGGGATGGGAGGATAGTCACCACTACTCTTGTAGGATCGGTAGACCTAAAAGTGTTAGTAAAAGAAAAGACATCCATATTAACATTCTCCGATGTATTGATTATTTCGGAGCTGAACAAAAACCTTTTCTCTACATCAGTATTAGATGATAAGGGTTTTTTCACTAACACTAGGGAAGGAGTCTTTACTGCTAGTTTTGAGGAGGATGTCTATTTCATTGCTGAGAAAGGTAGCCATGGGATGTTTAGGCTGATCTTAAGTAATGAAACAAAGAAACTTTATTATGCTGGTGTTCATGATATTATGATGTGGCATAAGAGGCTTGGGCATGTGAATCTAGATAAGTTAAAAGAGATGAAAAAGATGGGAGTGGTGGAAGGGATTCAGTTCAGTGAGAGTGATGATATAAGTGATTGTAGTGGGTGTGCTCAAGGTAAAGCACACAGATTACCCTTTCCAAAAACAGCCACCTACAAGGGAGAAAAACTTCTAGATCTAGTACACACAGATATTTGGGGACCGGCTAGAGTGCCCTCACCGGGGGGGAAGAGATTTATGATGACTATAACTGATGATTGGTCTCGGTATTCCCGAGAATATTTTTTGAAAAACAAGTCAGAGGCTGAGGACTGTTTTAGACAATATAAAGCATGGAGCGAAAAACTCCATGAAACTCCAATCAAGAGAGTAAGGAGTGACAATGGTGGAGAGTATACTTCTAACCAGTTTGAGGATTTTTTTAGGGAAGATGGGGTTCAACACCAAAAGACAGTTCCAGAAAATCTGGAACAGAATGGGGTAGCTGAAAGGTTAAATAGAACACTAAGTGATAGTGCTAGAAGTATGTTGTCGGATAAGAATATAGGAAAAAGGTTTTGGGCAGAAGCAATGAACTGTGCTAAATACCTCAAAAATGGAGTTCTTACTTCAGCTATAAAAGATCAAACACCTTATGAGAGATGGACAGGCCGGAAACCAGACATATCTCATTTAAAGGTTTTCGGCAGTCAAGTATTCAGTCTAGATACAGATCGGTCTAATTGGAAGCTAGATCCTAAAGGAAAACCGGGATACTTATAAGGATATGATGAGGATGTTAAACGATATAGAGTTTATGATCTAAAAAGAGAAGATATAATCTTAGTAAAGCATCTAGTAGTTATGGATGAAGGAAAGTCTGTGGATCCCTTCAAATATACAAAGTCAGTAAAAATCAGATTTGAGTCAAAAAATTCTGATGACTTTGAGCTTCCTAACTATCCAAGTTTTAGAGACGATGACATTCTTGCAGGAACAAATCAGACCGAAAAGGACTCGGCTGTGGAAACTCCAGTGACAACTCTACTCGAAGCGGAAGACGTGGTGGAAATTGATTCGGAATCAAGGGATAGGGGAGAAGCCGAGTTTGTTCGAAAGAATCCACGAGAACCATCTATTCCGACCTCAGATTTTGAGGGAGGGAGGAGAAGTAGCAAAAGACTGCAAGAAAAACAGGTTAATAACAAGGTAACTAAACTATCTCATCAAGATGAACCTCAAACTTATCAAGAGGCGATGACTTGTCGAGAAAGAAACCGGTGGAAGACAGTCATCAATGAGGAGATGGCTTCAATCATGGCAGCCGATACTTGGGAGCTGGTGGAGTGTCCACCTAACCGAAAACCAATCAGTTGTAAGTGGGTTTTCAAACTAAAACTGAACCCAGATAACACAATCGAGCGCTACAAGGCCAGATTAGTGGCAAAGGGATTTACACAAAAGGAAGGAATTGACTACGAGGAAACCTTTGCCCCGGTGGTCAGATTTCCCTCTGTCCGCATACTTCTCAGTTTAACAGCGGCCGAAGACATGGAAGTGCACCAGATGGACATCAAAACAGCCTTTTTGCATGGAGAATTGGAAGAGGAGATCTTCATGCGACAACCCGAAGGGTTTGTGGAAGAAGGAGAGGAGAGTAAGGTATGCCGGCTGATTTAATCTCTTTATGGTTTGAAACAGGCGCCTCGGCAGTGGAATAAGAAGCTTGATGAATTTCTTAGCGGTCTGGGATATATTCGGATCAGCTCAGATCACTCAATCAATGTTTTCGAAGATGAGGAAGGTTTTATATTTATTGCAATTTATGTTGATGATTTGCTTGTTTTAAGTAAATCAATGGAAAAAATTAATAAACTGAAAACCGATCTTAAGGGGAGATTTGAAATGAAGGATATGGGGGAAGCAAAATATATTTTGGGAATTCAAGTAGAGAGAGACCGAAAAAGAAAAATTATAAGATTGACTCAAAAGGAAGCAATAGGGAACATGCTTGAAAAATTTCAAATGGATAAAGCTAATAGTTGTACAACTCCAATGGAATTGAAGAAGGGAAGTGAGGGGAGTGAGGAAGAAGGAGTCATAGTCTTAGACGAGGAATTATCTCTTGATGAACAGAAGTTCATGCAGACTATTCCTTACAGGCAAGTAGTGGGAAGTCTAATCTATTTTATGAATTGTACCCAGCCGGATTTAGCTGCAGCTGTAGGAGTGCTGAGTAGAAGTCTAAATGCTCCCACTAAGAAGGATTGGGAGGCAGCTAAGAGAGTCTTTAGATACTTGGTAGGAACTAGAGATCTATGGTTGCATTTGGGTGGGGAGAATACTGACATCACTACTTGGAGTGATGCCAGTTATGGTGATGCTCCGATGAGGAGATGTACTTCTGGATATGTATTATATGTGGGTGATGGGGCTTGCTGTTATAGTAGCAAACAGCAAAAGGTTATTGCTCAGTCCACCATGGAGGCTGAGTATATGGCCTCTTGCTCTGCTGTAAAAGAATTGATGTGGGTCAAGTCTTTGCTTGGTGAGCTTGGTCACCTTAAGAGTGGTGTGCAGAAAATATTTTGTGATAATCAGGCAGCAATCGCTATTTCTGCCAATCCTAAACACCATTTTAAAGCCAAACACATGGATATCAGATTCAGCTTTGTTAGAGAGAAAGTAGAAAACAAAATTATTAGTTTAGAGTACAGACCAGATAGTGAGATGGTAGCAGATATGATGACCAAACCTATGCCTTCCCCTAAGCTAATTTTTTGCAGGGAGAAGTGTGGTCTGAAATTAAAGATTGACTAGAAAATAAGGGGAGTGTATAAACTAATGGTTTTATTAGTATTTTCTAGGTCTGAAAAGAAATATAGAAATCGAGGCAGTCTATCTCTAACTTCTCTCTCCAACTCTCAAACTTGTCGCAGTCATTGAGAAATTGGAGAGGAAGCTAGAGCCATGGCTACCTTGGCTATCCTGAGGTTTACGGGAAATTTATATTAGGGTTTATTTATTTAAGTAAAATTTATGTGCCGGCGGCAGGATTTGATCCTTGTACCTACCGGCCGGCAGACAGGAAATAGCCGGTAGCCTTAGCCGTTTAGTCTAGCGGTATTGTTACGTAGCATATAGTTTGATAGTTATTTAAATAGGTATACGTGCGAAAAACCATTTAACTGCAATGAATTACGGGATACATAGATCCAGTAATATATAATGTACGTTTTACGGTACGGACACAAATCAGTACCGCGCATTTGTTTCGTAAATGAAACAAATACCGCGCATGTATTTATTACGGCTACGATTAAAGCAAAATTTAATCGGACGGCAAGGATTAGCGCCGAGATCGCGGAGGAAGATTTTGGCGGTTTGTGGCCATCGCCACATCGGATGACGCGTGGCGAAATTCCGTTGGATTGTGGAATCTCCGGAGATTATGGCACCGAATCCGGATTTGACATGTGTCGACATTTTGGCCATGTCGTACAATGTCCGTACATAAAGTACACCGACAGCTGTACTTTTGCGTACGGAACTCAATTCTGATTGGTTCCGTACATTATTAGATAGAGTCTGTGAGAGAGATAGGACTTAGAAAAATTAGAAGATAGGACCCCCTCTCCCAGAGAGCTTCTGTACAAAAGGTCAACTTTGACCCTCCATAACTTACTGCTCAGGGGAGCAAATTCAGAGATTCTTTTTGCTATCGACTCAGGGGAGTCTTGTCTTCACAGGGGTGAAGTTGGTCAGAGTTTTTGTGTGCCAGGGTGGCAGTTATTTTTGCTTAAACACAAAGGGGTCAGGATTATCCTAGAGGCTTCTTGGAAGCTGTCCACTCTGAGGACTTATGGAGGTCTCAGAGTTTCACAACCAACCAGGAGCACCACGGCAAGCACTGCCAACCTTGGTTTCCTTCCCCAATAGCCATGCGTATCGAAAAAGAAGCGGCCGGAATGATATTTGACAGCGGGAGTGGAGTTTTGACAACGCCAACGGTGGAAGAACGAGAACAAGCCATGGGATTCCAACTTGCCAGCACCGCGGCACCAGGTATTTCAGACCTTGAACGGTGTAGCCTACTCGGACAAAGCATGGATCAAAATGCAATAACATGGGTGATAAAACATTCTCTAGCCTTCCCTCCGCTATCGAGGAATAACTACCTTCAAGCTCTAAAGTTGTTAGCGGTGCAGGCCCATTTGCAGCTTGAGGGGGGGAGGGAGGTAAGAAAACAATTTTTATCATCAAAATTTTCCAGTTCCAGCATTTTATCGAAATTAAGGGATTCCTCAGTGGGGGGGAGCAGAGGCTCTGAAAGGGACAGCTTAGCAGAAGTTGTTAGCAGTAGCATTCTAACGGGAGGAGAAGAGGTAGACCCGTAGGTAGGGATGGAATTCGATATCTCCCGCTAGGGTAGACCCCCGGAGGCCTAAACAACGGTTTAAACCTGAAAAGATGGATTAGACCTTAGGGGAGCACTAGGACCCTCATCAACAGGCCTAGCTCTCCGACTTGTTGGAGAAGAACAAACAGGTGTTATTCTGGTCAAATACCGACATAGGCATCTACAAAGGAACCCCTTTTCGAATCGATTTAATAGACGAGAAGTCTACTGTTTGGCAGAAGTAGTACTCTCTCAGTTTCAAGGAAAATGAGTTTATCACGGCAAAGGTAAAAACTCTGGTGGAAGCAAGATTGGTACAGGAAAGTACCAAACTCCATGGATTTGCGTCTCCAACCGTTCTCCCACCCAAGATAGACTCTTCTGGGAAAACGGTAGACATTCGAATGTGTGGAGATTACCGGATGCTTAACACGGCAACTATACTTGACAAATACCCAATGCCTACCACGAAAGAGATTTTTGACTCGCTGGCCGGGGCCAACATTTACTCCACACTACACATGAAAAATGGGTTCCACCAGATCGGGATGGAGCCAAAGCAGCGGGAAAGGATAGCTTTTTGGGCAGGGTCAAGGTTGTATGAATGGCTCTACATGCCATTCGGGCTGAAGAATGCGCCAACCAAATTTTAACATGCCAAGGACTAGGCACTCCGGGGGATTGACTCTGCACGGTGCTATATCGACAATGTTATTATCTTCTATAAGACCTTCGAGGAACACTTCGAGCACATACAGATTGTACTTCGAGCTCTTCAAGCAGCAAGCTTAAAATGTCACCCGGGTAAGGGGATTTTTGGGGTGCAGAAAATTATTTACCTGGGACACGAAGTCACACCGGGACAGTGGGTCCCCATATGGTCAAAGTTGCAACCCTTGATGCCCTTCCCCCTCCTCAGGACGTTTCTACACTCCACACATTTTTAGGCCTGGCTAAGTATTATCGGAGATTCATCCCTGAATTTAGCAGCCACGCTCAGCCTCTGAACCAATTGCTGCGGAAAGACTATGAGTGGCAGTGGAGTTGCATCACTGTCAAATCTTACATGAACAATACCCTCACCTCTTACCGCAGTCCGCTTTTCACAACATGCATTCTGCTTTACCACAGGATATCCGTCCGATAGGTAATCATCATTTGGCGGAGTTAGAACTAATCGACCTCCTTTTTGCAGGTTGGGAATGTCAAGGTATGTCTAGAGTCGAGAAGGGTTTAGGTCAGGCGGATCCGTGCACTAAATTATTCTTTGAGGTAGTACGTCTTATCCATTTCTTTCAGGCATTGAAGCGTCCCTTTGGATATGTCTTAGAAAACGTCGCAGCTCATAATGACCCCCGACCCACAGTTCTCGCAGACTACAAACGTATCGAATCATTAATTGGACCACCACAAATAATGGATGCCGCACGCCATGGGTCGCTGGACGACCGGGTTCGTTCTAAGTGGACTAATCTGGTGGACATAGGTCGGCTCCGAGAAGCTAACCTCGATGTCTAACCACCTAAACTTTTCATTCAGGAAGCACTTCTTCCATTTCATAAGGTTCAGACATGTGTCCAGACAGACTATCCTCCAGCATTTTGTCTTAACATCCCTGGCCAGCCGTTACGTGCACTTCCTACACTAGTCGCATATCCACACTCCCATGCATATTCACATAATGGACCTGGTATGCTTCAGAACACTCATACAGGCAGTCTAGAAGAACCTACTGCTGCGAAGAGAGAACTCCTCCTCTATTTCATTCCAGGCACTACCGCTGCCCCAGGACTCACTGAGCGGCAGCGCTGCACCTTACTTGGTCGTGTTATAGATCCTCAGTCCCTGTCATTTGTCTTGGGCATAGGGTTTGCAGCCGGTCGATACGCACAGAATCATCCGTCTCAATCGGCTGGGGGGGGGGGTACACCATTCAAACACACTGCTTCTAAATCCTCACCTTCTCTCCGAGGTACAACTTTTCAGCTCTCTCTTTTTCCTTCTTCCGCCAAGTCTAACACAAATCACACTATTTACGATTTCTCGGAACCTAGTCACATGAGTTGGTCCATCCCAGCATATACAGCGGCTAGAGCTTCGATACGAGTACACGCAGTCCCACACTAGACAGCTGCATTTCCATCTAGAAGTTGGCACCATGCAGTCAATTGTTTCTATCAGCCCCTAATTGAGTATGAGCTTGGAAAGTGTTATATCCCGCATGAGCAGCTAGCATTTGCACAGGCAATGTAAGCCATTACCATGAACGCACCTGAAAATCCAACGTGGAAATTTGGGATGGGACTAACGGAACCGAAACACGAACTGTTAGAGAGAGTCATAAACCAACACAAAGATGCGTTCGCTTACTCTATGAAAGATCTAGGTCGACACTCCACCTACAAAATATCCATTGACCTAGAAGATGACAGACCCATATTCAAACCCAAGCATCATCTATCAAAAACTGAATGGGAAGCAATGGACAAACGATGCGTAGAGTTAAAAGAGACAGGACTGATTTATAGGTCAGACTCCACCTTTGCGGCGCCTACCGTCATGCCCCATAAAAACCTTTGCGGCGCCTACAGTCATGCCTCGTAAAAAAGATGCAGAGGGGAATTTCACAAAGCGTCGCATGTGCGGAGACTATCAAGAACTGAATTCCCGTACAATCCAGGACCGACATCCAATGCCTTTGGCAAGGATATTTTTGATCACGTCGGAAGGGCTAAATATTTTAGCATTTTGGATCTACGACAAGGGTTTAACCAAATTGAAAGAGAGGAAAAAGACCGACATAAGACAGCATTTTGGGGAAGTGATGGGCGTTGAGAATGGTCAGGTATGTCCTTTGGCTTGAAATATGCACCGGCCGTATTTCAAAATGTTATGGACTCAGTCTTAGGGGGATGTAAGTTCACCCGGTGTTACATTGACGATTTGATTATTGCTTCAGCCTCTATTGAGGAACACGCAGCCCATATAGAGTGGGTATTGAAGGAGTTGAAAAAGGTGGGTCTCAAATGCCATCAGGCCAAATGCATCTTCGGGGCTGAAGGGGTACCATATCAGGGGCATTTTATCTCCACCGAGGGAATCACCCCTCTAGAAGCCAAGGTAGAAGCGATTAGTAAACTACCGCCCCCCACAGATTTAACGAGCTTGCGTGCATTCTTAGGTTTGGCTAATTATTTTCGGAGGTTTGTTCCTAGGTTTAGCACGCTTGCATCCCCACTAAATGAACTCTTGAAAAAGTCAGTGCCGTTTACTTAGGGACCCCCGCAGATTAAGTCATTTCACGGATGAAAGAAGGCACTGTCCACCACTCCCATTCTCCGTCCACCAAATCATAAGTTACCATTTTGCCTACAAACAAACTTTGGTAAGCCTAGTATGGTTGCAATCCTAACTCAGCTTGAGCTTACAGGTGAGAAATATGTGGTGGCTTATGCTAATCGAAGCAACAATCAGGCCGAGTCAAACTAGAGTTGTTATAAAGGGGAGTGCCTAGCCGCAGTTTGGGGAAAAATGCATTTCCGCCGTTACCTTTATGGCGGACCTTGTACTCTTCTTATTGACCATCAACCATTGCATTTGCTCATGACCAATGACAAACTATCTGGCAAGTTAGCCCGTTGGGCCCTCATTTTGCAGGAATACGATATGGAGATCATCCATCGACTGGGGCTACTTAGTTTGAATGCCGACCGTCTTTCTCGAAACCCCTTACCCAATTTTGCCGATAATGGAGAACGACAGGATTTTGATGACAAACCTATTGCATCGCTTTCTTCTGGAGCCCACCTGGTTTACAGTTTTTCGGGCCCCACCGTGCACAAAACTGAACACGATCTATAAAGGGACAGCGCTCTGGTCATATTTTTATCAACCCAGTCCTTCTAAACAGGCACTACACCAGGAGAGGAGGAGCGAGTTCGCAAAAGAGGGCAAAATTACTTATGGATGGGAGGTTCCCTTATCCGTCTCCGCGCACATGGAAGTCATTAGCATAATCCTGGGCCGACAGAACGCCTATCACTTATAGATCACATTCATACTCATCTGGGACATTATGGTACTAAACGGACTTTGAGTTTGGTACAGGCAGGTTATTGGTGGTCAGGCATGCAAGCAGACGTTGCGGCCGTGTTAGAAGGATGTAGCACCTGTGACCGGTTGCGCACCTCCTTCTCTAACGGTCAGACTACACTCCAACCTTTGCCTATCCAGGTCTTTTCTACAGGTTGTCGTGTGATCTGGCAGGTCCTTTTCCCGTCTCGCGAAGAGGCAAGCAATACCTCATGATCATGATCAGGAATTTTAGCAAATGGGTGGAAGTTGTGGCCCTCTCGCACAAAACTGCCAAACTCACCATCGTTGCTTTCAAGGAGCATGTGCTCCTCCGATATGGAGCTCCCGTAGAAGTCTTTACGGACCCGCGGACCAAGTTCCATTGCGAATTTCGGGAAATGTTGGACGAGGCATTGATAGATCACCGTCGAACAAGTCGAGATCATCCCCAGGCAAACAGTTTGGGTGAGAGGGCGGTGCAAACATTTAAGCGGGCTCTACGTTAACATTGCTTGGAGAAACACATTATTGTGTCAGATAAATCATTGGGTGATATTGTCATGGGTTATCGCATGTCTGTACAGGACATCTTAGCAAATTTCAGTCCCTATTAGGTGTTATTTGGTCAACAGCCACTGCTCGGTAGAAATATACAGAAAGCGGCTAGTTTTCCTTTGCCGCTTATGTCTAATTCTCTTTTTTTAGAATAATTAACCAACCTGGCTTTGCTTTTTGCTAGGGAAATTCCAATGGTCTTTGAAAACTTGCAGATTGCTCAACATCCTGACTCCTTACGGTTTGCAACAACTCGCATCGGCATTTACCGGCCACAACAAAAACCGTATCGGGTGGGGGACTATGTATATTTGCATCGGCAAACATTGGCACACTTGACACGGATGTCTCGTCTCACATATTGAGGATCACCAAAATCGACTCCAATGGTTTATTAAGCCTACAAGGGGCCGACACGCGGACTTTGCGGGAACATTCGAAAAACTGTGCTCCGAGCTACCTTCTTGATCTCTCTTACAGCATGGATCCGTGGCGGATGCCGATTACCGAGGCCACCGAGTGTCAGTTGTGTCGGTGGTCTGACGAAGAAACGAGGATGCTTCTCTGCGACTATTGCAATCTAGGATTTCACATGGAGTGCTTGATCCCACCTTTGCACGCTATTCTGGATAGACAGTGGTTTTACCATGGATGTCGGAACCTACCGGTTGTCCTTCCCAGCTCCCCTGCAGGCTAAGGAGAAGGGGGTGGGGAGGATTCCATCCTTTTTCCCTCTCTACTTGTCGTTGTACTTTTATTTGTTTGTTTGTTTTCTTCAGCCGATTCATTAATATTTCTGATGTTATATATTCTTTGTCCTCTGGTTTTGGCATACATATGTGCCGTCCCTACATTCTTGGCAACGCTAATTGGGTGTGATGCATGTCATTTCACATTTGTATGCTCATGCATGACACTTTTAGATCCTTTTTCAATTTATTAATTTTTTCCATTGATTTACTCAAAAGAAGCAAATCATCAACATATATCGCAATGAAAATTATACCTTTCTCGTTCTCAAATAAGTAGATAGATTGATCCGAACTGATTCGAATATATCCCAAACTTGTAAAAATCTCGTCCAACTTTTTGTTCCATTGTCGTGGAGTTTGCTTTAGTCCATAAAGGGACTTTATCAATCTGCACACCTTGCTTTCCTCTCCTTTCTCCACAAATCCTTCCGGTTGTCGCATGAAGATCTCTTTTTCCGATTCTCCGTGTAAGAAAGCAGTTTTGAAGTCCATCTAGTGCACTTTCATGTCTTTCGCAGCTGCGAGACTAAGTAGAATCAAGACAGAGGGGAATCTAACAACCGGAGCAAAAGTCTCCTCATAATCGATCCCCTCCTTCTGTGTGAACCCCTTTGCCACTAATCTAGCCTTGTACCGCTCGATAGTGTTATATGGATTGAGCTTCAACTAAAATACCCACTTGCATCCTATTGGCTTTTTATCTGGAGGGCAATCCACCATTTCCCATGTGTTTGCTTCCATAATGGAAGCCATCTCATCGTTAATAGCTGTCATCAATCTATCACCTTCCGGACTATTAACTGCTTTTGAGTAAGTCTGGGGTTCGCTCAAATGTGACAGCTTAGTTACCTTGTTGTTCACTTGTCCCTCTCGAAGTCTCTTACTGCTTCTCCTTCTTCCTTCAAACTCCGACACTGGGATGGAGGGTAATCTTGGATTTCTCCGAACAACTTCTCCTTCTCCCCTATTCGTGGAGTCCATTTCCGGACGTTCATCGTCCATTTCTGGTCTCTCCTCGTTTTCTTCCTCGGTTTCAACTAGATTTTGTGACTCAAAGAGAGAGTCACTCTCGGTGAGTTTTTCCTCCTTCTCTGCAAGGTCAGGCTGAACCAGAGTTCGATTAGAAGAATATCTAACTCATTTTCGGATTCAATTCTAATTCTCACTGATTTGGTGTATTTAAAGGGATCTATGGACTTTCCCTCATCCATAACTACCAAGTGTTTTACTAGAATTATGTCTTCCCTTCGAAGATCATAAACTCTATATCCGTTTACATTTTTATCATACCCAAGTAAGCATCCCGGCTTTCCTCTACCATCTAGCTTCCAATCAGATTTTTCTGTGTTTAGACTAAACACTTGACTACCAAACACCTTTAAGTGTGAAATATTAGGTATTCTTCCGGTCTATCTTTCATAAGGTGTTTGGCCATTTATAGCCGAGGTAAGGACTCTATTTTTGCGATAGTAAGCACAATTTATAGCTTCTGCCCAAAAACTTTTCTTTATCTTTTTATCTGTCAACATACTACGGGCACTATCACTTAAAAACTGATTAAGTCTCTCGGCTACACCGTTTTGTTCTAAATTCTTTGTGCAGTCTTTTGGTGTTGAACCCCTTCCTCTTTCAAGTAATCCTCAAACTCATTAGTGTTGTTTTGAAAAGTCAGTTTCGTGCGTATGAGACAGTTTGCCCGTAACTGCTAATTGGATTTAATATGGAGGTTTGAATAGATTCACGGATTGGGGGAGCCAACGGATTGATATAATTAAAGTGACGTAAAATACTCATTGAGTGGTGTGAACAAGTTGTGACAAATGGACGGCGGATCGCGAAGCGATCCGATGTAAAATAAACGGAATGTTGGAATAGGCGCCGCCAGTACTGCAGAGCTGCGACGCAGTTAAGTCAACGTAGCTGCGGCTATTTGTATGATCCGTACGGACAAGCGCAACCAGCGCAGCCAGCGCAGCTAGCGCAGCTGCGGATAATATGACTAGGATAGATCTCAAGTAATGATGATTGTACGGTAGTGGTAGCTTAGTAGTTGCTTAGTGGTAGCTTGGTTTCTGACATACGAAGAGTACGGTGTAAATATTATGTACAACAGAGGTTTGTCCTTTTGACTAATTAGTTTATTAGAGTAGATACAGTACGGCTGGTATGCCTCCGTACGCCGAGTATAGCATGCAGGACTTAGATTATTTTATGTATCGCAGTCAAGTTAATCAAAGTAATGGCAAACTATTTTCTGCATCTTTGACCTGTTGGTGTGATCACTCTGATTGGTGCTTTCATGTGAAACTTTGTGGAGCTATTTTATGGTATAGAATATATATGTGTGTGAAGTTTCATTGTATTCCAGTATCTCTATAAGATTTTGTGAACAGTCTAAGAGGTTAGTTTGTGAAGCTGTCAGCTACATTTGGGAAACTCTGAAGCTTATATCTTCTAGATGCCTTGGTGGATTTGGCTCTTACTTTGGGATTTTACAGTGTATATGGTATACTGCATATTGGTGCAGTTTGAGATCATTTTGTTTATTGTGGAGTAATCTGTGTCGTCTGAAACACAGCTGTTTTTGAGGTAGTCTGTGGGTGTTTCCGTGAGTAATCCATGGCTGAAATAGGCTATGGACAACAATTAGAAGTGAATTCCCCCCCATTTTCACTCCTAACTCTCTTTATTGGTGTCTCATGAAGCTTTTCACTCCATGCTTTTTACTCCTTAAAATAAGCCGAAGCATCAGATTTTGTTTTTTAATAAATACACTCTAGAGTTTCTAGACCAATCATTCGTGATAGTAAGCATAAATCCTTTTCCTCCAACTGATGGCACTTTGGCCGGTCCCCATATGTCAGTATGAACCAAATCTAAAACCTTTTTACCCTTATATATTGCGACTTTTGGAAAAGGCTATCTGTGGGCTTTTCCTTGAGCACACCCACTACAATCATCCAAAATCTCATTATCCCCAAAATGTATTCCCTCAACTACACCCATTTTCTTCAATTCCTTCAATCTATCTCGATACACATGTCCCAATCTTATATGCCATATCATCAAATCACTTACACTAGCATAGTTAACTCGCGTCTTTCCATTACTCAAATTCAGCCTAAACATTCCTTGGCTACCCTTTTAAAATGTGAAGTACACTTCATTCTCATAGCTAGCAACAAAGAATCCTTTCTTAGTACTAGTCTCAAAACACTTGTCATCTAAGACCAACGTAAAGATAAGATTTTTGTTCAACTCCGGAATAAAAAGAACATCATAGAAAGTGACAATAGATGTCTTTCCATCAACTAAGACTCTTAGATCCACTGATCCCACTAAATTAGTGGTCACTATTCTCCCATCCCCATACTCTATCTTTAAAATAGGGATCTTTCTCATTTTGGTAAACAATGATTTTTCTCTACACATATGCATATTGGCTCCTGAATCTATGATCCATCCTTCTTCAGAAGCTTATTTCACTCCACTGAAAGCACATTTTTGCCTCCTAGGAATCTCCGGCTCACCTTTCACCTCTAACTGCTCGTTGAGGAGAAGTTCTCCATCATCATCATCGGCCTCCTCTTCGATAACTTGTGTCGCCACAAATGCCTTCTTTTTCCTTGCGGCCGATTTTCCAATCGGTTCCTCCTTCAATCTCAGCTCCGTCAACTTAGTGCACTACGCCATATAGTGTCCCGACTTCTTACAAAAATGGCAAAGCCCTTTCGGAGCCCTTCGTCCTGATCTGTCATGGTTTCCTCTTACTCCTCCACCAAAGTTCCCATAAGATTTCTTGGAATCGTTATCCCCCCAGTTAGTACCAACAGCCAATGCTTGAACACTCTTTCCTCCCCTACGAATCTCAATAATGCTTTCCCTAACCAAAAACAAGGTAACTAAGCTGTCACATTTGAGCGAACCCCAAACTTACTTGGAAGCAGTTAATAGTCCGGAAGGTGATAGATGGGTGACAGGTATTAATGATGAGATGGCTTCCATTATGGAAGCAAACACATGGGAGTTAGTGAATTGCCCTCCGGATAGAAAGCCTATAGGACGCAAGTGGGTATTTAAGTTGAAGCTCAATCCACATAACACTATCGGGAAGTACAAGGCCAGATTAGTGGCAAAGGGGTTCACACAGAAAGAGGGGATCGATTATGAGGAGACTTTTGCTCCGGTTGTTAGATTCCCCTCTGTCTTGATTCTACTTAGTCTCGCAGCAACGAAAGACATGAAAGTGCACTAGATGGACATCAAAACTGCTTTTTTACACGGAGAATTGGAAGAAGAGATCTTCATGCCACAACCGGAAGGATTTGTGGAGAAAAGAGAGGAAAGCAAGGTGTGCAGATTGATAAAGTCCCTTTATGGACTAAAGCAAACTCCACGCCAATGGAACAAAAAGTAGGACGAGATTTTGACAAGTTTGGGATATATTCGAATCAGTTCGGATCAATCTATCTACTTATTAGAGAACGAGGAAGGTATAATTTTCATTGCCATATATGTTGATGATTTGCTTGTTTTGTGTAAATGAATGAATAAAATTAATAGATTGAAAAAGGATCTAAAAGGTAGATTTGAAATGAAATATTTGGGAGAGGCAAAGACAATTTTGGGAATTCAAATGGAGAGGGGTAGAGAAAAAAAAACAATCAGACTAACTCAAAAAGAAGCAATTGGGAATATGCTAGAAAATTTCAAATGGAAAAACCAAACAGTTTTACGACTCCAATGGTATTAAAGAAGGGAAATGTGGGGAGCTCAGAAGAGGGAGTCTTGATCTTGGAACAGGAGCTAGGACCTGAGGAAAGCAAGTTCATGCAAACTATTCCGTACAGACAGGTTGTCGGTATTTTGATCTACTTTATAAACTCTACTTGTCGTGATATAGCTCAAGCTATGGGAGTATTAAGTAGGATTCTGAATGATCCTAGGAAGATAGATTTGGAAACGGCCAAAAAGGTCATGCGATACTTGATAGGAACAAAAGACCGATGGTTGCATTTGGGAGGGGATAATACTTACATCACCACTTGGAGTGATGCTAGTTATGGGGATGCTTTGATGAGGAGGTGTACTTTTGGGTATGTGTTATATAATGGGAATAGGGCTTGCTGTTGGAGCACTAAGCAACAAAAGGTGATTGCTCAGTCCACCATGGAGGTTGAGTATATGGCCTCGTGTTCGAATGTGAAAGAATTGATGTGGGTAAAATCTTTGCTTCAAGAATTAGGATATATGAAGAGCGGAGTGCAAAAAGTATTTTGTGACAATCAAGCTCCGATGGCAATTGAAGCAAACCCTAAGCATCCTTTTAAAGCAAAGCATTTGGATATTCGTTTGGGCTTTGTTAAACATAAGGTTGAGAATAAAATAATTAGTTTGGAATATAGACCGGATGGAGAGATGGTAGCAGATATGATGACTAAGCCAGTTCCTTCTCCCAAATTAAAATTTTGTAGGGAGAAGTGTGGACTGAAAGAAAAGATAGACTAGATAATAAGGGGAGTGTTGTAAAGTGATAGTTTATATTCTATCTTTTTGGGTCCTGCAGTTCTCATACTTGTCGTACTCACTAAGAATTGACAAGCAGCCATGGCTGCTTTAGAGAGATGTGTTATATTTCTTAGAAATTCGGGATTCATTATGTGCCACACTTCGGAAAATTGAGCCGGCTAGGGTTCGAACCTAGGACCTTTCACTTGAGCTGCTAACACACTACCACTGTGGCACCAGCTCCATGTAGAGACTGGCAGTTCCGTACCCATTTATTACGGGCGGCTCTAGTATGGATATTCTATATTCTACCCTGTATTGGACCGGGTTCACGTGCCAATCCAACACCCCACCTCACGAGAAAGTCGGTCAAACCATCCGCAATCCCGTTGGCTCCGATACCATGTTAGATTTCCTAGAAATTTGGGATTCGGCATGTCCCACACTTGGGAAAATTGAGCCGGCCATGGTTCAAACCTGGGACTTTTCACTTCAACTGTGAACGCACTACCACTGTGCCACCTGCTGGATGTAGAGACAGGCGGGTCCGTACCCATTTATTATGGGCGGCTTGAGTATGGATATTCCATATTATACCCTGTATTGGATCGGCTTCACATGCCAATCCAACATGCCCCTCTGATTAAGCTGAGTGTCCGCACTCTGCGTAAATTGGCGTAGCAAATCGAGGAAATGCAGATCTTTCTCGTTCACCCAAGAATCGTCTTCAACTTCGTTGCCCTTCTAACACACCAAAAGATGTGTGGAGTTAGAATTTCAAAGGCGACGCGATTGAAGGATATCCTCCACCTTGTAGTCGTCTAAGGTACCTTGAATGGGCGGTTATGGGGTATGCGGGCGTCGATGAGGAAAAGTCGAATCGGGGTTGCGAAACGGCTTGAGTAAGGAAACATAGAAAACATTGTGAACATGCCATTCTTTCGAAATATTTAATTTATAGGCCACCTCTCCCACTTTTGAAATAACAGTGAATGGACGCGAAAATCTCGGTGCCAATTTATTGGAGAGGGCACTTGATTATGACATATTTGACATATTAAAGCGGACCTTATCTTCCACATGAAAGTCGATGTCTTTCTTGTGAACATTGACCTGCGAATTTTGACAATCCTTTGCAAGCTTGAGGGCCTTCGCCGCCATTTCTATATTTTCTTGCAGCGTTTTTGCAAAGTTCAGAGCTGCGCGCGTGGGGCAATCCGTGACCAATAAATTTTTGGGAAGGATGGGTTGTTGCCCATTGAGTGAAAATGGTGTATTATTAGTGGACGAGTACACCGCAGTGTTATACGCCACTTCAATCACCGTCAAATGGTTCACCCAATCCATTTGGTGCACACTTATATAAGCCCGTAAATCCTCCTCTGAATTGTTGTTTACCCTTTCGGTCTAACCATCTGTTTTATGGTGAAAAGCCGTAGACATGGCCAACTGTGTTTCACACAACTTCAACACACTTCTCCAGAAGTGGCTAACAAACTTTCTATCACGCTCGTTGACAATCCTCTTCGGAAGTCAGTGGTGGCGGAATATCTCTAGAAAGAATAAGTCTGCCACATCTCGAGCTGTAGTTGTGGTTGTCGTGGGTAAGAAATGGGCCATTTTCGTCAGATAATCCATGACGACGAAAATGGAGTCATAGCCTTCCCGAGTCAATGTAGGAGCAATGATGAAATCCATCGAAATCGCTTCCCAAGGAACAAATGGTATCGGCAGAGGTTGCAACATACCTTGATGACACGATTCCGATTTGTTTCTGTTACAAGAGTTGCATGTCTTGACATGTTCTGTATTGACTTGAGTCATGTTCGGCCAATAATACGCATGAGCAACGCGTGCGATTGTTTTATCCCGTCCAAAATGTCCACTGAGTAGCTCTTCATGATTTAATTTTAGGATTGTATGACGTAACTCTTGGTTTGTCGGAACATATAGTCTTGTTGTCGGACTCACTCTGTACCGCCACATACCGTTGGTAGTTCTAACCAATACCTTTCGTTTAACTAGTTCCTTGATAGCATAGTCTTCGTCCTATGTGACCTTGATCTTATGCAGCCATTGATCATCTACTTGTACCGTACTTGTGACTGCGCTAATTTTCGGATCCTGGGATTTGTCCGACGCTGCAGTGTCCTTGCTCACAAAACTTTCACTTCGATCCTACGATAATTGCGAACCTTGCTCCGTCACTGGCGCAGCTACTCATGGTCTTCTCGACAACGCATCTGCCGGGTTTGTTTTGTGTTTTTTATTCTCAATAGTTAACTCCGATTCGAAGGTTTGATGAAACGTCATCCATCGAACCTGTTTTTTTGACAACTTTGGTTGTGCTTGAAAATATTGGAAGGCGTGGTGATCAGTGATGATGGTGATCTGCTTCCTTTGAACGTAGCATTTCCAAACTTCAAACGCGTAAATAATTGTTATTGTCTCATTTTCATGCATGGCCCAATTAAGTTTCGCTACCTTTAGTTTCCGAATGTCGTTAGCAATGGGTTCAAGGCCCTTGCCCTAATCCTGCATTATGATCGCTCCAATAGCTGTATCGATGGCGTTGGTAATTATCGTCCAAGGTAACTCCGGGTCGGAAACAACTAACACAGAGGCGGTAACCAACCACTCCTTTAGCGTGTCAAAGGCTGCCCCTTGTGTTGTTTTCCACTCATAGGGCACGTCATTCTTAAGTAAATCTGTGAGTGGTGCAACAATTTTTGCGAAACCTTCTACGAAACGGTGATAGTAGGAGCATAGTCCAAGAAAGCTGTGTAACTCCGTAACGTTAATCGACTTCGGCCACTCATTTACTGCCCTAGTTTTGTTCGGATCCACTGCGATCCCACCTTAGCTCACCACATGACCCAAAAACTCAATTTTCTTTTTCAAAAAGTCACATTTACTCCTCTTTGCGTACGACTTATTCTTCCGAAGGACTTGTAAGACCGTTTGCAGGTGCTCCACATGATCCTCCAACGTCTTGCTATACACTAAGATGTCGTCTAAGAAGACAATTATGAAAGCGTCCAAATATTGCCGAAATATTGAGTTTATCAAGTGCATAAAGGTGGCCGGCGCGTTCATCAACCCAAATGGCATAACCAGAAATTGGAAGTGACCGTACCGAGTTTGGAATGCGGTCTTTTCCACATCTTCTTTGGCAGTTGTGATTTGGTGATAACCACGTTGTAAGTCGATCTTCGAAAAATATTTGGCACCTCTTAACCTATCTAACAATTCATCAATCCTTGGTATAGGGTACGCATTTTTCACCGTCAACTTATTTAGTGCTCGGTAATCAACAGACATACGAAATCCTCCATCTTTGTTATTCACGAAGAGGATGGGGGCTCCATATGGTGATTTGCTCGGTTCGTTTTCTCCAGCTTCGACCACTCCGCAAGTTGTTTTTTGAGTTAATCTAATTTGGTGTAGCTCATCTTTAACATCCGATTTGCCAGGGGTATCGCTCCAAGAACAAGCTCTATCTTGTGGTCTACTTCGCGCTTCAGAGGTAAGCCTTGTGGGAGCTTCGGGGGAAAGACATCAACATACTCCTCGAGAAGTGTTGTCGATAGCCTATTTCAGCCATGGATTACTCACATAAAAACACCACAACTCACTACAAATAATATTTCTATACCAGTACAATACTCCATCATGCTTCCGCCTACATACTTATATCCAAAAAGTTTAGTGGCACTTATAAACCAGTGATACAAATAAATCTGTTAATACCTACATTTTAGACATTTCCATTGTTCAACTGCACTTTTCAACTTAAGGTATGTCATTACCAGTTTCTCTATCAAGGAGTTCTTGATAACCCTTAGACACTCACGGATTTTTCTATCCCATCCACTCGATGTTTTGGCTAAGGTTCCATCCACCACATCCATTAGCTTCATCATCTCGAAGTAGCTCTCAAGCACACACTTCCAGTAGTGATAGTTAGATCTATCAAATATGGGTAGCCATGGGCGTGGGCCCATAACCTCTTGTCCAAAGCCTATTTCAGCCATAGATAACTCACGGAAAACACCCACAGACTACCCCAAAAAAGCTATGTTTCATACAACATAGATTATTCCACAATATAAAAAAGCACCTCAAACTGCCCTAATATGCAGTATGTACTCGACGCTATAACCTTCCAAAGTTACAGCCTGATCCACAAATGAATCCAAAAGATATGAGCTCGAGAGTTTCCCAAAAACAGCTAACAGCTAATCAAACTAACCAAGTAATTCTCTCACATAATTCTACACAAACAGCACAACATAATGAAACTACACGACCACATAGTTTCCACATCATAGAACACCCACACAAAGTTTCATATCAAGATATCAATGAGAGTGATCACACTGACAAGTCAAAGATGCGGAAAAACAATCTAGAATTACTTTGATAAACTCAGCAGATGCTGAAAAATAAACTAAGTCCTACATTTTGTACTCACATAGCTATCTACTGAGCCTTGCACTAATCAAGGTACTACACGTGTAACTAAGTACCATACCCTAATAAAATCACTGTACGTCAACGGTACGTCTACTGTACCCGAAGTACGTCCAAAACCCTAATTATAACTTTTATCCTATTTCAACAATGTAACACTAAAAACTAAATCACTATATACAAATTAATGTTTGTTTCAGATATTTACAAATAGTGGCTGTACATAAATTGTGCCACTTGCTTGGTCAGCAATTGGCGAATCCGTCCAAATTACTGTAAGCATTCATACTAGTCAATCCCGAATTCACGGATCATCGTAAGATGTAAAGTAGATCTTCATGATTGAAGACACGCGTCCAAATCATTAGCTGTGGTCCCATTTCAAATTGATTATTAGTCAGCATAGTTCACATAAGTCCAGCTGACTGTTGTTGTGTGGTACAAAGCACATAAGTGCGTACGGCGACTTTGTCTCTTATGGTCCCGGGCGAATCACGTCCGACGACACGATTCGAATCAAGGTTCCATAATAAATACGTAGAGTCAATTTACCAGATGTCCGGTCCAAACTTCATCCGTTCGATTCTGCGAATCCGCTCGTTCGATGTTAGACACGTGTATGTGAGTGTCGGCGCCATTCCAAAATACGTGCAAAATTCTCATCTGCTAACGCGTGTCCCTGTAGAAGTACAGTATACTCTTTTGTCCTTATACTTTTTTAACACTATTAGGGGTCACTACTAAAGTGTGTATACCAAAAAATATTCTAAGTACAAATCACTCTCTCAGTGACCTATTTACTGAGTAATAAAGTTTTCAAATAAAAACAAGAAGTTTTATCACGACTTCCAGGGCCTCTACGGAAGTCTTTCCGGTGTTGTCACTCTCTTTCGAGTCGAAGTCGGGGTCCTTCTTACTCCATTATTTTGGAATCCCCTACTTCCCTTCCTCCATAGGTTCGACGACCGCCATACCAATTGTCTCCCACATCCTGAGTGCCTTATTTAACTGTAAGGCCAAAAGCAGGCGTCCCTCTTTTGATTCCTTACCAACCGCTCCCACCTTTACCTCAAACTCTTTTTCACCTTTCCTAACTCTCATGTTGCCACTTCTCCAATCGATTGTCGGGTTCCAGTTTTGCAAACACGATTTCCCCAAAATTACTTCGTGGTCTCCAAACGGTAATACATGAAGGGTGTCAAACAAGTGGAACTTCCCCATTCCGACGCATAACCCTAAAACCCTAAAAAAACCTAAAAACTTGCTTTGTCAGCAATTAGCGAATCCGTCCAAATTATTATAAGCGTCTGTACTAATCAATCCGGAATTC
Organism: Zygnema cylindricum; assembly: GCA_037447655.1. Classification (NCBI taxonomy): domain Eukaryota; kingdom Viridiplantae; phylum Streptophyta; class Zygnematophyceae; order Zygnematales; family Zygnemataceae; genus Zygnema; species Zygnema cylindricum. The sequence goes on along the minus strand of JBBHKE010003059.1, from coordinate 310,447 downwards.
ATGGATCGTCGTAAGATGTAAAGTAGATCTTTTTGATTGATGACACCCGTCCATATCATTAGCTGTGGTACCATTTCAAATTGATGCTTAGTCAGCATAGTTCACATAAGTCCAGATGACTTTTGTTGTGCGGTACGAAGCACTGAGTGCGTACGGCGGGCTTTGTCACTTATGGTCCCGCGCGAATCGCGTTCGTCGACACGATTCGATTCAACGTTCCATAATAAATCCATATAGTCAATTTACCAAATGTTTGGTCCAAACTTCATTTGTTCGATTCTGCGAATCCGCTTGTTGAATGTAAGACACGGGTATGTGAGTGTCGGCGCCATTCCGAAATACCTGCAAAAATCACATTTGCTGACGCGTGTCCCTCTAAAAGTATGGTATACTCTTTTGTCCTTATACTACTGTAACACTATTAGGGGTCACTTCTAAAGTGTGTAAACCAAAAATTATTCTAAGTACAAATCCCTCTCTCAAAGACCTATTTAGTGATACTAAAGTTTTCAAATCACAATAAGAAGTTTTGTCACGACTTCCGGGGCCTCTACGGAAGTCTTTCCAGTGTCGTCACTCTCTTTTGAGTCGAAGTCGGGGTCCTTTTTACTCCATTATTTCGGAATCACCTCCTTCCCTTCTTCCATAGGTTGGACGACCGCCATACCAATTGTCTTTTCCTTCCTAAGTGCCCTCTTTAACTGTAAGGCCAAAGTTAGGCGTCCCTCTTCTGATTCCTTACTAGCCGCTCCCACCTTTACCTCAAACTCTTTTTCACCTTTCCTAACTCTCATGTTGCCACTTCTCCAATCGAACGACGGGATCACTTTTGCAACCAAAGTTTCCCCAAGATTACTTCATGGTCTCCAAGCGGTAATACATGAAGGGTGTCAAACAAGTGGAACTTCCCCATTCCCACGCGTAACCTTGGAGTACGATGAGTAATGGATATGGATCTTCTGTCGGGCAATTGCACCAACTAATGATCCGTTAGCACTACGAGAGGAAGTTTCAACCTTTTCACCGTCACCTCTTTGATGAAGTTCCGCCATGAGCTGGAGTCCACCATAAAGCTAGCTGCGCTCACTTCGATTAGACCTTAAAATATTAAAGGATCTCCTCGCTCACGAGCTAACCTCATGACGTTAAGCTTGCCTTTCTTAAGACCTCTCCTTTTTGGACATTCTCGGGCCATATGGTCTTAAGAAACCGCAGTGGAAGCATAAGCCATTTTGCTTTCTCCGTTTGAGCTCCTCGGAGGATAAGTCATTGGTCTTAGCTTTGGTGATCTTCATCTTCTATCGTAGCACGTTGACCACATCCTTATCCTCATCGATTGCTCCAAGCTCCATGGGGGTTGGACCATCGTCTCGTCAGACTCCTCCGCCGCTGCTCGACCCATAATGATACGGCCTATGTAAGGTGAAGTCCACTAAATCGGTCCGTTCCGCACACTGAATAATGGCCGATAGGCTAGGAGTCATACTTTCTCGAGCAAGCCATTGCTCCACATCCCTCCGAATGGAGGCCTTAAGCCACTTAACGTAAGGATCAACAGCTTCGTCCTCCGTCATCGAGGTTATTTAAACTTTGCACTCCAAGAAGCGATGCCTGTACTCCAATACCGAGGTATGTTGCTTCAAAATTGCGATCTTATCCCTTCCCGCCTTAAGTGTGTTAACGGGTTACAAAGAGTCACGGAGGAGTTGAACAAAAACAGTCCAAACAGTTGATATTTCATCGTTTTCCACCATTGTCCTCTACCATGCTGCTGATGCCCCTTTTAGAAGACCATGCGCATACTGAATTTTCTCACGATCCGACAGGCTAGGGAAATTCTAGAGGTAATCTGCGAAGGAGAATAGCCACACATCAAGGTTCTTCTGTCTAGCAGGGTCAAACTCATCGGGAAGTCTTAACTTTGGTTTCCTTAAGTCTCTCTCCATGCCTCCATGAGGTTGTTCACCAAGACGAGATTCGAAGGTTGCCACCGTGTTACTCAATTGAGCATTCTGTAATCTGACGTTTTCCAACTCCCGAAGAACTTGCGCTTACATTTCCGTGGTAGATACGCCGTGTTCTCCCATGCTGTCGTGTCAAGAGGGATGGCTCCGATACCAATGTAAAAGGGATAATAAGTAAACCACAACACACTACAATGTACAGCGGAAAGACTCCTACGATCTCCTCGTAGCAACAGCAGTAGTACACAGCACACACGGATAAGAAATATCTTTATTATTCGGAAAAAGGTTTCAAGTTCAAAGCTCGTTGCGAAGGTCTACTCAAAGGTCCTGTTGTTTGCGAAGTTTACTTTACTATTTATACCAACTTGCTGCTAGTCAACCTAGTACTACACAATTGTACACGTGAACCTTCACGGTCAACCGAGGTCCATCGAAACTATCTTTCTAGAACTATGTAGTTCAATCTACATTTTGCCACGTTGCTATGCTGCTACGCTGCGTTGCTATGCCACACTACTAAGTTGCTACGTTGCTCTCCTTCGCTATCTTGGCACCGCATTAGCGCTGCTGTGGAACCACAACTACAACAGCCTTGCCTCTAACAATATTGTCCACCTTTTTGTTACCATGTTACAAATATATTCCCTGGACATTTTCTCCCATAAACAATTTTTCTTTCCCTCCCACTAATATGCAGTATTTAGTACACCAGAGGTCACATCACAACTTCAAACTAAAGAAAAACAAACCAAACAAAACATAAAGTGCGCACGAAGCGCCTACCAAACAAAAACCGAAAAAACATGAAATTATGTAGTACAAAGGTACTACCAAACGTACAGACGAAAACTAACTAACGACAAACATTACACACCAAACAACATATGTACGTTGTTGTCGCAAGACCGAATCTACGCGAGACTGGGAATCTTCAAATCAAACTACGAAACATAATAAGACAAGAAAAAGACCATAAGCTTAACGACAAAGACAAACTAAAACTATTTGGTCGCGCGATAGGCCGCGACGTTTGATTATCATTTTGATTCTTACAATCCTGCTCTCAAAATAGTAAACATTTCACCAAGCCTAATTTAGGTCTTCCTCTCAAAAGTACTTCATGAGTCGCGGCTTTCGTGAGCATATCCACGGTTTCCTCCAACGTCGTAACGTAGAAAAATTCATCTCTTTCGCAGCAACCAAATCATGTACAAAGTGCCATTGAATCCTGATATGTTTTGTCTTTTTGTGAATACAGGATTCTAGACAAACGCCATCGAACTCATACTGTCAGAGAAAATTTTCATACATCCAATAGAAATGTTCAATTCTCTAAGTAACTCCTTGATCCAAACTGACTCCTTAGAAGTATGACACGCGGCCATATACTCTGCTTTGGTATATTAGTGGGACTGTCGCCTGAAGTCTTCAGATCCAAGAAATTGTCGCGTCACCAAATACAAATGCATAACCGGAGGTTGACTTTCCTGTATCAAAGTCGCCAACCCAGTCCGCATCACAAAATCCCACGCAATTGAAAGACACTTGTCCATATTGAAATAATAATCCATTCTCAATTGTAGCTATAAGGTAACGAGAGATTATTTTCATGGCTTCCTAATGAATCTTCTTAGGAGCCTGACAAAAACGGCTCACAACAGATACTGCGGCTGAAATATCCGGTCGCGTGGCCACACTTAAATACATCAAACTTCCAACGGCCTCACGAATAGGGATAATGTGGAGAGAATCATTCACAGGATTGATGATTAATTTTCAATGTGAGTATGAGTACATTTTTATGTGTAGGTGATGTAGGTCCTACACTTCTTCTGTTCCGGGCAAAGGAAGAACAATCTTAACTTGTGACATACCTAATCATATCAATGGTCACAATTCACTACGTGACACATACACAAAATTTGCGACACTTAAACTTGCCGTACAGTCCACTTAAACGGCTACGTTTCATCCAAACTTGATGTCTATGCAAAGCATGCTTGACGTATATCCAAAATGTACCTTGAACTGTACCGTGACATATATTCAATCGTACATACACCTATTCAACTGTACATATACTTAACAAGACTCTGGTTGATTGATTTTCACGTCACATTGACTTCTCCTCACGAAACTTATCTCTCACGTAACTTTGACTAAGTTTGACTTTCTGGTCCTTTGTGAAAATGAATGCAAAAATATTAACATTTTCTCCCATACAGTATATATATCTTTTTCCCTCCCTGTACTGTGCAGTATATAGTATACATCAAGGGTCACGTCACTACTTCAAAGAATAAACTAAGACAACATTAAAATGCGCACGAAATAAAATCAAACAAACAAATCAACACAAAACTACGTAGTACTAATTTACTACCGAAAAGTACACACGAAACCAAATAACGACAAACCTAACAATTCAAACAATATCTGTACCTGGTCGTCACGAAACCAAATCTACGCGAGACCGGGAATCTTCAAAACAACCTATGAAACATAATAGGACAAAAAGACAAGACCACACGCTTGACAACAAAAGACAAACTGAAACTATTCGTTCTCGCGACAGGCCGCGACGACCGATTACCATTTTGACGCTAGCAATCCCCCTCTCAAAATAGTAATCATTACACCAAGCCTAATTTAGGTCTTCCTCTCAAAAGTAATTCATGAGCCGCAACTTTCGTCAGCATATCCGCGGCTTCTTCCAATGTCGACAAGTATAAAAAATCAATCTCCTTCGCAGCAACCAAATTGCGTACAAAGTGCCATTGAATCCTAATATGCTTTGTCTTTTTGTGGAATACAGGATTCTTGACCAAAGCCATAGAGCTCATACTGTCAGAATAAATTTTCATACAACCAATAGAAATCTTTAATTCTCCAAGTAACTCCTTGATCCAAATTGACGCCTTAGAAGTATGACACGAGGCCATATATTCTGCTTCGGTTGAACTTAATACAACAATTGGGTGGAGTGGCGAACTCGAAGAAATTGCCGCGCCACCAAAAACAAAAGCATAACCAGACATTGACTTTCTTGTATCAAAATCTCCACCCCAATCTGCATCACAATATATTCCACGCACTCCAAAGATGTCCGTCCAGACAGAAATAATAAGCCAATCTCGACTGTACCTGCAAGGTAACGAAATATTCTTTCCACTGCTTCACAATGAATCTTCCTCGGAGCTTGACAAAAACGGCTCACGATAGATACTGCGGCTGAAATATCCGGTAGCGTGGCCACACTTAAAAACATCAAACTTCCAACGGTTTCACGATAAGCCACGTGGATAGTTTCCTCCTCCTCAAATTTGCGATATTGAAGTTTGGAATCTAGTGGTGTCAAAATCGGCTTAGAATCCAACATAGCAAATTTTGTCAGTACTTCTTTACAATATTGCGCTTGCGATAATTTAATATCCCCATTATCGTACCTCAAAACTTCCACTCCAAGAATGTATCGTATTTCTCCCAAATCTGTAACTTTAAAATGAAGTCGCAGGTACTCCTTTAATTCCGCGATTTGCGTCAACTTGTCACATATCATGAAAAAATCATCCACATACACAGAAAATATAATTTGATCCTCCCCCTCACCTTTTACGTAAACTCCAGAATGGGAAACTGTTCGTACGAATCCAAATTCGGTAAGGACCTTGTGTAGTCATAAATACCAAGTCCTTGGTGCAAGGACTTTTGCAACCGCCATACCTTCCCCTCCTTCGACACTACTCATTCCGGAACCTTCATATAAACCTTCTCCTCTAAGTCACCATTCAAGAACGCCGTCTCTATGTCCATTTGGTGAATGTGCTTCTTACCGGCAGCGGCAATAGCAATAATCATCCTCAATGAATCAAACTTAACAACCGGTGCGTATGTCTCCGTATAATCTATCCCCTCCCTTTGTTAAAATCCCTTGCAAACTAGCCCAGCCTTATGTTTTACTACTTCCCCCGATACATCAGTTTCTATTTTAAAAATCCACTTTGTATCAATAGCCTTTTTACCCTCTGGTAAACTTACCTCCTCAAAAGTTCGGTTGTCGATAATAGATTGAAGTTCTCTTTCCCACGCCGGTTTCCAATGCGTTTTCCAATCGCATGATTTGCGTGCTTCCATGTACGATTGCGAATCGCCCGACATATTATCGCATAATGATTGGTATAAAAGGAAATCATCCTTCCTCTCCCTCGAAATAAAATTATATGAATTCTCCATATTCCCCTTACCAGCAAAAGAAAGACGAGCCGATTTCTTACCCCTATTTTCACGCATACTCCTCCTCGGCTCAAATTCTTTCTCCTCCCTTGCCGGTTCCTCAAATTCTTTCTCCTCCCTCGCCAGTTCCTCCTAAATAATATTCCGTTCACTTGATTTAGAAGACGAAGATTTCCTCGTGTCCGAAGACATTCGGGAATTTTCGCTTCGCAAATCCCTACTTATGTTACCAAAATTTACATTCTCCACAATTTTACCTTTTCCCCTCTTTACATTGGAGGTGGATTCCGGCTCAATTTCCGAATCCGAACCCTCAATGTCATTAAGATCACCAATTTCAAATTCTTCATGGAAGTCAAGATTCGAATGTTGCTTAGCCACTCGAGAGATTGTGGATAATAAGTCTTCGTGAAAATCCACATTCCTCGATTCCTCAATGATATTTCAAATCGGATCATAAACTCGATAAAGACTCCCTTTGTCACTATATCCAACAAAATAACCACTCTAACTCCTCGATGCAAACTTACCATTCCTCTTTTGTGATTCAATACAAACGGACGCACGACATCCCCTAATGCAAATGTGGTGTAGAGTAGGCTTTCGCCCATACCACAACTCATACAAAGTTTTATCATTTGAAATTGATGTAATTCACCGATTGCAAATATAATTTGCTGTCAATATCGCATCACCCCATAACTTAATACACCTCCCGAATCCGTGTACCATGGATCGTACCATTTATTGAAGCGTACCATTCTTCCTCTCAGCAATGCCATTATATTCCGGTGAGTAAGATGCGGTATATTGATAAAAAATTCCACACTCTTTACAATAAGGATCAAAAGCAAGAAACTCCCCTCCATTGTCTGATCTAATAGATTTTAATTTTCTCTCACATTGCCTTTCAACCATCACATGCCACTCTTGAAATCGTAAAAATGCTTCGGATTTGAGTTTAAGTAACATTACCTATGTGAAGCGAGAAAAGTTGTCCACCACTATTATAATATAATTGTTCCCTTTGATCGTCTTCAAATTTGATGGGCTCCATTGCCACACAGAATTCGCAGATCCAAAGAAGCTTATCTAGATAGTGCCGACTCCAAGTTTATATAAACCCAAATGATTGACCCCTTGACAATCATAACCCCATTAAAGCTTCACCTTGTGAAATAAGACTTTCTGTGTGCTCATTTCCACCACAAAATGGAAAGTTAGAATATGAGATTTGGACACATTCACCCACTTAAAATTTCCCTTAGAAATACAACTACCCTGGTAGGAAAAAACTCTGATCGAATACACCTTTGTGTAGCGTGGACTCCCCTAAGTCCGCAGCAAAAAGAATCAATGAAAAAACGTTAAGTAAATTAATAGTTATGGCTGGCCAAACTTTGCCTTTTATACAAGATGCTCTTTGGGAGAGGCTGCTACCTTCCCAAAATATTCTAAGTCCTAATTCCCTCTCTAAACCCACTAGTACAAAGGTATGGACCAATCACATTACTGTATAGTACATAAAGGTACAAATAGCGGTGTACATTTTGTATAGCCATCTTACGACATAGCTAAAATGTCAACACATGTTATATCCCGACTAGTTTTTATAATCCCCTGAATTCCTACTTCCAAATGTTATCTCTCCACGTGGCGCTAGGTCATGCCACGTCAGAAAAACTGTACCGTACAAGAAAGTACAGGTGTCGGAGTACTTTCAGTACGGACTTTGTACGACAATGCCATATTGGGACATTTGTCACTTTTGGATTTGTTATCTTGCGTTCTGAAGATTCCGTAAACCTGTATGATGTTGCCACGTGTCATCCGGAGTGGCGGGGTCCGCAAACCGCCAAATTGTCCTTCCGCCAAGCGGGCGCTTACCACGACCGTCTAATTTATTTCGGCATTTAATACAGATCGTTGAAACAAATATCCATACTATTTGTTTCGTCCGTACTTTAAAGTACAACTGTTTCTATGCCCTAAAAACCGTAATCTAGTTAAATGTAAAACCCTACTAGATACTATTAAAATATCTACCAAACCAAATATGTCTTAGCACTAGTCCAAGACTAAATGGATAAGGCTAACGGCTACGGGTCACTTGACGGACGGTAGGTACGAGGATCAATTCTTGGGTCCGTCAAATACCATTTTGGTAAGTCTACTAATTCTACACCCTGTCTCCAAAGAGAGTTTTAGGCAGCCATGACTCTAGCTTCCCCTTCACTGACTACAACAAGTGTGGGGGCTTGGAGAAGGGAGTTAGAGGAAGACTGCCTCTGCTCTTTTTCTATACTAAAACAAACCTAGAAAATACATAAATATCAACACTCTCGTTATTTTTTAGACTGTTTTCCTCTAAACTCCCACAAAAAAAAAGCACCCCTTCCCATTTTTCCTTTTTCTTTTTCCTTTTCGGTTTTCTTTCATAAAACTTACTCTCGTATTTAAAACAATGCATTAGATGAAACGAAATAATAGTTGCATCACATATTTTATAAATCGAAGCAAAGATTTTATCCACCTTATCTCTTTTCCATCCACACTAAATCTGATTTCCCTCTTGCAATTCAAACAGCCAGCCCCATCTCTAATCTGCAACACACACCCAGATTTTAACCCTTTTACAGGCACACCTTTATAAATGCCATCACTCCCTTTAGTGATGTCAAACCCATTACCCTCAAAAATTGAACTTTTCTCACTTTCTCCCATGGTTGTCTTTCCACTCTAACTTTCTAAATTTATTCCCAATGAATATTTCTCATTCCCTAAACTTTTCATTAGATATTACTCTTCTCCCCTATTCTTTAAAACCCCTTCTAGTTTCACTTCTCCCGTTTCCTCGGAATTCGTAGAAGTCTTCTTTTCCAACCAATTTTATTTTTCCAAAATATCTATAAAATTATCCTCATTATTTTTATTTTTCCCTTTTTCAATAATTGATCCTAGATCCGACTTACTCATTTCTAAGTCCTACTTTCTACACTCTTTGACATCCACAACATCTCTAACTCCCTCAAGTACATCTCTTCCCTTTACTTCCCTTATACCTCCAAAAACACAATGTTGTCTTCGTGGAATTTTTGTGTACTTTTCTCTTTTTCCGTTCTACCGATGTGAAGAAGTTCCAAGATTTCTTCATCATTTTTCTCCTCTTCCCCTTCTTCCTCCTCATTCACACTCCAACTTCTAAGTTCTTCCAACCAAGGACACTCCTCCATATAGTGACCCGGATTTCTACAAAAGAAGCAAACCCCTTTTTTCAAAGCTCCCCTTTGTTTTCCTCGCCCTATCTTTCCACCAAAGTTCCGATAAGGTCTACCTTTGTCTTTCTTCCTCTCATCACGCTTCCGCTCGTCACCGCAGTTCTTCTCATCACGCTTCAGCCAGTCACCACCAACTGTAAATGCATTCACCTTGTTAATTCCCCTACGAAGCTCCAAAGTGCTTTCCCTCACAAGAATTATCCCCATGGTAATGCTCCAAGTCCATGAGGAGCCGTCTATTCCCTATATACAGTAAATGATGTTCTCCTACTCATATAGGAGTTTCATGATTAGTGTATTTATATTTCTCTCCTCACATTCTACGTATCCCGCACTAGCAAGCTCAACATATAACGCTGCAATATCATTGCAAAACTCTGTCATGCTACCGCCTTTATAAACATAGGCCTTTATTTCTTGTTTTACTAACTGTTGCCTCCGTATAGTCTCACTCTTATAAATTTGAATTAATGTTTCCCAGATTTTCCGAAGACTTGGTTAAATTTAAAAGAGTGATAGCTATGGACTTAGAAACATATCTAAGTATAAGATGTTTTCCGTTAGTGTTTTTATATTCCCAATTTTTTTCTCATTTTCTTCAGTTTTTGGTTCACTTATAACCCCCATAAGTGGAACCGTAGCCGAGAGCGTAGCTCCCATCACCATAGGTGTCCCTTTATCCTTCTCCCCTATTTCCTTTTCCACCGTAATGATTTTCCCTTCATGTTCCGTTGCATTTGAACTCCGGTTGGTTTTTTGGGTAGCCCTTAATGATTCTCTTTAGTAAGCTCCTACAAAGCCCTGTGGCGGACACCTCACTTGTCCCGAAACAATTCCCTATAAGTGCTTTTCGAAAAGCAATCCCTCGATCCTAAACTCCAAATAAGTGAAGTCTGTTCCATCAAACATAGGCACCCTAGATGGTGGGCCCATAACCTGAAATTCTTTAGGCTCCATTTCCACACAGAATTCCCAAATCCAAAGAAGCTAATCTATATAGTGCCGACTCCAAGTTTATATAAACCTAAATGAATGATCCTTTGATAATCATAACCCCATTACAGCTTCACCTCGTGAAATAAGACTTTTTGTGTGCTTAGTTCCACCATAGAATGTAAAGTTAGAATATGAGATTTGGACACATTCACCCACTTTGACTTTCCTTTAGAAATGCAGCCACCCTGGTAGGAAAAAACTTTGACCTACTTCACCTCTCTGTAGCGTGGACTCCTTTGAGTCTACAGTAAAAATAATCACAGAAAAAGGTCAAGTAAATTAATAGTTAGGGCTAGCCAAAGTTTGCCTTTTATACAAGATGCTCTTTGGGAGAGGCTGCTACCTTCCCAAAATATCTAAACCCCCTAGTACTGAGGTATGGACCAATCACATTACTGAATAGTACATAAAGGTACAGGTACCAGTGTACCTTTTTTACGGCCATCGTACAACATAGCTAAAAAATCAACACATGTAATATCGGGACTAGTTTTTATAATCCCCTGAATTTCGACTTCCAAATGTTATCTCTCCATGTGGCACCAAGTCATGCCACGTCAGAAAAATTGTACCGTAAAAGAAAGTACAGGTGCCGGAGTACTATCTGTACGGACTTTGTACGACAATGCCATATTGCAACATTTGTCACTTTTGGATTTGTTATCTTCCGTTCTGAATATTCTGTAAACCCGTATGATGTTGCCACGTGTTATCTGGAGTGGCGATATCTGCAAACCGTCATATTGTCCTTTAGCGAAGTCGGCGCTAACCACAACCGTTTGATTTATTTCGGCATTTAATATGGACCGTCGAAACAAATGTCCATTCTATTTGTTTTGTCTGTACATTAAAGTACAATTGTTTTTATGCCCTATTAACCGTAATCTTGTTAAATGAAAAAACCTACTAGATACTATTTAAATATCTACCAAACCAAATATGTCATAGCACTAGTCATAGACTAAACAGATAAGGCTAACAGCTACAGGTTACTTGACGGACGGTAGGTACGAGGATCAAATCTTAGATCCGTCAAATACCATTTTGGTAAGTCTACCAATTCTACACCCTGTTTCAAAATAGAGCCTAGGCAGCCATAACTCTAGCTCCCTGTTTTGCGTTCAGTGACTACAACAAGTGTGGAGGCTTGGAGAAGGGAGTTAGAGGCAAACTGCCTCCGCTCTTTTTCTATAATAAAACAGACCTAGAAAATACATAAAAATGAACACGTCTCCGGTTTTACGTCTCCACATAAATCAATATGCACAAGATCAAACGGATGCTTAGATCGATGCGTTGTATACTTGGTTGAATGCGGCTTTCGGATTTGTCTCCCCTTACAACATCCCTCAAACCCGTTAATTTTCTCTTTGACGCTAAGTCTAATCCCCTTAGACTTCCATTTTTAATCATGCGTCGTAAACTCGACTCGGATGTGTGTCACATACGGTGGTGCCACAAAGTTAAATTGCCTTTTAATACAGAGATTTGGGAAATAACACCAGCGGAATTTGGAGGTATTTAATCTTAGGCCGACGCCTTATTAATTGACTGTGCATTAATTCCGTCACTTCACCTTTGCTTGTTTGTACACCATCTTGTCGTACAATTTTTATTGTGGAGTCTCCGTACGCGAGGACACTGCAGCCTGCTCGCTGTATTTGTGGTACCCTGAGAAGGTTCACTGAACTTTCAGGTAGGTAGAAAACATTTGTTAGTTCAATTTGTGTCAGGTTTTCGACGCCACGTGAGTCCAAATTTGGTAAGCCCAATCGTACAATACCCACTGTACCGATTGAAATTACCTGTCCACTTGCGACGGTGATTTGTTTTTCAGTATCGTGAATTGCCGCATATCATGAAAAAATGACTTGTCCATATAAACGTGGTGTGACACACGAAAATCGATTTTGCACTCCTTTTTGTGTACCATAGTACTTGTCAGCAAGTCAAACGATAGGTTAAGGGCGGAAAATATTTGCGCCTCTCCTCCTTCTTCGTCGCTAAAGAAATGTCCTCCTCCCTTTCCTTGGCTCCCTCCGCGGCCACCGCGGCTGCCAAGGCGACCGCCGCCACACCCACCGTATGGGCCGGTGCCGTCTGCTCTACCGCTGCGATCTCCTTTTCCACCGCCTCCTCCATCTCCTTTTCCACCGCCTCCTCCAGTTTCGGCTTTCGAGTAACATTGGGGGCTTATGTGGCCCCATTTACCGCAAAAGTGACATTGGCGCTCCTTATCTAGGCAAGAAGTCGCCATAAGAGCAAGTTTGCTCCATTGAAAACAAGCAATATTGGTTAGATCTGGATATCCGCGCTAAGAAGGAGATCTCTCGACCCTTTCATGTTCTCTTCCCCCTCTTCCTCTCGGATTTCCCCCTCTTCTTCCTCCTTTTCCCTGAAAATAATTTAGATCGGGCGTTTCCAGTGTTGTCGTATTGAGGGAACCGGTCGGTTGCGGTCCCCTCGATGAACTTGGGCGATTCGTCTCGGTCGATTTGAGAAATGTGATAATCGAGTCCAAAGTATTCGAATCCCTTGATTAAAGAATGTCCCTTAAATGTATCATTTTCTCCGGTAAGGCATGTGTGAAGACCGATGCCTTATCACTCTCATTGATGAACTTTCCCAAATTTGCGAGTTGCTCTATAATAATGTTAAATCTCTTTGCGGCCTCATCGATCGATTCGTTCGGTTTCACCTTGAAGGATGTATAGTCGGTATAAATGTGTTGTCCCTTATTTTGAAGACTCTTCTCAAATTGATTTTCAAGGGCTACCCAACAATCATTGGCGAATCTTCGAGTGAGAAATAAATCATGTATGGAAGTGCTAGATGATTGGAATAAACCGCCAACGGCGGAAAGATTTTTCTTTGTCCATACGCAATAAGCTCTCCGATCCGACGTAGGCATCTTGTCCACCCCTTGTACCACCTTCCAATGTCGCTTCAATTTAAATTGACCTTTGATGTATTTCTTCCATGATTGATAATTCGTTCCATTGAAGATGACGATCTTCCCGGACATATATTCAACTTGTTCGTCTCCTTCACTCCAATCAGATGGGAAGTTTCCCCTTTCAAATTAATTCCCTCCTCTCTTCTTCATCTACTTCATCTCCTTCCGTATCAACGACGCTTTGTGTTGGAATGGGATCTCCGAAAAATGGAGGTCTCGTGACACGGTTCGACTCTGAGATCCGTTGATTGACATAACGGAAAAGACCATCCATTAGTTTTTGAAGACGATCTCCCATCGCGTCATCTTCCTCCTTTTTCCCCTCATTCTCCTTCTTTTGTCCGACCGGATCGACTGGAACGGCTTCCTCAAAAGTTTTGCCGGTGAAAGCAAATGGAGTCTCTTCTTCCGTATCCGATGATGATTCGGATTCGGTTGGATCCGTAGGTCGAGGAATCATCGTAGAAGAAGAAGGCATCATAGGAGAAGGGGTATTTTTCTTCTTTCTCCCCATGGCGGCCAAACTAGCCACCCTTCTACACCTCAATGGAGCACACAAGCTCCGATACCACTTGATAGTATTTATACAAAATTCAGAGTGCAAAGCTTACAGCGGTAGCATTAAAGAAAAATCACACGAGAGAGGACAGTCCATAAAAGCCAATATATTCCATGGACATTTTCTCCCATAAACACTGTATTTTTCCCTCCCACTAATCTGCAGTATATAGTACACCAGACGTCACGTCACAACTTCAAACTAAAGAAAAACAAACCAAACAAAACATAAAGTGCGCACGAACCGCCTACCACACCAAAACCGAAACAACACGAAACTGCGTGGTACAAAGGTACTACCAAACGTACACACGAAAATTAACTAACGACAAACATTACACACCAAACGACATCTGTACCTGGTCGTCGCAAGACCGAATCTACGCGAGACCGGGAATCTTCAAAACAAACTACGAAACATAATAAGACAAGAACAAGACCACACGCTTGACATCAAAAGACAAACTGAAACTATTTGGTCGCGCGACAGGCCGCGCCGACCGATTACCATTTTGATTCTAACAGTTCTATTACGCCGACTTTCCTCTACGGAAGGGATTATCCCGATGTTGTCGTTTTTAAGCTCTCCAGTTGTACGGCTTGAGTGGACCGGAAATGGCGGGATTCGGTGTACCTAAAGAAGATAGTGACCACTGACTTCGGGGCGTGGTCGGTGTTTGTGATCGCCCGTAGACATTGTCGGGCGTGCAAAGGTCATTGGCTCCCATGATTAACAGCGGAATTCAAACGGTACAGTAGCAAACTGCCAAATAGTACTAAATTCGAAAATTGTGCCGGTTTCGTCACCGTACTAAAAATCTTAAATTAGCGCAGCTGATTGGATTCCTATGTCTCTTAACATCTTTGCTGCGTCGGTGAGAACCTACAGTACTGTACTTCTTAGGTTAAATAGTTGTTACTTGTTACCGACTAGTCGGGAACTTGTGTACCTTTAGACTGTACTATTCCATCAATCAGCGGTGCGCTCTAGTCTACTATTTACGCCTTGCTGTAATCTTCCAATCAGTACAGGAGAAATAGATTTTATAGATTGTATCCGTACAATACTGTAGAAGTGCGCCCGGAGCTCACCAGGCTGTGTTTTTCCCACTTTCTTTTGTCGAATGGATAATCCTGTTTTCATTTTCTCGTAAAGTACATTCGTACTAAACTAAAAACAGATCCGACACTGTTAAACGCGTGAGCTCCTAATAGCCTAATTGGTCGCTGTCACAAAGTGAATATCGAAAAGACAAAATGTTGAAATTATTGTACGGAATCCCATCCCTATTGACATTTTAAGTCACGATTTTTCAACGTCTGACAGCTGTACCGATGCATCTCCACTAAGCGGCACAAAGTCCTGTTTAAGGTCGTTTTGTACCTTTGTACCCTTTGGAACCATTCGCGCGAATGTTCCACAATTTTTTGAAAAATGTGGCGATGGGTGCTCCATTCCGTGAAGCGCATCGTCATCTCTGTCCATTCAAAGATCGCCACGTGGCTTGTACAAATAAAAAATATAGACTCCTTGAGAATAAGAAAACAGTGTGATAAAAACCAATAAACGTTTTTTCAAACCGATTTTATCGTCGCAATGTTCTTGTGAGTTTCAAACTGCAAAAGCTCGACATTGCCCTTTAAAATTTATAAGAACGTCATTGGCTCTCCTAAGAAGGATCCTGATTTGCTCAAATGCTGGAGTTCATTGCCTGAAAAACGTTGAGCCGCGTTGAACAGCGAGGAAAAAGCGTTTTATTTCACATGTTCTGTTTCCTTAGGGCTTCATTTGTTTAGACCGGACACGTGGCAAATTATGAATGTGGATCGCTGCTGCATACTACGGTACTGTACTTCTTAGGTTAAATGGTTGTTACTTGTTACCGACTATGATACGGTTCGGGCGATGAAAAAGTACGCATTGACCAGGACCAAAAAAGTGACATGGACAATTTTTAAGGTCGGAAAAAGTGCATAAATATTGTCGGGTTACGTCAAGTTTTACAAAATACGTTCGGTCGCCCGCTCCTTCCCGCTCTCTCTCTCTCCCTCTACCACTCTCCTTACTTTTTCTCGCTCTTCCGCTAACATTTCCCCTCATTTTCCTTTCTGGATGGCTCTCCTTCGGAAACTATTTCCCAATGTCGCATCCATTCTATTACCGGTTTTAACTATTTTTTTTCTCTCCTCGCTCGTATGTGCCACGGAATCCGATCCTCGAGAGTTGCTCGAATCTCCTCCCACTAGTTCTGTTCCTCAGCCCAAAACCAAAATCAATTACCAGAAGTCAGCGCTGTGGCAAAGTCGCGCCAAGATCAACACTATTATCGGTTACAAGACCATTCCTTCCCCCGGAAACCCCTCCAAAATAGTTTTCACAAACGGAGGTAAAGCTTCGATTAATGCCAACCAGTCGGGGAATATTAATCAAGCAAGTCAACTTTTCGGATGCAATAGGGGAACTCCTCCTTCCGTAGTTGTCCCAACCTTTGAAGATTCTGGCATTTCTTCCGCAGTTGTCTCTTTGAGAATCTGGAATGGTGGCGGCTGGGTCGCCTTGTGTTCCGGCGCGTTACTTTCGTCACGAATTGTTATGACGGCGGCTCACTGTTTGTACGACACCGAAGATAACTACTGGTACTTCGGTTCGGGAAGCCCGCTGTTAGTTTCCGCTCGACGGAACGGAGCATCGGACTCCAGCGTGCGCTCTGTTTACGCGAGTGACGGCATTGTTTACGTTGGCTATCAGAATCACAACACGTGGCAAGAGTCTCTCAGAGCAGGGAGTGACGTCGCCGTTTTGTATTTGGACAGCGCACTCACTTCTCAAAATCTTCCGTGGTCAGCTCCTTCTCCATCCATGATTCCGAGAACAAATTACGGGTATCCCGGAAGAACGGGCGGTGGGAGTGCACTCACTTTCGACGTTGCGGATAAAGCTCAAGTGACTGGGTGCAGCGGACTTTCTTCCAGCATTCTTTGCGAGGAGGTTTCTGTAGAAGGAGGGATGAGTGGGGGACCCATTTTACATCCTTCAGGAATTATTTTGGGTACTTGTTCTGGTGGTGTTGTTAACGGGTGCCCCACATATTACGCAGGACTTACGGGAATATATACACTGAGAAAACTTGTGGAATATTATTGCAGTGTATCGACATCTGTGGTAGGAGGAAGGGTTGTATTTAGATCGACATGTTGATGGAGGGAAATGAGATATTGAGGGTAAGGTCGAGGGTGGGAAGTTTGAGAGAGTATAGGGAGAGTGGGAGGTTTTTTCAGATTTTTAGTTAATAATTGGTCATGTTCGTAAAAGTGGGCTGGGATATTTGGGATATTTATTTGGGATCAGGATCTGTAGCGCTTTGAGATATCATTACCTTGTGTACTTGATACGATTTTGAAATTGCGTTTCACTTTTATTTGACATACTTGTTTGCGCAAGGAAACGTTGTTCAAATTCAGAGTTTTGATGTATGAATTGAAATCATGAGGAAAGCGGTCTTGATATCCATCTGGTTTATTTTCATGTCTTCCGCTGCTGCTAGACAAAGGAGAATCCTTACAGATGGGAACTGAACCACTGGAGCAAAAGTCTCCTCATAATCTATCCCTTCTTTTTGGGTGAACCCCTTTGCTACCAACCGAGCCTTATATCTCTCAATGGTATTATTTGGGTTGAGTTTCAATTTAAATACCAATTTGCACCAAATAAGTTTTTTGTCTCGAGGACAGTCCACCAGCTTCCAAGTATTAGCTTCCATGATGGAAGCCATCTCATCATTTATGGTTCTGACCCATTGGTCTTTCTCCGGAATGTCTATTGCCTCCAAGTATGATTGAGGCTCATCTGAGTGAGATAGCTTTGTAACCTTGTGAGCAACCTATTTTTCTTGTAGTCTTTTGCTACTCCTTAGTCCTCCCTCGAAGTCCAAAGTTGGAATGGAGGAAATTCTTGGGTTCCCCTTTACAATTTCATTGGCTCCCCTATCCATGGAAGACGATTCTGGCTCCTTTTCCTCTCTCTCCTCAGAGTGTGTAGAAATATGTGGAGATTGCGGTATATCTCCCCCATTTTGGATCTCCCCTGAATCTGCAATCATGTTTTCACTTGTGTCCCTTCTGGGAAGCTCTAAGTCTTCCTCACTCTCGGACTCAAAATTTATTCTAATTTTCTTAGTGTATTTAAAGGGATCAAATGACTTTCCTTCATCCATGACAATTAGATGCTTTACGAGAATGATATCTTATAAGCTAAGTCATTTGCTCTACATCCCTTGACATCCTCATCATATCTCACAAAATATCGCGGTTTCCTTTTAGCATCTAGTTTCCTGTTTTTCTTATCTATGTCATGACTATAAACTTGACTACCGAATACTTTCAAGTGAGAAATGTCTAGTTTCCTTCCAACCCATCTCTTATAAGGTGTCATTCCTTTAACGGCTCTAGTGAGGACTCTATTCTTAATGTTATTAGCACAATTCATGGCTTCTGCCCAAAATAATCTTCCTATTTTCTTATATGCCAACATACTACACATACTATCTCCCAAAGTCCGGTTCAACCTTTCAACTACCCCATTTTGTTCTAGATTATTCGGTACAATTTTATGATGCTAAACTCCCTCATCTCTCAAGTATTCCTCAAACTGGTTAGAGGTGTACTCTCCCCCGTTATCACTCCTTATTCGCTTAATGGGGGTTCTGCGCAACTTCTCACTCTAGGCTTGGTATTCTTTGAAGTACTTTGGTGTTTCAGTCTTTGTTTTTAGGAAGTAGACTCAAGAATATTTGGACCAATCATCAGTAATTGTCAGCATATACCTCTTGTTGGTTTTGGAAACCTTTAGTCCTCTTTATATCTCGTGTGTGAGAAAGAGATTCTAGACTTAGCCGACTTTGTGTACCGACTGAGTTGACGTAGACAAGATGTAGTGTGGTATATAACTCCAAAGGGATTCCATAGATTTGGTACACTCTATGTACACGTGTCGGTATGTGGGGAAGTCAAGTTTAGGTTAGTTGGTTGACAACGTACATATATACTTGAGAGACCTGATTTACACGTGGTGGTTCATCTTCGGCGATGAATGAATATGCAGACGGCGGTAGAGTTCGCCGTCATTTTTGGAAGAGAAATATTTACCGAGCAGTAATTTCATCGAACTAACTTTGACTGCGTACTTTAGCAGCGGCTAAGGTTAAGGTTTGATGTAAATTTTTGTACGGTAGATGGCGGGGTTTAGTTTGATTAATGTTTAGTGTACCAGCACACCACGGTAGTTGTGGTACGGTGTAGATCAGCTGTAGGTTCACTTTGTTTATGTAGGACTTATAATATTTTTGGAGTTAGGAATTCAGTGAATGGAAAACTGCGAAGGAGTTATTTTGTCTTTTTAAAATTGGGAGATCATTGTGTTCTTTTGGCAGAACCCTTTGAAAATCTGCATGTGGTTTCTTTGTTATAATTTTTATAGTGTGAGAAATTTGCAAACCTAGTGTGTGTTTGGTTTTCTTGGGGCTTCATTGTGAAGTCGGTCTTTTTGTGGTTTCTATGAGAGTTTCCTCTTTTGTAATCTGAATATTATGGCAACTGCTGGTGCTTCTTCATCCTCCTCTGGGTCATTGGTTGCCTCAAATCATCAGGTCACGGGCCCAACCTCATGGATCCCGGTGTTTAATGGCCAAAAATATTTGTATTGGGCGGATTTGACAAAGTCTAACATTAAGCAAGTGGGATTGTATGATGTGATTTCCGGTGTTCTTCCGGATACGAATTCTGATTTTAAAAAGAAAAATGAGGATGCATTGCATGTTCTCAAACTAATCTTGTCCGAAGATCTGAACATGACATATATCAATATCTCTAAAGCATCTGATATATGGAAGGCTTTACGTGAGTCATATGTCCTAGCTAGTGAGCAGAATGAGGTTATAACTGCTGGAAAAATTTGGGATTATAAGTATATCGGGGGTGATATGAAATCCTATTGTAATGGCTTGAAGCTTTTGTTTTCGGAAAATGCATGTTCCGGGGGGAATTTTCCTCCCTATCATCAAGTTATGATTTTAATGAGAGGGCTTCCTGCTGAATATAAAGGAGCCGTGGAACAAATGAAAAGGTTGGAGAAGGCTAGATGGAATATAACCGTAGCTGAAGCTTATATTCTAGAGGAAGAGGCAACTCAGATAGCATTGAATGGTGGAAAATCAGGGGTAGCGTACAATGCTCAGTCATATAGGCCGGCTGGATTTTTCGGAAATAGGAACTTCACCCCTAATCCTAATTATAGGCAATATGATAGGTGTGTCTATTGCTTCGGTCAAGGTCATGTTTTTCGGCTGTGCCCAGCATTTATAAAAGCGTGTGAAACAGAAATTTACCGTGCGGGATGGAAGGTGCGATCGGAGGAACCACCTTCAAATGGGTAAGCACCAAAACTGCCGGTGAAAAATGCGGCGTTCCTTGCATTTGATGAGACGCCACAAGACGAATCGTTGGGGGAGAAAGATGATGTGGTCAGATTTCCGAAATCGGAAGATGATGAGTTCTTTGCCCTTGCAAAAGATCTCATGGAGGGGCCTCAAGAGAATGGATGGATTATGGACTCCGGGTGCTCTTCCCAAATGTGCGGCAACCGGGCTTACTTCAAAACCCTTACTCCGATTCCGACTCGTCGAATCTACTACGCGGGTGATAGCGGTGTGGAGGCTATGGCAAAGGGAAGCGTTGAGTTATCATGTGACATCAATGGTCGGATTGTAAAGAGAACCTTACATGATGTTCTCTATATTCCAAAGTTTAAGAAAAATTTGTTTTCCACTTCTGTGGCTGAAATAAAAGGATTTGAAATTTTGCAAAAGAATGGAAAGAAGGTAGTAAGCAAAGATGGGAGAGTAGCCTTGGTAGGAGCTAGAGGCCCAAAATTATTGTACCGGATGGACTTGGCTAATGAAATTGACTTTGCATACTTCAGTGTCATTGTGTAAAATGTTTTGTGGCATAAGAGGCTCGGTCATGTTCATCACGAAAAACTTGATAAAATGGTGAAACAAAAAATGATAGATGGAGTCATATTAGGAAAAAAAGATTCTCATGTATGTGATGGTTGTGCTTTAGGGAAGCTTCACAAGCTGCTCCTACCTCAAACCGCGGATAACCGGACTACGGATTTGCTGCAAATTATTTATTCGGACGTGTGGGGACCGTCTAAAGTCCCTTCCCTTAGTGGCAGCCGGTTTTTAGTTACATTTACAAATGACTTCTTGCTGTACAACCGAGTTTACTTCATGAAGGAGAAGAGTGAAGTGTTCACTCACTTCAAGTATTTCCGGACATGGGCGGAAAAGCTTCACGGGAAGCCGATTCTCTCTCTTCGGTCCGACAACAAGGGAGAATATATTTCGAATGCATTATCGAAATATTTAAGGGAACACGGCATATCTCGTCAGTTTACTGTTCGCTATACTCCGGAGCAAAACGGATTATTTGAAAGACTTAACCGGACTTAAACGGAGAGTGCAAAATCTTTGATGTTGGATAAAGGATAGATTTCAAGTTTTGGGGTGAGGCTTTCTCTTGTGCATCTTATATTAGCAATAAAATAGAAACTAAGGTAGTAAAAGGGAAGACTGTTGTTCTGAGACAACTGCTGGCACTGAAGATGAAGAAGATGCAACAGTAGTCACCGTAGAACAAATCAAAAGAGGAAGCTTCCACAAATACCGATGGTTGAACAGCAACTTTGACAGACTATAACTTTCACAAATATTATTCAATGTTTCTGACAATTTACCACAGTGTAGATAACATAAAAAAGAACACACACACAAACTTTCAATGAATTCCGCTCACAAATATGTGAGATATGCAGAAATGAAATTACATAAAACTGAGTGTACAGTTTTCATATCAATTGTTCCTAATAAAGCAAATACACTAAGTCGTACTTCTATACACCGAAACTACACTAAGCTGTACGGAGGCATTCCAGCCGTACATATAACTTTCTAACACAACAAATACTGTGAGTATACCTGTGTACTGAAGGTATGTCATAAACCACATTCTCAACACTAAACAACTAATTCACTACAGACAAAATTCTATTCTACCAAATATTTACACCAAAGTTCAGATAAACGTAAAGTGATAGTGATCTAGTCACGCCTCGTCAGTATTTGTTGGCGGCGGCTGTCAGCCGTCCGATTAGAGGATTTGGCATCGTAGAACTGACTTCACGAAGTCCCGTGGTCCTGCCGAATTTTTGTACGTCCACGGAGGACATACTCAAGCATTTCTCTCAAGTGACGACGCGTGTCCCAAGTGTGAATGAACCGTGAACTCCCAACTTCACTATCACACTAATTTTGGTAACCACTGAACCGAACTCAACCACAAATAGCTTAAGCCCTAAATAGCTCTCTCTCCCTCATTGCTAAGGCATAGACAGGACTCAAGCTTTCTAAAAACAACAAAGACACCTTATGAAATGTGGACCGGAAAGAAACCCAATGTAAGTCACTTCCGGGTTTTTAGTAGTAAATGTTTTATTTTCGATAATCTTCCTATTTCTAAGCTTCATCCAAAATCTGTCCCGGGAATTTTTATAGGTTATGATGATGAGTCAGTAGGCTATAGAGTTTACAACCAAGACAGGAAAACTCTTCAGGTTGCTAGGAATATTTAGGTTAAGGAAGAAAGTTAATCAGTCGATGTTTTTTGCATGACAGATTTTGAGAAAAATGCCAAAAATAAAGAATATGTAATTATTGAAAATGTTCCTCTTTCGTCTTTCACAAGTTCTTCCTCTATTCATACTCCGGTCATTTCGGTTGTTCAACCTGTACCGCAAGTTCTTCCTCCTCCTCCTCCTCCTCGGCGGCAGCTTAGGGATCCAATAGTTACAGCCTCAAATTTTTCGGGGGGAGAAAGGCAAAGCAGTAGGCTGCGAGGTGAACCAGCAGAACATGCCCTATTTTTTGCAACCACAATGGAGCTAATCACCATATAGCAAGCCTTTTCAGCCCCGGAAAAGGATCAATGGATCTCCGCGGAAAATGATGAAATGCGATCGAAAATGGAGGCTCAAACTTGGAAGCTTATGGAGCTTCCGCCGAATCAAAAAACCATCGGTTGTTAGTGGGTTTTTAAAGTTAAGCTAAATCCAGATAATTCTATTGAAAGATATAGGGCTAGGCTTGATGCAAAGGGTTATAGTCAAAAGGAGGGAATTGACTATGAGGAGACTTTCTCTCCGGTTGTCCAGTTTCCAATTGTTAGAATTCTTTTATCTTTAGCAGCCATTGAGGGTATGGAACTCCATTAAAAGGATGTTAAGACAACTTTCTCACATGGAGATTTAAAGGAAGTGATTTATATGAGGCAGCCTAAAATGTATGCAGAGACCGAAAAATAAAATCAGGTCTGTAAACTGTTGAAATCTTTGTACAGTCTGAAGCAGGCTCCCATTAGTGGAATCTGAAACTAGATGAGTTTCTAACTGGTCTTGGTTTTGTGAGTATTAGTTCAGATCACTCAGTCTATGTTATAGAAGGGGAAGATCGGATTATTTACATTGCTCTGTATGTAGATGATTTGCTGATACTGAGTAAGTCATTAAATGAGATTAAGAAAATAAAGGCACCCTTGAATTCAGGATTTGAGACGAAAGATTTAGGAGAGGCAAAGTATATTCTCGGGATTTAGGTAGAAAGGGATATAGATAGGAGAATTATCTATCTAACAAAACGCGAAGCGATTGGGAATATGCTTGAGAAGTTTGGCATGTCAAAGGCAAAGGGAAGTGCCACTCCCATGGAATTCAAGCAAAAGGTGGAAGGCATGGAGACTGAGGGAGAAGTCATTTTTGATGACACCTTCGAATTAGGGGAGGCAGATTTTATGGCTGCCATTCCATATCGTCAAATTGTTAGCAGCCTAATCTACTTTATGAACTGCACACGCCTGGACATCACGGCTACAGTTGGTGCTCTAAGCCGCTGTTTGCAAAATCCGAGGAGATCGGATAGGGAGGCAGCAAAAAGGGTCCTTCGATATCTTGCAGGGACACGAAATCTACGACTCGCTCTCAGTGGAGAAGAGGTCAAGATTCAAACTTGGAGCGATGCAAGTTATGGAGACATGCGAAGTCGGCGCTCCACCACCGAATTCATTCTAAAGATCGGAAGTGGAACATTTTGCTGGAGCAACAAGCTTCAGAAAGTCAGAGCTCAGTCTACAATGGAGGCTGAATACATGGCAGCGAGCTCAGCCATCAAGGAGTTACTTTAGGTAAAATCTCTCTTTCAAGAACTTCACTTTATGAAATCTGGACCTCAAATAGTGTGTTGTGACAACCACGCTGCTATAGCGATTACATCTAACCCAAGTCATCACTTCAAAAGCAAGCACATTGATATAAAGTTGCATTTTGTAAGAGAGAACGTGGTGAACAGAAATTTAAAACTCAGTTATTTGCCGGATTAGATGATGGTAGCAAATATGATGACTAAGCCTTTACTTGCACCTAAGTTGAAGTTTTGTAGAGAGGCATGTGCACTGAGTGGCTGAGAGTGTTTAAAGGTTTAAAGGAGTGTTGGTTTTGGAAAACCTTTAGTCCTCTCTATATCTCGTGTGTGAGAAAGAAAGTCTAGACTTAGCCAGTTTTTTGTGTATAGACTGAGTTGACGTAGACAAGATGTAGTGTGGTATGTAACTCCAAAGGGAGTTCACAGATTTGGTACACTCTATTTACACGTGTCGGTCTGTGGGGAAGTCAAGCTTGGTTGAGTTGGTTGACAAAGTACATATTTACTTGAGGGACCAAATTTACACGTGGAGGTTCATCTTCGGTGATGAATGAATACGCAGACGGCGGACGGAGTTTGCTGTCATTTTTGGAAGAGAAATATTGACCGAACCGTCATTTCAGTAAACTAACTTTGACTGCGTATTTTAGCAGCGGCTAGGGTTAAGGATTGATGTAAATACTTGTACTTTAGATGGCGGAGTTTCGTTTGATTAATGTTTAGTGCATTGACACACCACAGTTAATGTGGTACGGTTTAGATCACCTGTAGGTTCACTTTGTATATGTAGGACTTAGAATATTTTGGAGTTAGGAATTCAGTGAATGGAAAACTGCGAAGTAGTTTTGTGTCCTTTTGAATTGCAATATCATTCTGATCTTTAGGCAGAACCCTTTGACATTGTGCATGTGGTTTCTTTGTCATACTTTGTATATTGTGGCAAATTTCCAGACCTACTTTGTGTCTGGTTTGCTTGGGGCTTCATTGTGAAGCCGGTCTTTTTGTGGTTTCCGTCAGAGTTTACTATTCTGTAATATGAATATTATGGCAACTACTAGTGCCTCTTCTTCCTCCTCTAGGTCACCGTTTGCCACAAATCAACACGACGCAGATGGAACAAATGCAGCTGCGACGCAGATGGAACAAGCGCAGCTGCGGTTAATTTTGATGTGGTTTGTACGGACGAACGCAGCCTGCGACGCAACGGGACAAACGCAGCTGTTCATATTTTGGTACAGGATAACGCAATTGCTACACAACAAGACAAACGCAACTACGGCTATTTTTGGTATGGGACAGCGAAGCTGCTACGAAGTTGTAGATATTTGAATGTGATCAAGAATTGGACTGCGCTGTTACGGTTGATATGAATCAAGTCAACGGACGAGATTCTTAAGAGAATAATTAAGTGACTCGCTTACAGATGTTTTACAATAGCCGGATGGACTTTCCCAGACAATTGTCACTAAACCAGGCGACAAGTATTTGAATAAATCAACTGTATAGGATTCGTATTTGAATAAATCAACTGTATTGGATTCTCAGTAATATTGATTGTACAGTGATAAATTTGTTTTAGCGTGATTAGGAGCACTTAGACCTTAGTGGCAGTTTAGTTCTTTTGGACGTATCTTTTAGAAACACTTGTATCGGTGGTACAACAAAATGTAGTAGGACAACTGAGTGAAGAGTATATGACTTAGGACGTAGAACATTTTATGTATCCAAACTTCCAGACTGTGTAATCTACAGACTGTTTTTGGGAAACTTTTGAGTTACCTATCTTGGTGTATGTCGGATCAATTGAGCTGAAACTTTGGGAGTTGTTAGTTTTGTGATACTCTATACTGTGGTATAGTTTGAGTCAGTTTTGGATCTTTTGGTGTGGTGCCTAAAACAGCTGATTGATAGGATTCTTGGTAAGCTTCTGTAAGTGAAACTATGTCTACTTTCCCTACTACTGCTGCTCCACCTGCTCGAGTGGTCGTGGAACAACAAAAGGTACATCGTTTATATTGGATCCGTACCAAAACCGTACAGACGTGATGACGGCTACTGTACTTTCTGCTTGTCCGGGGGATAAGACGTAGAGTTGAGTGTACATGTCGTACATTAGCCTGTACGAACCGTTCATTTATCGCCGATAGTTATCATTATCGGTGTTATCACTGATAAGTACCCGATATTATCAATTACTTATCAGCGATAAATTTGATAGCGATATATCCAACCAATATATCGATTATCGGGAACCCGAAAAGAGGTCCATATCGGTTATCGGTAAATGCTTAACGATACACAACACTACAATTTATTAGAAGTGACGTACCTTTGAGTTCAAATTTGACTATTAATCCGTCGAACAGCTTTGACCTGCCAAATATTGTAACGACGATTAAAATACTGCCGCGCTTGCGAACGTTGACCATCATAAAAAAAAAACAATTCACACGGCCGGCTAATGTTTACTATAACAAATTTGCTGCAACCACATGTAAGTATAATTATAAAATTGCTGCAACCACATGTAAACAAAATTTATGCGCGCAGGTACTTTCTCACTTCACGTGAGCTCCACTGTGAGAGCACATACTGACATTTAACTTAGCCGAATCTAATCGTGAAGCCTTATGTTGAGCTTACACACAAATTAAAGGACGACGTCATATGGATAAATTAGCTCGAGAAATCAGTTTACTCAAAATCAGAATCAATTTAGACAGTTTAATCAAAGAGGAAATAGATAATCTTTTAATGCTTGTTTATATTGTAATGAAAAAGGTCATGGATATAAGTTTTGTCCTAAGCTTCAAAAAGCTAATGAAACAGGTCTGTATAGGCCTGGATGTATAGGCCTGGATGGCAACAGAGCCAATTTCATCAAGGCTTACGAGATCTTCACAACGAGGAAATGCACATTCTCAGCGACTTGATCTCATCACAACGAGTCTCTTTCACTCTCTAACGAGGAGGATGATGATCTATTTGCTATGGCGGCAGCGATGGAGGGCGCTAAAGACAATGGATGCATAATGGAGACAGGAGCGTCGGCCACATGTGCTAGAACAAGGCAGTTTTCAAAAATATGAAATCAACACCAGAGAAAAATATCTACTATGCATGTGGAATGAGTGTGCAAACGCGGGCTGTAGGTGATGTCTCCTTGCTAGTTGATGTAGAGGTCAAGGCAGTTGAGAGAACACTTCATAATGTTATATATGTCCCAGATTTTAAGAAAAAATTGTTTTCAACTTCTTTAGTAGAAAGTGAAGGGTTTGAGGCCAATCTGAAACATGGTAGGTACGTTGTTAGCAAAAATGGGAAAATTGCAGTTACGGGAACAAGAGATGCTAGCAAAATGTATCGAATGGATATGCCCGATAATAAAGAAAATGATGTTTTGTATTCCGGTGCATTATCCTCAGATGAGCTGTGGCATAAAAGGTTCAGGCATGTGAATTATGATAGTATGAAAAAGATGGTCAATGCTGGTAAAAGAGAAGGAGTCACTTTGTCAAACTAGTCACCTAAAAGGTGTGATGGATGTGCCCTAGGAAAAATACACAGATTACCGTTTCCTCAAGAGTTTGAACATAGGTCTACTAAACTTTTGCAACTCAATCATTTTGATGTTTTCGACCTTGCAAAGGTACCATCAGCCGGGGGATGAAATATATGGTTACGTTTACAGATGATTTTTCGAGGTTACTAAGGTCTACTTCATGAAGGAAAAAAGTGAAGTCTTCACTCATTTTCAACACTACAAAGCGTGGGCGGAGAAACTACACGGTCTGCCAATTCTGAAAATCAGATCGGACAATGGCGGAGAATATACGTCAAAAGAGTTTGAAAATTTCTTACTCAAAGAAGGTATCACTCACAAACTAACTGTCCCATACTCTCCGGAACAGAATGGGGTCTTAGAAAGACTAAATAGGACTATCACAGAAAGCTCTATGTCCATCCTTGCAATACGTAGATCCGAAATTCTGGGCTGAAACATTAAATTTTGCAGTTTATATCAAAAATATGATAGGTTCAAGATCGATAGAATCAACTCCTTATGAGATCACGACAGGTAGAAAACCGGATGTCAGTCACTTCAAGGTCTTTGGAAATAAATGCTTTATTTTGGATAAGTCTAATGATAGCTTGAAAATGGAACCTAAGGGACTGCCAGGCATTTTGTTAGGATACGATGATCACTCTAAAGGTTACACAGTCTTTGTTTTTGAGAAACAAAAAATCATTGTAGCAAGGAACATCGTTGTCAAAGATGAACTAGACTCGATAGACTTCTTTAAAATGACGGAGCAGCAAAAGCAGGAAAAAGTACAAGAATATGTCATTTTAGATAGCATCCATAATATTGTCCCACAGATGCAAAATTCACCAGTATTAACACCGGAGTCGCAACATAATCGCGTTAAACAACAAATTCGTTTCGAAGCGGACGAAGAGCAGTCACTGCCTACGGATCGCAACCAGCGCAACAAGCGCAATGCACGGGATCAGACAATTTCAGCCAAAGAATTTCCGGTGGGAAGAAGATCCAGTAGCCGTCTCAAGCAAGTTCTCACTTCGCCTACTTGGCAGCCTCAAGGGAGCCTTTGAACATCCGGGAAGCCTTGTCATCACCAGAGCGGAATCACTAGATCGAGGCAGCAAACGATGAAATGAAGTCGATCATGGAGGCTCAAACATGGGAGCTTGTGGACCTTCCTCCGGATCGAAAAGCGATCGGCAACAAATTGGTATTCAAGGTGAGGTTAAATCCAGATAACACCATTGAACGATATTAGGCTAGACTTATGGCAAAAGGGTATAATCAAAAGCAAAGAATTGACTTTGAAGAAACATTTTCTCGTGTTGTAAGGTTTCTGACAGTTAGGATTTTGCTATCTCTAGCTGCTATAAAAAATATGGAAATACATCAGATGGATGAAAAAACAACCTTTTTGCATGGAGAACTAGAGGAGACCATTTACATGCAGCAGCCTGAAATGTATGCACAACCAGGAAAAAGCACTTAGTATGAAAACTGCTAAAATCTTTATACGGCCTAAAACAGGCTCGAGGAAATGGAATCTAAAACTTGATGAATTCTCAATTGGCCTAAGATTTAAAAAGATAAGTTCTGATCACTCTGTCTATTTTTTAAAGGGTGAGGATGGAATAGTGTATATAGTGGTATACGTAGATGATTTACTATTAGTTAGCAAATCAATGGCTGAAACTAAAAAAATTAAAAATGCTTTAAAATCACGGTTCGAGATGAAAGACCTCGATGAGGCAAAATATATTTAGGGTATTCAAGTAGAGAGGGACAAGAAAAACAAATTATAAAATTGACTCAAAAAGAGGCTATTGGAAATATGTTAGATGAAAATAGAATGCGGGGGGCAAAAGGATGTGTAACACCAATGGAGTTTTGGCATAAGTTAGAGGGGGAAGAAACCGAACCGGGTGTTATTGTGAGTGAAATTTTTGAGTCAAGGGAGGATGATCCTATGACACTGATACCTTACAGAAAGATAGTGGGAAGTTTAATATATTTCATGAACTGTACCCGTCCGGATATTGTTGCAGCAGTTGAGGTACAGAACAGAAGTTTGACATACTGAGTCTAAAGCTTTAGGGGAGTGTTGTTTTTGGAAAGCTTTAAGTCTTAACAAATTTATAGGACTGCGGAAAAATAGATCTATAGGGACACGAGTCGTCACTTGGAGCACAGTGCAGGTTTTTGAATGATACCGACAACGCAGCTGCGATGAAGATGGAAAAGGTGCAGCTGCAGTTATTTTTGATATGGTCTGTATAGACGAACGGAGCCTGCGACACAACGGGACAAACGCAACTGTTCATATTTTGGTACAGGACAACGCAGTTGCTACACAACAAGACAAACTCAGCTGCGGCTGTTTTTGGTATGGGACAACGTAGTTGCTAAGAAACTAAAGATATTTGAATGTGATCAAGAATTGGACTACGCTGTTACGGTTGATATGAATCAAGTCAACAGACGAGATTCTTAAGAGAATAATAAAATGACTCGCTAACATATGTTTTACAAGAGCCAGATGGACGTTCCCAAACAATTGTCACTAAGCCAGGCGACAAGTATTTGAACAAATCACAGTGACAGGCGACAAGTATTTGAACAAATCACCTGTATAGGATTCTCAGTAATATTGATTGTATAGTGATAAATTAGTTTTAGCGTGATTAGGAGGACTTAGACCTTAGTGGCAGTTTAGTTCTTTTGGACGTATCTTTTAGAAACACTTATATCGGTTGTACAACACAATGTAGTAGGACAACTGAGTGAAGAGTATAAGACTTAGGACGTAGAACATTTTATGTATCCAGACTTCCAAACTGTGTAATCTGCAAACTGTTTTTCGGAAACTTCTGAGTTGCATATCGAGGTGTTTGTTGGATCAATTGAGCTGAAACTTTGGGAGTTGTCAGTCATTGTAATATTTTTTTCTGTGGTATAGTTTGAAGTTGTTTGTTTGATTTTGTCAGATTTGGTGAGCTATAGAAAATAGTTGTTTGATAGGATTCTTGATAAGCTTGTGAGAGTGAGATTATGTCTACTTCCACTACTACTGTTGATGCTCTACCTGCTCCGGTGGTCGTAGAACAACAGTTTAGGCTCATTTCAAACAATAAAAAAAAAACTTTACTATGCTGTATTCATGATATTATGTTGTGGAATAAAAGGCTTCGACATGTGCATTTAGATAAGTTGAAATTAGTGAAAAATATGGGAATAGTGGAAGGAATTCAGTTCGGAGAAAGTGAAAACCTGAATGACTCTAGTGGTTGTGCTTAAGGTAAGGCACACAAGTTACCCTTC
The DNA here is from genome assembly GCA_037447655.1 of Zygnema cylindricum. Taxonomy (NCBI): domain Eukaryota; kingdom Viridiplantae; phylum Streptophyta; class Zygnematophyceae; order Zygnematales; family Zygnemataceae; genus Zygnema; species Zygnema cylindricum. Next base: position 279,287 of record JBBHKE010003059.1, on the reverse strand, counting down.
CCAAAGGAAGCAACTTATAAAATGGAAAAAGTATTTGACTTGGTACACACAGATATTTGTGGGCCAGCCAAACTGTTCTCACCCGGTGGTAAAAGGTTTATGATGACAATCGCTGACAATTGGTCTCGATACTCTAGAGTGTATTTTTTAAGAAATAAATCAGAGGCCACACAAGTTTTTAAGGAATATAAGGCATGGAGTGAGAAACTCCACGAAACCTTTATTAAGAGAGTAAGGAGTGATAATGGGGGAGAGTATACCTCCAATCAGTTTGAGGATTTTCTGAGAGAAGATGGAGTGCAACACCAAAAGACAGTTCTTGAAAATCCTAAGCAGAATTGTGTAGCCAAGAGGTGAAGTAAAACACTAAGTGATAGTGCAAAGAGTATGCTGTCAGATAAGAAGATAGGAAAGAGATTTTTTGCCGAAGATATGAACTGTGCAAATTATCTCAAGAATACAGTTTTTACTTCAACAGTAAAAGGTCAAACACCTTATGAGAGATGGATCGGCCGAAAACTTGATGTTTCACACTTAAAGGTTTTCGGTAGTCAAATATTCAGCCTAGACAAAGATCGGTGAAATTGGAAGTTAGATTCGAAAGGAAAACGAGGATATCTGCTAGGATATGATGAAGATGTAAATTGATATAGAGTCTATGATCTCAAGAGAGAAGATATAATCCTAGTAAAGCATCTAGTGGTCATGGATGATGAGAAATCTATAGATCCCTTTAAGTATACAAAGAGACAAAATCAGATTTTAGTCAAAAATTCGGATGACTTTGAGCTTCCCAACTATCCAGGTTTTCGAGAAAATTATGAACTTGCATGTACAAATCAAATCGAGAAGAATTCAACCGTAGAACCCCTAGTGCCAACTCCAACTGAAGCGAAAGACGTGGTGAAAATACACCCGGAATCGAGGGATAGGGAAGAAGTCGAAACTGTTCGAAAAAATCCACAAGAGCCATCCATTCCGGTATCAGAGTTTGAGGGTGGAAAGAGAAGCAATAAAAGACTACAAGAGAAACAAGTTAAAAACAAGGTAACTTAACTGTCTCATCTCGATGAACCCCAGACTTATGGTGAGACGATGAAATGTCCTAAGAGGAACCGGTGGAAGACAACAATTAATGAGGAGATGGCTTCGATTATGGCAGCCAATACGTGGGAATTGGTGAGTTGTCCCCCTGATATGAAGCCAATCGGGTGTAAGTGGGTATTCAAATTCAAACTGAACGCGGATAACACTATTGAGCGCTAAAAGGCTCGGTTAGTGGCAAAGGGATTTACCCAGAAAGAGAGAATTGACTACAAAGATAATTTTTCTCCAGTCGTCAAGTTTCCCTCTGTTCGAATACTTTTTAGTATGGCGGCAGCGAAGACATGGAAGTGCATCAGATGGACATCAAGACGGCCTTCCTACATGGAGAGTAGGAAGAGAAGATTTTTATGCGACAGCTCGAAAGATTTGTGGAGCAACGGGAGGAGAGCAAGGTATGTCGATTGATCAAATCTTTGTATGACCTCAAACAAACGCCTCGGCAATGGAACAAGAAGCTCGATGAGTTTCTTACAGGTTTGGGATATATTTGGAACAACTCATATCACTCAATTTATTTGTTTGAAGACGAGGAAGGAATTATTTGTATTGCAATTTATGTTGATGATTTGCTAATTTTAAGTAAATTTATGGATAAAATAAATAAGTTGAAAATTGATCTAAAAGGAAGATTTGAGATGAAGAATATGGGAGAAGCAAGGTATATTTTGGGAATTCAGGTTGAAAGAGACAAAGATAGAAATATAATAAGATTAACTCAAAAGGAGGCCATTGGAAATATGTTAGACAGATTCCAAATAGACAAGGCTAATAGTTGTGCCATTCCCATGGAACTAAAGAAGGGAAGTGAGGGGAGTGTGGAAGAGGGAGTTATAATTTTTGATGATTAGGTAGGCGCGAAAGAGAAAAGATTTATGCAGACCATCCGTTATAGACAAGTAGTGGGCAACCTAATATATTTCATGAATTATACCTGTCCGAACATAGCCGTAGCTGTAGGAGTACTAAGTAGGAGTTTGAATGCTCCCACTAAGAAAGATTGGGAGACAGCTAAGGGAGTCCTTAGATATCTCATAGGGACTAGAGATCTATGGTTGCATTAGGGTGGGAACAATACTAACATCACCACTTGAAGTGATGCCAGCTATGGGGATGCTCTTATGAGGAGGTACATGTCTGGGTATGTATTGTATGTGGGTGATGGGGCTTGCTGTTCGAGTATCAAGCAGCAAAAGGTCATTGCTCAGTCCACCATAGAGGCTGAGTACATGGCCTTTTGCTCTGATGTAAAAAAATTGATGTGGGTCAAGTATTTGCTTCGTGAACTTGGTCACCTTAACAGTGGTGTGCACAATTTTTTTTGTGACAATCAAGTAGTTATTGTTATTTCTGCCAATCCCAAATACCAATTTAAAGCAAACTTAGGAACATTAGACTTAGTTTCGTTAGGGACAAAGTAGAAGACAGAATAATCAGTTTAGAATATAGACCAGATAGTGAAATGGTAGCAGATATGATGACCAAAACCGTGCCTTCTCCGAAGCTAATTTTTTGCAAGGAGAAGTGTGGTATGAAATTAAAAGGTGACTAGAAAATAAGGGGATTGTAAAAATTAATGGTACTTTTAGTATTTTCTAGGCCTAAATTAACTGCAAAAAAAAAGCCAATACAGTCTGCCTCTAACTCCTCTATTCAGCTCCCACACTTGTCGCAATAACTGAAGGTTGAAGAGGGAGATAGAGCCATGGATGCATGTGCTATCCAGAGAGAAATACGCAGATGCTTTAGTAGATTTACTAAAAGGGAACTTGACAGACCCAAGATTTGATCGTGGTACCTACCGTCTGTCAAGCTAGCTGGTAGCCGTTAGCTTTATCCTAATAGTCTATGATCGGTGTTAAGACGTATGTGGCTTAACAGATAATTAAACTGTGACGCGTAAACAAATTCATTTAGCTAAAACTATAGACGTCGCGCATGGATACAATTTTGTAAAGTACGGAGTAAAGTATGAATACGCAACGGATACTTGTCAAGCTTTTGTGCGTTTCCGGCACACCTTTATATTACCAACGATTTCCAGACCCTTTGTAACATGTACGGTCATTAGAGTACAGAGGAGGAAGTACACCAAGCCGGACAAAATCCTTGTATTTACTAAAGTGAGAGATACGCACTTTATTTTGCGCCTAACGGAGGCCGAACAACCAAGTTCTACCGTCTCAAAGATTACGATTCCGTTACATTGGACTAGTTTTCACCAGCCTTCGTCGGGGGTACATTGTGGATGGCCACGTAACTTTTCGGATTGTCGTCTAGATTATTTTGTTAGCTTTTCATAGGAATTTAGTTCAAGTTCAGTTGACTTTCGGTCCATTAATTACCTTAGGTCAAAGTTTGGCACTTTCGTGTCCTTTTCTAGTATTTTGTCTTATAATAATGGAACGAATAATTACATCCAACCGCAGATCTAGTCGCACTCAGGGTTATAACTTTTTACCTCAAGTAGAGTACGAATTATTTTGTCTTATGTCAGTTCAATTACATTTGCTTGTCGCTCATTGGTGTCTAGCATGGCTTTGACTTTTGGACCTAAAATTGGACAAACTTTGCTGCATAAGGCACTTGGGTCCGAAAAACACAGGTTGCTGTTTCAGTAATGTCTCATGTGAAAACCTTCAGAAAATTCTAAACAAACCTTCTTTTGGAGAATCTTTGTCTTACTTGAGAGTTTGACTCTATTGCCATCTTAGTTTGGATTTGTATTGTTTGGAGGTCGTAGTTCGGGCGGTTAGTTGGCACTATCCATCTTTGTGGGGGATCTCGACTTTTGCCATTTGAAACTGAAAAGAGTCCAGTCAGTTCTAATCTGCGAAAAATCGAGGTGTGAAGGACGATCGTACCGGTCATCGGTGCCAGCAAGAGATATTTCGTCTTCTCTTTGTGTCCGCTTGGCTTTGCAGGGTATGTTGAGCTTGCTTTACCATCATGATTAATTCTATCTTTTATTCCATTTTCAAGGCATCATGATATTATTAAATCTGAAATAGCCAAATTTTTTTTTTTCGTTATTTTTGCGTGGAATTTTATTTGGTCCTCTTTGGTAGTCATTTTGGGCTTCGGCGGCAGTCCCGCTAGAACGGAAAGCTAGAATCTTTTGTACCAGAACAGTGGGTTTTGAGGACACATTTGGTCGACTTTCAACTGTTTAGCACAGCACTGAAACAACCACTTGTCTCCTTCAGATAAGAGGGGATACGAGCTTCTAAATTTGGGACCCTTAGTTCTTGAGAGGAGTTAGGGTTCTCGTTACCGATAGTTCTGACAGTTATGTTCGTGAGCCATCACTCGATGGGAGGGGGAGAAGCTCAGGAAAAAAGAGCTCCGGAAATCGGATCTGAGGAGCAGGGTAGTCAGGATACGTTTCCACGGGAGGAAGAGTCATAGGTGCCCGAGGAAGTAGTCCCCATGGCTTCAAATTTAATCATAGAGCAGTTTCTAAAAAGAATGATGCCTAAGGCTGTTATAGTTGAGACTCCTCCAAAAGAGCCACTGAGGAAACTCTCTCCTCCACCTCCGCCAGTCTATTCTCCCAAGAACTTCCCTACATTGTCCGAGGCTGCCAAGGCTTGGGCCGCGAAGAAGATTGAGAGACAGACGTTGTCTCCTAAATCACGCAAGAAGGGTTTCGCCCATAAGGAAGCGGTCCCTGGCCAAACTCCCGAAGTAGGCCGCTATACAAGATCTAAGGCTCCAATAGTTGAGATGTATATGGATCTTAAGATTTTGGCCGATCCTAACCAGCTAGGTCGGAAGGAAATCTTAGCCCTTCACAAACTCCATGAGTTGAAAGTTAAGAAGGAGTTGGTGCAGCGGGTAGACGGAAAAGACCGAGCCGGGAACGTATGCCTATTGGGAGGTGAAGTGGAAATAGTGAGCAGTTGGTTCAAGAGCAGCACTTCAACCTCAGTCCAAGAGCAACAAGGAATGCCATCAACTTCACACCAGCAGCCCACCCAATCTCAGAACACTGCTACTAGCAGACTGTCTTGGGGCAGGGCGACCTTTGGGGCCCGGGTCGGGGAAATAACCAGCAGGCGGAGGTTACCAGAGCCGAAGAGGGTGCACCGGTTCAACCACTGAGATGCAAAGACAAATTTGCTCTCCGATCTAAAGAGGAGCCGTTTTTCCCTTCCGACTCATTCTCTTCGAGCTCCCTGTCTCCATCAGCACCAATTGTTCGACCTTCCGAAGGGTTGTGGCGTTCGAGACCCACAGACCCCGAGGTACCGGGTTTGGGGATTGTGGATCTCTCAGGTGTGGTGAGCAGCACACAGAAAAGGGTTGATATCCTGCAGTCGCAGAGTTAGGCTACGGCGGGGGCCGGACTTGTCAGTATAGATTGGGAGGCTCTTGAAAGGAAAGGAAGCAAGCACTAGAACAGGAAGTGTTCCTCATTCGGGAGGCTAGACGGAGATTTGGAGGGATCTTTAGGGGATAGGTAGCTCCTTCTTTTAGGAGAGGCGATCCACTTTGGACAGGGGAAAGTGGCGTTGGTAGAGCAACCCCGTTCCGTCTTTTTATCGACGGATCGCAAGACCCCTATGATAGATATGGATTACAAGGCATTATCACTGGCCCTCATCCTCAACCGAACTGGCAATTTCAAGCTCAATGGCTACAAAGGTTATCAAGACGCAGTGGTCGATACCGATGCGCTCCCAAATTTAATTACAACTTTTGCCTTACAACAGATGCCCAAGGAATTACGGTCAGAAATCCTTCCAAGCAACATCAGCCTGAGTATAGTTAGCAACGGGAGTCAGCCAGTCCATTGAATCATCAAGGCTATGGATATTGAATTCTCCGATGACGCACGCCAACGAGTTAGAATCCGCCTCCCCTTCTTAGTGGTGGAAGGGAAGCAGTTTGAAATACTGCTGGGGATGGCCACATGGACCAGGCTTAATATGGAGTTAAGTGTGTGGAAGGAACAGTTTACAGTCCGAGACCCCGAAAACATGAAGGGTCCCAGGTGGTGGTTCCCTTGAATTTATGGAATAGAGGGAAGACAAATGCCCATGTGTCCGGCTGTTACCTTGGTTATACAACATCCTCTCCCGTAGAACTTTTTGCTAGTAGTTCCTGATTTCCAAGCGATAAGAAGAAGGATATATGACCAATTGTTATAAATGACTTCACTTCGGCGGAAAGTGGATCGTACTTTTTCGGATATATCACCGAACAGAATATTTTCAGTTCCTCGTTCAGAATCTTCATAGATCATATCCAATAATGAGAAACTCAAGCGACAGGTGGTGTCATTAACCGTTCCCGATTCAAGACTCCGGATTTTATCACTAATTTTTCGAATCTGCACTAATTTGGAGGCATTATTGAGGGCAAGATACACGGTGGAAGCTTATGCTGCGGTGGAAATATCACCCGCTGCACGAGCCGTCAGCGAACAATGCTTACACCAACTTCACCAACTATATCCTCAACAACTCTTAGTGTCCGCAATCTCCAAAGCTCACAGAAGTCTTCCCCAAAATGTGGATAACATATTGACACCCCATTAGGCCAGTCTACAAAGGGTAGATCTGGTGGTGGCGGGATGGCCTTGTCAAGGATACTCCCTAACGTGACAAGGAAAACGGCATGCAAACAGGAGAAGTAGAACATTTTTCCAGATGATCTAGTTAATCTCATAGATATAACATCTCCTAAATGTAATTCTGTGACCTCCATTGGAACACACAATGTCCACCTTATGTAAAGCCTCTAGGATAATATTTGCACTTTTGATTTTGGCATAGAATAGGTCCCAACCTTGGACGAAAAAACTCTGACCGACAACACCAATGAGTAGCCTCGACTCCCTTGAGTGCGCAGCAAAAACAATCATTGAAATTGCTCACCCGAGCATTAAGTTATGGCCGCCCAAAGATGGCCTTCAAATACAAAAGCACTCTGGGAGAGAGGCGGCTACCTTGATTTTTCCTAAGTCCTAAGCTCCCTCTCTAAACCTACTTTTAGTGTACCCTAACTAATCAAAAGACTGTAAGGTACAAGAAGGTATAAGTACCAGTGTACTTCTTGTACGACCATAGTACGGTATGGCCGCTCCCCTGACGCGTGTCAGTTCTTGAGCTGTAGTTGCCCCCCTCGTAATATCCGTCGTCCAACCATATCGCGCCACATGTCATCCACCGACATTGGCTTTCAAACTGCCAAATGTCCACTACGGAATTTCGGCTCCTCTGCGAGCCGTCGATCGCGAACGACATTAGATTTCGTCCGTTGAAAATTAAATGATGTTTCGTATGGTACAATATTTCCTGCGATACTGTACCTTTCACGTTTCATTTTGTTTCATATGTCGTCGTGTCATGAATTAAATAATTATCACATACAATCTAAGCATCGTTTCATCAAGACTTGTAGGATAAAGCTAACGGCTACGCCGTACGGCAATTATCCATAGGTCTCAAGATCAAATCCTACAGTTAGCAACCTTATGCAGGGGCTTTGTCTTTTGCTTGTCTTCTTCCCTTCCTATCTGCCTGAGATAACCATCGCTTCCTTGTAATCCTGAGTGACTACAACAAGTATGAAAACTATAGAGCAACCATAGAGCAAAAAGATAAAATATAAAATACCCTTTTTCAACACAGAACACACCACTGGGTACGTTTTGGAGAATGTCCACCCGGGGGAGGATCCGCGACAACATGTAGCGGACAGTTGGAAGCAGGTCACCCAGATATTAGGATCTCCATTCATTTTTGATGCGGCACAGATGGGATCTCGGGTCACATAGTTAGAGCTTATTCGACAAATCTGATCTCGCTCCCCCTCCACAGGCAACTCTTGGAGAAAGAGATCTCAGACCCCCAAATTTCTATGCAACAAATTCTTAAGAAGGGGCGGATGGCAACGCCCGTAACAAAAACCGATCATTACCCCTTATTCAAATGCAACAAGCCAGGATTTCCCCGTTGAGCCCTTCTAACTTTGGTTTCCTTTCTGCAAAGTCACGCCTATCGGACAGGTGCAGTGCGAATAATCTTCGATCAGACAACACGGATATGGACAACACCGACAATTGCGAAAAGGGAGCAAGCCATGGGATTCTATCCAGACACCACGGCGGCACCAGGTGTATCAGACCTCCAAAGGTGCAACCGCATAGGACAAAGTATGGACTTGAACGCGGTCACATGGGTTTTCAAGTATGCTCTTGCCTTTTCCAATCTCGAGTCCCCATAATTGCGAAATACTTACCTTGAAGCTCCTCAATTCTAGGCAACGCAAGCAACAGTGTAGCTTTAGGGGGGGAGAGAAAGAAGAAAAAGTCAAATTCCACACGGAAGGGTTTCTCTAGTGGGGGGGAGCGACGGCTAAAAATGGGACAGCTTATCGGAAGTTGTCAACAATAAAGTCCTAGCCGGAAGGGAAAAAGTAGACCCCGAGGTAGGATCGAATGTCGACATTACTCTTAGGGGTAGACCTCCGGAAGCATGGGCAGCAATCGAGCCAGGGAAAATGGATTGGACCTTGGGGGAACAGTTGGATCCTCAGGAGAAGGCCCAGCTATCACAACTATTAGTAAGGAATAAGCAGGTATTCTTCAGTCAGAAATAAACCTTCGCATCTACAAAGGAACTCCGTTCCAAATTGACCTTATAGACGAGACAGCAACCGTTTGGCAGAAGCAGTATCCTCTCAGCTTCAAGGAAAAGGAGTTTATCACCGCTAAAGTCCAAACCTTAGTGGAAGCCGAATTGGTTCAAGAAAGTACCGATCTCCATGGGTTTGCTTCCCCAACTGTTCTCTCTCTGAAGAAGGATGCGTCCGGAAAAATGGTAGATTTTCGGATGTGTGGGGACTATCGTATGCTGAACACTGCCACCATCCCCGACCGGTATCCGATGCCAACCCCGGAAGAGATTTTGAACTCTCTTAGAGGGGCTACCATCTACTCCACTCTTGATATGAAGAATGGGTTTCACCAAATTTCCATGGAGCCGAAGCACCGGGAGAGGACTCAATTTTGGGCAGGTTCTCGGTTATACAAGTGGATATACATTCCCTTCGAGTTTAATAATGCAGCGGCAAAATTCCAACAGGCGATGGACAAAGCCTTCCGAGGATTTTATTCTGTCCGGTTATACATCGATGATGTCATCATCTTGTCCAGTACCTTCGAGGAACACTTGGAGCATGTCCAGATTGTCTCCCAGACACTTCAAGCACCGGGTTTGAAGTGACACCTAGTTAAAGGTATTTTCGGTTTATAAAATTATTTACCTAGGACTTGAAGTGACCTCCAGGACAGTGGGCCCCCATATGGTCAAGGTGGCCGCCCTTGACGCCCTTCCTCCACCACATGACATCTTTGCCTTTCCAACATTTCTTAGCTTGACAAACTACTACCGGAGGTTCATCCCCGAGTTTAGCAGTTACGCCCAGCCTTTAAATCAGTTGTTGCGGAAGGACCAAGAGTGGTAGTGGGCCGACGAGCAGCAGATTGCCTTCCAATTTTTGAAGGACGCACTTCAGCAACACCCCGTGCTCCGGATGCGTGATCACCAGAAAACTTTTCTCCTTTACAATGATTGGAGCAGGTTTGGAGTAGGGACAGTTTTGGCTCAAGTAGATGACGCCCGAGTTGAGTATGTGGTGGCTTACGCCAGCAGGTGTAACAACAGTGAAGAGGGAAACTACAGCTGTTACATAGGGAGCTCTTTGTAACTGTTTAGGCAATCTAGCATTTCCGGCCCTATTTATACAGGATCTGGGTCACACTGATTACGGACCATCAACCTCTTAAATGGATCATGGAAAACAGTAAGTTAACCGGCAAACTCGCCATATGGGTTTTAATCCTGCAGGAAAATGATTGCACTATTATCCACTGGGCAAGAAAAATCCATGGGAATGCCGACGGACTTAGCCGAATTAAAGATCCCTCTACCTTGGATTCTACCAGAGCACGGCACGATGAGGAACCGGAAATCAGTTTGGGACTTATACGAGCCTCTTCCCCTTTCATCTGGAATCCCTAAGCTCGCGGGGAGCTGTCGACTTATGCGACAGACGTGGAGGGGCAAGCGCTGATAGTAGCTCGAAGAAAGGATATTTGGAATGACTGTGAATCTATCCAATCCATTCAGCAAGGATCCCCTCTCTCCAATCTTGTTGAAGTTCAATTGTCCCGTGTTCAGACCCGAATGGCGGCGTATAACTGGGACCGAGGCATCCTCCTTCGAAAATGGACGGACGAGACGAGGAAAGTGGTTCCTCCCCCCTTAGATTGAGGAACTCTGATCAATCGCCTTCATCAAAAACGCGAAGACTTCGGACAAAAAATGACCACTTCTGTGGTTGTATGATCTTATTAGTGGCACGGGTTGCGGACCTTAGTCAACCAGATTGTACACACTTGCTCTTCTTGCGATCTAGTGAAAGCATCTTTTGACAATAAAGGCGAGACCAAGCTTCACTCTCCACCCATCCGAGGAATGTTTTATCGATGGTCTTTCAATCTGTTGGGGCTTCTACCAACCAGCAGACAAGGGGATCGATTCGTGCTGGTCATGATCGAACATTTTTCAAAATGGATAGAGTTGGTGGTTTTGCTTGGGAAAGAGTCGAAGTCAATTGCTGATGCTTTTTTGCAGAGAGTGTTATCGCAATTCGGAGCGCCATCAGAGGTTTTGACCGACCTAGGGTCCGAATTTGCTGGAGAATTTTCCAACCTATTGGAGAAATGCCTCATCGACCACCGGCTAACCACTCGGGACCACCCACAAGCCGACGACTTGGCTGTAAGGTGCATCCAAACAGTGAAGCGGTCACTACGAAAATATGCAATCGAATAAGATGTGGGGGAGTGGGAAAAAGGGTGCCGTGGATTGCCATGGGATACAGGTTTAGCCGGCAAGCTTCCCTCCACTCAGATAGCCCTTACTTCATCCTATTTGGACGACATCCCATCGTGCCCGGGGTTGCCTAGGCCCAAGCGGTGGTTCTCCTAGAAATGGATGACCAAGGGACTGTGAAAAAACTGATCGTTGACAGAGCTAAATTATTCCACCAAGAGATGCCTCTCGCCATGGGAAATTTACAAGCGTCTCAACACTAGGATCAGCTGTGGTATTCCCAACGAAGGAGCGGAAATTATGTGCCACAATAACGATTGTTTATGCCCGAGGATTTTGTGTACAAAATGCAATAGAAGAAGGACACGCTGGTTATTTCTGCCGGCCAAGTGATCTTCAAAGTGGTACAGGTTACTAACAAGGGAGTTCTTACCTTGGAGGGGAAAGATGGCCAAAAAATTAAGGAAAATCAAATCAATGTTGCCCCTTGCCACCTTCGAGGTTTAGAAGACGAACCCACCTTCTATCTAACTTACTTTGGTGACCCTCTTTCTTGTTCCTCCACCTGTAATTTGTCCTCCCAGCTTTGCAACGTTTTGGTCTGCAATCACTGCAGCCAGTGGTGGCATCAATCATGTCTTCCCGCCTCTTTGGAGCCACACATTCAGCCCTCATACACCAGGTTCTGCGGGAACTGCGAATTGGGCGGATAATTATTTTATGTCTTAGTCTCGATTGACTAAGAGGGGGGGAAATTGGGGCCTCAACCCCATTGCCTCAACACAAACCCTTTTCCCAGACCGATGGGAAAAAAAAAGGGGGAGGGGGGTATCTTTTTCACCTTCCTATGGATTTCTTCCCATTTTTTGTTCTATTTTCTCCCACGCCTTCAATGCATGTCCACGGAAAAGATAAAGGGAAGAATTGGGCATTCTCACCAGCACCCAAAGCATCCGCATTCGGGGTTAATCGGAGGACTCCAATGCACACTATCTGTGGCGGTGGGCCCTTCCCTTATGTTTCCCATGCACGCTCGATTGCTGTCAAGCTTGTGTGCGTTTTCCGGCACACCTTTATATTACCAAGGATTTCCGAACCCTTTCTAACTTGTGCGGTCATCAGAGTACAAGAGAGGGAGTGCACCAAGCCAAAAGAAATCCTTGTATTTCCTAAACTGAGCGGTACGTACTTTATTTCGCGCCTAAAGGAGGTGGGACAACCAAGTTCTATTGTCTCAAAGATTGCGATTTCGTTATATGGGACTAGTTTGCGCCATCCCTCGTGGGGGGTACATTGTGGATGGCCACCTAACTTTTCCGATTGTCGTCAAGATTATTCTACTAGCTGTCAATAGGAATTTAGTTGAGGTTCAACTAACTTTCGGTCCATTAATTACCTTAGGTCAAATTCTGGCACTTTCGTGTCTTTTTCCATTACTTTATCTTATAATAGTGGAACAAATAATTACTTCCGGCCGCGGATCTAGTATAACTTTTTACCTCAAGTCTAGTACAAATTATTTTGTCTTATGTCAGTTTAGTTACATTTGCTTGTTGCTAATTGGTTTGTAGCATGGCTTTGACGTTTGGACCTAAAATTGGACAAACTTTGCTGCATAAGGCACTTGGGTCCGAAAGAGACAGGTTGCTGTTTCAGTAGTGACTGCTGTGAAATCCCTCATAAAATTCTAAACAAACCATCTTTTGGAGAATCTTTGTCTTACTTGAGAGTTTGACTATATTGCCATCTTGGTTTCAATTTGTATAATTTGGAGGTCGTAGTTCGGGCGATTGGTTGGCACTATCCATTCTAATGGGCGATCTTGACTTTTGCCATTTGAAATTGAAAAGAGTCTAGCCAGTTCCAATCTGCAAAAATCGAGGTGTGAAGGACGATCGTACCGGTCATCGGTGCTAGCAAGAGATATTTCGTCTTCTCTTTGAGTCCGCTTGGCTTTGCGGGGTATGTTGAGCTTGCTTTACCATCATTATTAATTCTATCTTTTATTCCATTTTCTGGGGCAAGGTGATATTGTTAAATCTGAAATAGCCAACTCATTTTATTTTTGTTATTTTTGCGTGGAAGTTTATTTGGTCCTCTTTGGTAGTCATTTTTGGCTTCGGCGGCAGTCCCGCCGAAACGGTCTGCTATAATCTTTTGTACCAGAACAGTGGGTTTTGAGGACACAATTGGTCGACTTTCAGCTGTCCAGCATGGGACCTCAGCGCGATTACCTCAACACAAACCCATTTCCCAGACCGATGGGAAAATGGAAAAGGGAGGGGGGTATCTTTTTCACCCTCGTATGCATTTTTTCCCATTTCCTGTTGTATTTTCTCCCACACCTTGCATGCATTTCCATGGAATGGATAAAGGGTAGAATTGGGCATTCTCACCAACACGGGAAGCATTTGCATTCGGGGTTATTTGCAGGACTCCAATGCACACTATTTTTGGCGGTAGGCCATTCCCTTATGTTTCCCAAGGAGGCTTGACATACCGCGCATTTTGTTTCGACAGCGAAACAAATATCGCAACGATTTATGACAACTACGATTTATGACGATTTATGACAGCTACGATTTAAATGCGGTTTTAATCGGACGGCAGCGAAAGATGCCGAGATTGCGGAATAAGATTTTGGCAATTTTTTTGGTTACCGCAACATTGATTGACACGTGGCACAAAAACAGTGGATTAAGACATCTCCATGGATTACAGGAACGAATCTAGATATGACATGTGTCCACTGGTTCGCCATGTCGTACAATAGGCGTACAGAAAGTACACTGGCACCTGTACCTTTCTGTACGATACTGTATTTTGATAGGTGCCGTACTTCAATAGATAGAGTTTTAAAGAGAGATACGACTTAAGAAAATTTGGTAGATAGGACCCTCTCTCCTTGAGTGCTTCTGTTCAAAAGGTTAACTTTGAGCCTCCATAACTAACTGCTTAGAGGAGCAAATTCAAATATTCTTTTTGTTATCGACTCAGGGGAGTCTTCCCTTCACACGGGTGAAAGTGGTTAGAGTTTTTGTTTGCTATGGTGGGAGTTATTCTTGCTGAAACACAAAAGGGTCAGGGTTATCGTAGAGGCTTGGTGTGAGCTGCCTACTCTGAGGACCTATGGAGGTCTCAGAGTTGCAGTTTACTATATTTGCAAACAGGGGATAGATTATGCATTCTTGAAATGGGTGACTTAAGAAAACAACTTTTACAGGAAGCCCATGAGCATTTACGACATCTAAGTTAAGATAAAACTCTAAGTCGGTTGAAGAGTAGATTGTTTTGGCTCGAGATACTAAATAAGGTTTTGAAACAAGTCAAAAGTTGTGTCATTTCCCAACAAAGTAAACCTATTAACCTGAAACCAAGAGGTTTGTTAAAACCTTTACATTTCCCCAAAAGACCATGGGAATCTGTCAGCATGGATTTTATTGTCAGGTTCACACCTACATTTAGAAAAAATGACACCTACATTTAGAAAAAATAACACCTACATTTAGAAAAAATGACAGTATCATAGTCGTGGTCGATAGCTTCAGTAAAATGGCAGTCTTTACCACGTGCTTTCAGTTGTAGATATTGCATTACGACATCTAGGTTAAGATAAAACTCTAAGTCGGTTGAAGAGTATATTGTTTTGGCTTGAGATGCTAAATAAGGTTTTGAAACACGTCGAAAGTTGTGTCATTTCCCAACAAAGTAAATATATTACCCTGAAACCTAGTGATCTGTTAAAACCTTTAGATTTCCCAAAAAGACCATGGGAATCTGCCAATATGGATTTTATTGTCAGGTTCCCACCTACATTTAGAAAAAATGACACCTACATTTAGAAAAAATAACACCTACATTTAGAAAAAATGACAGTATTATGGTCGTAGTCGATAGCTTCAGTAAAATGGCAATCTTTACCACGTGCTTTCAGTTGTAGATATTGCATTGCGATATCTAGGTTGGGATAAAACTCTAAGTCGGTTGAAGAGTAGATTGTTTTGGCTTGAGATGCTAAATAAGGTTTTGAAACACGTCGAAAGTTGTGTCATTTCCCAACAAATTAAATATATTACCCTGAAACCTAAAGGTCTGTTAAAACCTTTAGATTTCCCAAAAAGACCATGGGAATCTGTCAGTATGGATTTTATTGTCACGTTGCCACCTACATTTAGAAAAAATGACAGTATCATGGTTGTAGTCGATAGCTTCAGTAAAATGGCAATCTTTACCCAGACTCCTACTTAATACTCCCACAGCTGTTGCTATATCAAGACGAGTACAATTCATAAAATAGATCAAACTACCGACAACCTGTCTGTACGAAATAGTTTGCATGAACTTACTTTCCTCAGGTCTTAACTCATTATCCAAGATCAAGATTCCCTCTTCTGAGCTCCCCTCATTTCCCTTTTTTAAGCTCCTTGGAGTCGTACAACTATTTGATTTATCCATTTGAAATTTTTCCGGCATATTCCCAATACCTTCCTTTTGAGTAAGTCTAATTGTTTTTTTTTCTCTATCCCTCTCCATCTGAATTCCCAAAATATACTTTGCCTCCCCCAAATATTTCATTTCAAATCTACTCTTAAGATCCTTTTTCAATCAATTAATTTTCTCCATTGATTTACTCAAAACAAGCAAATCATCAACATAGATGGCAATGAAAATTATACCTTCATCATCCTCAAATAAGTAGATGGAATGATCGGAACTTATTCGAATATATCCCAAACTCGTTAAAAACTCGTCTAGCTTTTTGTTCCATTGCCGTGGAGCTTGCTTTAATCCATAAAGGGGCTTTATCAATCTGCACACCTTACTTTTTTCTCCTTTCTCCACAAATCCTTCCGGTTGTCGCATGAAGATCTCTTCTTCCAAATCTCCGTGTAAGAAAGCGGTTTTGATCTCTATCTGGTGCACTTCCATGTCTTCCGCTGCCGCTAGACTAAGTAGAATCCGGACAGAGGGAAATCTAACAACCGGAGCGAAGGTCTCCTTATAATCAATTCCCTCATTTTGTGTAAACCCCTTTGCCACCAATCTGGCCTTATATCGCTCAATAGTATTATCCGGATTGAGCTTCAACTTAAATACCCACTTGCATCCTATAAGCTTTCTACCCGGAGGAAAATCCACCAACTCCCATGTATTTGCTTTCATAAAAGAAGCCATCTCATCATTAATAGCTATCACCCATCTACTACGTTCCATACTATTAACTGCTTCCGAGTAAGTCTGGGGTTTGCACAAATGTGACAACTTAGTTACCTTGTTGTTCACTTGTCCCTCTTGAAGTCTCTTGCTGCTTCTCCTCCCTCCAAACTCTGACGTTGGGATAGAGGGTAATCTCGAGTTTCTCTGAACAACTTCACCTTCTCCCCTATCCGTGGAGTCCATCTCCGGATGTTCATCGTCCATTTCTGGTCTTTCCTCGTTTTCTTCCTCGGTTTGAACCGGAAGTTGTGACTCTAAGAGAGGGTCACTCTCTGTCAGTTTTTCCTCTTCCTCTGCAAGATTAGGCTAAACCAAAGTTCGGTTAGAAGAATCTGAATCTAACTCATCTTCGGATTCAATTCTAATTCTGACCGGTTTAGTGTACTTAAAGGAATCTATGGACTTTCCTTCATCCATAACTACCAAGTGTTTTACTAAAATTATGTCTTCTCTTCCAAGATCATAAACTCTTTACCCCTTTACATTTTCATCATACCCAAGTAAGTATCGTGGCTTTCCTCTTGCATCTAACTTCCAATCAGATTTTACTGTGTTTAGACTAAATACTTGACTTTCAAACGCCTTTAAGTGTGAAATATTAGGTTTTCTCCCCGTCCATCTTTCATAAGGTGTTTTTCCTTTTACCGCTGAGGTAAAGACTCTATTTTTGAGATAGTTAGCACAATTCATAGCTTCTGCACAAAAAAAAATTCATATCTTTTTATCTATCAACATACTACAGGCAAAATCATTTAATGTACGATTTAGCCTCTCGGCAACACCGTTTTGTTTTGGGTTCTTTGGGACAATCTTTTAGTGTTGAACCCCTTCCTCTTTCAAGTAATCCTCAAATTTATTAGAAGTGAATTCCCCCCCGTTATCACTCTATCTCTTTATAGGTGTCTCATGAAGCTTTTCACTCCATTCTTTATACTTCTTAAAATAAGCCGAAGCCTTAAATTTCTTTTTCCATAAATATACTCTAGAGTATCTAGACTAATCATCAGTGATAGTAAGCATAAATCTTTTCCCTCCAAGAGAGCTTGTAACTATAAAGGTCAACTTTGACCAGCCATAACTTAATGCTCGGGGGAGCAAATTCAGTGATTCTTTTTGCTACGGACTCAGGGGAATCTAAGCTACACAAGGGTGTAGTCGGTCAGAGTCTTTGCGTGCGAGGGTGGCACTTATTCAGTGGGAAAGTCAAATGGGGAATATTGTCCAAAACACATATTCTAGCTTTGCATTCTGTGGTGGAACTGAGCACACAGAAGGTCTTCTCTTCACTAGGGTGAAGGTGTATTGGGGTTTTAATTGTCAAGGGATCATTCATTTGGGTTTATATCAACTTGGAGTCGGCACTATCTAGATTAGCTTCTTTTGGATCTGCGAATTCTGTGGGCAATGGAGCCCATAGAATTTCATCATAACTAGCAACAAAGACTCATTTTTTAGTACTAGTCTCAAAACCCTTATCATCTAAGACCGACGTAGAGATAAGATTCTTGATCAACTCTGGAATAAAAAAACATCAGAGAAAGTGACTATAGATGTCTTACCATAAACTTAGACTCTTATGATAAGGATAAGGATAATGCTGACGGTTGCGTCGGACGGCTTTTATCCGGGGGTCACCGGATCAGGTCCTGCTAATGACCGCCTAACTTTTGCATGAAACTAAAGCTTCTGCTCTGTCTCCTTACCTGCATGAGACAGCCATGGCTGCCTGCAAGTCCTTAGTGACTACGACAAGTATGAGGGCTGCTAGAAGACCAAAAATGACAAGAGTATAAAATACCTTTTTCAATAGAGCCACGAAGGCAAGAGACCAAGCTAATGTTATGTGGGTAGAAATTTCTTCTAATTTAAATTTTGTCCTTATGTGAGTGATGTCCAATGTGAATATGTAATTTTCTAATGTATGGAATGTGTGGTTGAATTTGGTCGTAGTAATGGGATTTCATGAGAGGTAAGAAACCCCATTTCAGATATTTAGCGTAGATAATTAATATAGTTAGAAACCCAATTTAGAGTTAATGATAAATTAGAGCATTTTTTTTTTGAAAAAAGTTAACTACCCAAATTATAATAAATAGCATTAATTATGTTTTATCATTTCTTTACACTAATTATATCTCTACTCTAATTACGATTCGTGTACAAAGTTAATTTCGTTTCGTGCGTTCCAATATTTCCGTACAAGACTTGTTAAACTTCAATTTTGAGAGATTTCATTTTAATTTGCGTTTAAGTTCAATGTAACGTTTGATGATTTAATTTCAATTTTGCGGCTAAGGGTACTTTCGCAAGTAACCTAAACTTTAGCCTTGTAAGTTTGTTTTTAGCCAAGATTATCCGTACTACTTTTAGAGCTTTCGTATGTAAAGAAATGAAGTCGTTATTTTAGATTGTGACGGATGTAGACGTGGGTGTAATTTGTGACGATTGTAGACGACTACAAAACTCGTGACAATTGATGACGTTTACAAAATAGCGACGGTTGTAAGCGTCTTACTGCTTGTGACATTGTAGATGTTTAGGGTTTGTGACATTTTGACGTCATGCTCAAATTATGATAACGTCGACGTCAAAAATTCTAAAATTTCCGACATCGTTTCCCTGATTTGTTTTTTTTTATTTCTCACTCTACTTCTCATAAAAAAACGCCTAAGTATAGTCGATAAAATCGTTTTTAGAGATATTTCATTTGATATAATTATTGACTTTTTTCATTGCAAGAATTGTGAGATGGACGCGGTAGTAGGAGCGGGAGAGAGAGAAGCGCTTATATAGATTTCGCTTTTGCGAAAAGTTGTCCGTTGGTCGAGACCTTCTCCACGGCCCTTGTAAGGAAAAAAGTCACGCACAAACTGAAAATGTTTTTTTTTTTGTACTACGGGCACAACAATTGTCAAAAACCTCCGAGACGTGCTACAACATCTGACTATTTGCTCACCTAATGGAACTTTATTTAAAATCACCTCGCGAGGTGATTTTATACAAAATTTGAAGATGTGCTGAAAGAACGCGAAAGTGGGTCGAAATGTGCTAAACGACAAACTGCATCGCGCTAGACGACAAACTATAGTACATGTAAAGTTTCAAGGTATTAGAACTTGTACCCGATAATTTCAATCTTTTGGTACGGTTGCGAATTTTCTCGTTTTTTTCAAAGTTATCGAGGAAAACGACATAAAAAAATGACTGTAACTTTAGCACATGCAAAAGTACCCTTAGTTAAAATCTAACATGTGCTCTCACCGTGGAGCTCACGTAAAGACAAAAAATGGTTATGCGCAACACTTTTATTTACATGTGGTTCTCGCAATTTTGTTACCGTAAACTAGCCGCTTGAATTGCTGATTTTATTATGACGGTCGACGTTCGCAAGAGCGGCAAAATTTTAAGCGGTTGAAACTTTATTTTGAAATTCAAAGCTGTCCAACCGATTGACCGTCAAATTTGGACTCAACGGTACACCGCCAATCGCTTTTAGTGTAGAATTTTTTGGCGTGTAGGGATAATTGTTATTATTAACGCTAATTGGGAATTTTGAAATTTTGAAAGAAATCGTTTACTCTAATTAGAAATTGGGGTTTTTCTTAAATAATATGGATAATTATATATGAGAATTTGAGAAAAAAAAAACCAGGACCGAATTAGCGTTCAATACGCTAATAGCGATTTGCGGTGTACTTTTCTTGTACCGATGTGTACTTCAAACCTACAATCTTTGATAAAACGACGTAAGTGATTGTGCGAAACCAAAACAGTCACTGCCATGATCAATTCCCCTATTTTAATGTTGTTATGCAAAAGTAGACGTGAACAACGTCTCTTAGTCAGTTAAAAGTTTGTACATTACGTATGACGTAACTTAAATAAAATAGCATATGTCGCCTATTAGCATTTAATGTTAGTTGCGTTAAAAAAAAACCAACGCGTGCGATCGTTTTAATCACGCGATGGTGTACGTTTCGTCAGATTCTGTACTTGTGCCTATTTTAGTGTAAGAGTCTTCATCGCGGACAATTATTACGAGAAAAAACCCAAATTAGAGTTAGTAAAAAAATAGAGTAAATGTTTTTTTTTTGTTTTTTTTGAAATTCCCAATCAGGGTTCATAACACTATTTTTTTTTAACGCTATTTATTTCATTACGTTAATAACGATTCGCGGTGTAATGTGTTGTATAATATATAAGTTTAAAGGTGCACAGGTGAAACTGTGAAAGCTTTGTATCGATAGTGTACCTTCCCAAATTCTTCGAATTGAATATTGAATGTTTGTCGATATTACCGTGTACTACAGATTTCAGTTAGATATATATCCGTCCCTTAGGGATACGTCCCCATGTATTAAAGTATCAACTTTAATCTGTCGTTTTCACCCAAAACGCAGTTCTGTACGAGAAAAACTTAAGCCTTACAAAGAAACCAGTTCTTTAAAAGTACAACAAAAGTCGATACTTTGAATGTACTCCATGTTTGTCGTCATGTGAACGCATTTTGGCGTTTTCCTTTTTTCGACCCCCGTGCAAGAGAATCCAGCCCGTCAAAAACTTCATCGAAAATCACCTGGCGACCTGATTTCAGGGATTTACCACCCAAACAATGAATGAAAAATGACCCACGCACGCGCCACACGAGTGGGAATATTTAAGGACGAGGGAGAGTACTCGCTATTTTTCTCCCTACCCGTCACGTGCATGTACGGAAAAGACGAGGATGTACGGAAAAAATCTGCAGGGGTCTCGGACCTCCAATTTCATTCATGGGTCCTCGGTAGAATTTTGCATCGTCGTCGCCTCTCCCCTCTCCCTCTCACACTATCACTTTTATCTCACACTTTTTAGAATGAGGCATGACAAAACTGGTATGAAATGAAAGATATTTGAAAAATAATTATTTTGACTACCTTTATGCATATTTTTATGGCAAGTAGAGTGATAAAAGTAGAGAAAACGAAATCGTGTATCCATGGCCGAAAGTTCTTGAATATGTGACGTCACAAGTGAGTGTGACGTCACAATGTTACAAAACCCTAAACATCTGCCATGTCACAAAAATTACAAAAATGTAGACGTCTACAACTGTCGCTGTTTTTGTTGGCGTCACCAATTTCGTAGTCGTCGTCAACCGTCACAAAGTTGTACCTACGCCTACAACCGTCACATATCAAAGTTCCGATTTCATTTTCGCACTTTTCAAAGTAGTAGGGACAAATAGGGACACTTTTCAAAGTAGTACGGAACACTTCACTACAGTACAGTCCAAAGTACTTTTTAAAAGTATCGCTTACATGGGGACGTACCCTTAGAAAGAATCTCAAGAAGTTCCAAACCTTCTGGGAGCTGTGAGATCCTGAGCATAAAAACTGCCCGAGGAACAAAATTTGTATGGGCCCTTAAAGTACAGTATACTGTACTGTGGCTGGTTGAAATTGCACTGAAAACTAATTATTTAAAGTTTTTTTTGCTCACCGGACGACAGGTGCGCCAATCGAAACACTGCTCCTCCCAGCCTTGTATACTCTACACGTGCGGATGGCTGCTTGTGCAGGCGTGGATTCTTTTCCCCCTTCCTTTTGGAGCATGAATGCGTGGCAGTTACAAAGCCGCAGCTCTCACGCCTGTCGTACTGTCGCCCGGTTTCCCTACGACCGCGCGGGCCCTCCCTTTCGGCCACGTCATATCTCCGACCTCTTTTTATTGCCACGTGTTCAGAACGGCAATTGGAAGTTTTAGCGTGAATCCCTTTACTCATCTAGTACATTGCCGTATCTGATATTGCATCCGTCAAGGAGAAGAAGCAGAGAGGGCAAAGAAGACAGGTGAGGAGAGAGAAACCAACAGGTATCAAGCCAGGTTGTTTATACGGCCATGGCCACTGTTTTACCTTTTTCCGGAAGTAGGATTATTTCCAGTTCAGCTGATATTGTTAATCGCAGAGGGACACATGAAAGACGCCGGAACAGAGAGACTATGGATACAAGAACGTGCCATCTGTCAGGATGTAGTGTTGTTAATGGTGTATTTAACAGAGCTGCACAACGTCAACACCGAAGGATAGAAACCGGGAGTTTCGTAGACAGTGATTGTGCCTCCGGACATAGCAATTCTCTGCAGAATTCCTTGCTAAGATGTATGAAGTCATCAGAGCTCTCTGGTAGCCGGCAAAGTGCATTTTTAGGGAGTAGTAGCCACTTTCATACCTCAGGTGGCTCGTATCGGTATTCTTATCGGTATTCTTCTTGCGATTCTATCACAACTGCGGCGTTGCCAGGTGATTTTGCAGCAGAAACAGTTAAATTTAGTAAAATGGCCACTGGTTTGTTTGAAGTCGTTCAAGTAGAAGTACAGCAACTAAGCAGCCGTCTTGAACCGCTGCAAAAATCAGTAGTTTCTTTAACTCCTAAAGCTGCGATTGAGAAGTTTGAACAGGCAACATTAAATGCACAGCAAGTTTTTGACGAGCGACTTGAGAATATTCGAGGAACAGCTTTAGCAATCATTGAACCCACTGGCAATACATTGTCTCAAGGGGTAGCTACGGCTTTTGCACCTGGAAGCAGTCTAAGCAGGCTTGGTCATTCAATTTCTGCAGTCTGGCAGGTGAGTGAAGCACTATCAGGTGGATGCTTGCTCCTTGTCTATTGGCTCATTTGTTATAACTATGAGAATTGAATTGTTTTATCTGTAGCATTTAGTCACACTGGGTTATTTTATCTGACAAATGTCAATCTGTTTGGTTTGTAAGCTTATGTGTATGCCTGCTGTTTGATGTACCTTTGTAGTAGTCCGCTCCTTCTGAAACACTTTTTATTTTGGTTTGTGTGCCCTTGTGCGCTCTTGTCTTGAGTGAAGAGTTTAGATTCAACAGTTTCTGCCATGTTTTTTAGTCGTTTTATTTGAGGAATGTTTTAATTCTTTCTAGGATTCTTGCCTATTTGTTACTGAGCAGGGTGTGGAAGATTTAGCGGTAACTCTAAGCAGCCGGCTTAATTTGCTCTCATCACATGTGCAAGAGGATCCTTTACTGGCATTGGTTTCAGTGGAGCACAGAATTCAGGAATCTATAACTGGATTAGCCTCAGCTGCAGTTTTATCTTCTGCCGCTTTTATCCAGCAGCCTCAGATTCTTCCAGTAGCAGCTAGTGTCTCTGGGGTGACACTGGGAGTCATGCTTGGAAATGTATTAGTGGAGCTATTGACTATAACCAGTGAAGGCAAGGAGCTTCCTTCACGGTATAATTCGGAAAGCATTGCGGCTTACTTCAGACGCCGTCCTCTGGAAGTTCTCTTGCGATCAATCAATGTTTTTGCAGAAAGTTCAGTTATAGTGGCTAAAATATTTTTTGACCGCGCTTTAGGCACAGAACAGCAGAATGAACAGTTGCGGGCAAAAGAGCTTGTAGACTTGATTACACGGCTTGGGCCAACTTCTGTTAAGGTATGTTTTGAAGGATATAACGGCTCTTGTATAATTCTGGGGAAGTCAGTCAAACAATACACCTTGGGGTGATCCTTGTGAACATAGTGGCTAGGTTCATTGTCTAAAAAATGGAAATTTGCAGGGAGGTTGGCTGGCAATTTTGAGGTGACGAGACTTAGGAATTTGAGATAGCATGATGGTTGGCCATCAAGTTTTTTTCACAAAGGAATGACTGTGGTCTTTTTGCTGTTCTGATAGTTAATCTTGCAAGCGTAACTACTCTTTTACTTCTTTAAGCTGACTTCCAATGATGAATAGGACAAACAGAATAAAATTTCAGTTAAGTCAGCTGCATTGAATCACAATGCATTGCACACACACACGTACACACACACACGCACACACACACATGCAGCAGATTACTGGTCATTGCTTTTTGGGATTTCTGTTGTTTTTATTGGAATCAACCCTGTTTGTTGCTGTTCATTGCGGTCAATCCAGGTTGGACAAGCTCTGAGCATTAGGCCCGACCTACTTTCTGTTGCGTACCTGGAGGAGCTCCAGACTCTTCAGGACAGAGTGCCTCCATTTTCAGATGAGGAGGCTCGGCGCATCATTAAGGAGGGTCTTGGTCGGTCAACCGAAGCAGTTTTTATGGACATGTCATCAGAACCAGTGGCAGCAGCATCACTGGGACAGGTCAGCAAAGCGAAGTACTCTTGCCTCTGAAGATTGGAGACCATCATCCTGACTTAGTCACCGACATAGTGCCTTTTTGGAACTTATTAGATAGCTCGATATCAAAGCTGTCAGTCAGCTGATCGAGCTTTAACAGTTTTTCACTATATACCTTCGATGAATCAATGATGCATTGTATTTAAGACTCTGAAGCTTCTTGTTGTTTAGTAATGATATACACAACTTTTATTTGAAAGTCTGGCGCTACAGAAGCTTCAAGTGTGGTGGAGCTGCAGGACCTTTTGTGGTATTATATAGAGGAAAGTGCACAACTGAAAATCTAAAATGTTATCAACCTGAGGAAAGGCAGGCACACACAACTTTAAACTTTGAAGCTGGAAGTCTGCACCTGGGATTTTGATAAAGGGCTCATGTGTAGAGGTGCATTGGGTAATGCAGGTGTATAAAGCTCGTTTGCGTGAAACCGGTGACGTAGTGGCAGTGAAGGTACAACGGCCAGGTGTCCTGGAAGGCATTTGTCTTGACCTTTACATCCTCCGGCTTATGGCTGGTGCTGCTCAACGGCTTCCTACCGTGCATTCTGACCTTGAGGCTGTTCTTGACAACTGGGCAAGACGCTTTTTTGACGAGCTCGACTATGTTCAGGAGGTAAGGAACTGTTCAGTCTTGAAGGGGAAATATGTTAATGGATTGTAGAACTGGCAAGTTGGCAATTTATGGTCTATTGATGTAGGATTTGTGTATGGTAACTAATGATGTAGAGTTAAAATTCTGAGATGGGCAGGAGTTGGATTGCAGGGTAAAAATGCACAACGGTTTGCTGAAGATATGCGACTCCTGAAAAACGTTACAGTACCGAAAGTGTATCCCAGTTTCACTTCTCGGAAGGTTAGCTACACTGTCCCATTTACATCCACAACATCAAAGAAAGAATTCTTTAATGTCTTTGTCTGCAGTTCACTGTTTAAAATTTGAGCAGATGTTGTTGGGAAAAGAATCTTCCATGAGAATTTGTGGTCAAAACGTCTGTTATTGTCCTGGAGCTTAGAATGGCGACCTCAAAAACCTTTCGTATTGTAGTCAGCAAAATGCATTAATTACCATTCATGGAAAACGTAAACTTTGCATGTGGATGGATCATTTGAGCCTCACTGCAGCTGTACTTTCTTACTAAGCTAGCAGAATAGTGATGTTCATGTGCTTCAAAACTACGATCATCCATTTTGTTTTGTTTTCCTTTGGACCTATCCAACTATGTATCCGACTGCTCAATCTAAAGCCGAGTGTCAGATTTTAATTGGGCTAAACTAGTGTCTCATTGACTCAGCAAATAGATGTAAAGTTTTGTGGAGCATTTTGCCAACAATACAGTGGGTTCACATTGCATGAATTTTACTTGAGTAGATGGGTTAGTTCTAGTTTCCCTACAGAGATACTTCTGTTTCTTTTTAAACTGACTCTAATAAGTGTGTGACCCAAACTAATTGCTAAAAATGATGGAATCTTTGTAGATGCACTGACGTACAAAGAAACCACGGATAATTCCGAAAAACTGTCCTTAGCTACCGGCATATACTGGGTGGAGGCTAACATGTTGGAAAAGGTTTTGGGGACATGCAGGTTCTAACTTCACAGTGGGTAGAGGGAGAGAAGCTCTCTGAGAGTAAAGCTGCTGATCTCAGTATCTTAGTTACAACGGCACTGAACTGTTACCTTATCCAACTCTTGGAGACAGGCTTTCTTCATGCAGACCCACATCCTGGCAACCTGCTCAGAACACCTGATGGGAAGCTCTGTGTTCTCGACTTTGGCCTAATGACCGAGGTACTGCATTGCACTGAATGCAGGCATGAATTGGTGGAACCTAGAGAGGGACAGATTGGCAATTTCTTTGAATAGACAGGAAGCAACAATGAGAGACGTTGGAGAGAGGCATCTTTGAAAGCTGGTTGAACATAAATTCATGCTGGCCGGAAAGGGAAAAGGGAGGTTGAGAGAGAGGGAGGGACAGGGAGGTGGAGGGGTGGAGAGGGAGGTGAAGGAGGTGGAGGGGTGGAGAGAGATGGGACTGATGTGGGGAGACTGGTAGAGCTAATGTTATGTTAAATGGATGGGATGGGTTCACAGATCACACAGGATCAGCAGTATGCACTAATAGAGTACATTTCGCATTTGGTAAATAATGACTTCGAACGTGTGGCTGAGGATCTTGTGGTGCTTGGCTTTGTGCCACCGGAATTGGTGGACCCAGAGAAGACAGCAGCTGTTGTGCCTCAACTAAGCAGAGTGTTGGGCCAATTGACTCAAGGAGGAGGGGCACGATATGTTAACATAGCACAGGTGAATTTATCAGTTCAGAAGCGGAGGTTTCTGAGAAGCTCAGAGAGTGAAAAGGCTGTCCAGTTTATTTCTGTTGGGACTATCGTGCGTAGATGTTTTGCTGGAAGTTCGTGCTGCCTCTTATCATCGTTTTGGTAGAGGGGGTCAATAATATTTCTGAAAGTTTGTAGTGGAATGGTACAGGTGACTGATGATTTGTCGCGTATGGCTGAGGAGTATGTGTTTGTTATTCCACCGTACTTCGCTCTTATTTTACGAGCCTTCTCAGTGCTGGAGGGTATTGGCCTCGACAACGATCCCGACTATGCTATTGTCGATGAATGCTATCCCTATGTCTCCAAGCGTCTTATTACTGATGACAGGTAGGATCTCATAAACTCTCTGGTGTGAGAAACCGGTCATTTGTCCTTTGCAACATTGTGTCTGCAGCAATCAGCATACCTCATACTAAAACAAATCTGTGATCTTAATTTGTGTTCGCCTATGCCCGATCACTGTTCAGGACTATTTTATTTCATATCTTGCACAATAATGTAGCCTCTCAGCTGTTATGGTTACTTGTCAGTTGGTTTTCATGTTTCTCAATAGCAGTGGTGGCTGCGATGCTAACGTGTGGCCATTTATAGGAGATTGTTTAGAAGGCTTGTTGATGGAGGCGATTCTTGTCTGGTGTCTCTTTTGCTTTTTCAGTACAATAGCAAGTTATGAGCGAAATTAAAAGGTGGATTTTTTAAAAGGAAAGGACCAATTGTTTCATGGACAAAGTAAAAAATTTCTGCACATTTCCATTTCTTTCAAAACTATGTCTGATATTGCAGTTAACATGTCTTCACTTCTGAACAAGTTTTTGTTTTTTTTCATTCTTATGTTGCAATGTCGATAGTCCTCGTGCAAGAGCTGCCCTAAGATATTTCCTCTACGGGAAAGGTGATCGCTTGGATGTGGCTCGGGTGGAAAATTTGCTTGGAGGATTCCAAACATTCCGCGAACTTATGGCTCCTACTAATATGGGAGATGGCGCCATAGAGAAAGTGAATGAGAGGAGGAAGGCGGAAGCGGGTGTGGATCCAGCAGCCAGAGAGGCTCTGCAGTTAATTTTTGCACCCAAAGGAAGTTATCTGCAAGAGCTGTTACTCACAGAGGTAAATTTCTCCATTTATTCATAATCTGGTATCCATGAGCTTTTGAATGCACAACATGAGCTTTGATGATACCACAACCAACAAAATTTGTATACAAATAAAGTAGAAATGTGTACTGTAATGGTGCGTAATTCACGGATCTGCAGACATTCAGAGAAATTTCATCCATTTCATGAATTGTTGATGGTAGACTGCTATGGAGAATCGACATGGCCTGTGACAATCCTTCAAACTGTCTGTATTCCGTGGCTACCTCGTTTGTATCATAAATTGTTTTTATACTGAATTTCTTGTTTTTTTTATGCAGTTGGTTCGGTCCGTTGATGCTCTTTCTCGGGAAGCCCAGGCAGCTGTATGGGGCTCCATTGCTTCTAGAGCTATTCTCCCTCTCCCAGCTTCGCTCTCTGCTCCAGGGACATGGCCACTCCCTCTTCCTGGAATGGTAGCAGGAATTGTGAGAGGGGAATGGTTCACGGGTCGTCTTTCGGAGGAAGATCAACAACAATTGCTCACAATGCGGAGATTATGGACGTTGTTGGAGCCACAACTCTCGCAAACCTCGAGTCCAGCCTCTCCGGCTGGTGAGTCTGGTTTGTTTTTTCATGTAACTTGGGAATGGAAGATCTCAATGGAATTAACCTTTAATGTAGTAAAAACTTAAACAGAACGGGATGAAACCTCGATGAAATGAGAACCTTACCAGAAGGAAGCCTGGAATAAATCATTGAGAAGAAAGCAGTTCACTGTTATAAGTGTGAATTGCACTTAGAAAAGAGTGATAGAAGAAGATAAGAAGGCGAAAGCTCTTAATTTCCACTTCTAACATTCGAAGAGAGAAATATAAAAGAAGATCTGAACTAACAGTATGAGTGGCACTTGTAACATTAGAAGAGAGATAAAGGAGATAAAAAGAGAAAAAGGCTTCTGAACTTTCTCCTTCAATTTCACTCATGTAATGATGATATTGAACGTGTGCAGATTTTGCTGAACTAGTGAGAGATGCCGTGCCAATTTTTCGAGATATAGGGCCGGGTGTGGCTACTGCTGTCCAACGATTCCTTGTTATGCTTTTCCAAAGACAGGCTCTGAGACTGGCTGATGATCTGGACGGCCAGAGATCCGTGGATGCTTGGGAAAGAGATCCAGCCTCTTTAGCTCGTCTTGTACAACCATTTCCGTTCTTTATATCTTCACAAGCTAGCAGCGAGTTTACACCTCGGTACCAGGGAGGAGAGAAACTTAGATAACACTTTCTAATTATTGGCCACTTTTGCTGCTTTCATAACATTTGTCCATCTGCGGATGGATGAGCATAGATGTTAGGAAATTCTTTGTCTTGAGAGGGTTCCACGAAGCTCACTGTTCAGTTGGGCTTACTACATCTTTCGAGACTTTGTGCATTACGCTTACAATAAGAGTTTTGGGGATTTGTAAAGCTTCTCTTAAATTAAATGGTGAAATTGTGGAGTTATTATGTAGGCACTAGAGACTTGTAGGAGTAACTATAGTGTTACATTGATTCTCCTACTGTCACAATTTCAGCTTATGTAAAATCTATGTTGCACTAGGGTATTGGTGAGCTGTAGTCATGTCACGAGTTTTTGAGTTGCATTGGGCGTGGATTTGTAAAGAATTAAATCCTCCTACTTCTGGCGTTGATAGTGAGACAGTACCTACTACCCTGATTGGTGCTTGTCTTGCTATGAAGGCTTGAATTTTTGTGAAGGATTCTTGTGACATTTTATTATTTTCAATAAATTTTATGCGCAACTGCATTTGGATATAAGAAGTCCACTTTAATAGGAGCGTGATGGGCCAGGTCTATGCATGCCGATAACTGTGCAACTTGGTTGTGGGCATGAGAAAACTGTTTTTGACCTCAATGTCATATTTTCATCTTCAACAGGGTATTCGTAGTACTTGAAAGTACAAAGCTGTCCTCAAGTATGCATGTCCTAAGATGACTTCTCGCACTAAAAATTGTGAGAATGAAAACCAAAAAAAATAAAACCATAGGTAATTTACAAGCATTAACAAAAACACTCTTTTTTGTAACCATTCGTCTAGGACACTTGGGTGTTTTCTTTGTGAACAAATGTTCTTTTGACTTCATGGAATTGCACTAAAAGAAGTATGTGTCAAGTCTATGAAGGGTTGAAAGTGAATATAGACCATCATCACTTGAAACACAATTGCATTTCGTGCGGGATCTTGTGACGGTGAAAGACATCAAACTCAAATACGTGTCAACTTTGGAGGAAGTTGTCGACCTGTTGACAAGGTCAATCCGTACACGCTGTACTTTCTCAGAGGATGACCTAAACTAGGGTTGACATAAGTTGTATTGGCTATTTACACATTGAGGGGGGAGGAAATGTTACGATTCAATGTGGAGAATCTTGGTTCTCGTCGACCGCTCAACAGAGGTCGTAAACAGTTAACCGAAACCGTGACCGACTGTTACCCGACTGCCTGCGTTGGATCCGGAACGGATTTGGGTGCCAAATTAGGGGGGCAGGGCGGATTCGGGCGGGTGATTCACCAAAAAAAAAAAAAACCGGTTACGGTTGGGTAAGCAAAAAACGAAAAAAAATAGAGGTTTTGCACTGTCCATACTATCCAACATCATTGTACTTTCTACTCTTGGCATCGTGGAAGGTACGAGGGAGATGTAACATTAATTTTGAACTTATTCGAGAACAGGCCAATACAGGTGGTCGCAGGAAATCGAGTTTCGGTTAAACTTTTATTTTCGTAAACGCGTATCGGGTAACGGTTAACAATTTTGGAGCGTGACTTAACCCGGTCGGACGTCGGGTACTCAGATTTTGAGAAAAAAAAATTGTCGGTTTCGGTTATCTAAAATTTTGACTTTTCCGACCTCTGCCGTTCAATGGTAGGTTTTAGTGTTCTGTATCGGATAAAAATTTATCGCGAAAAATTCGATATTCGATATATTTGAACATCGAGCAGTTAGAAGGCTCCGCTCCGGGATCAACAAAAATCATCGCGATATATTCGGTAGGAGGTGGTGGTCCGTACATCCACAGTACACTAAATAGTACGGTATATTGTACGAAAAATATATGTCCCTTTCTGTGTAGAGGAGAAAGCGCGTCTTTGACCGTCTCTGACCTTTCTGAGGGCGTCTCTGAGGCATATTGTATGGGCCTACTTTCACCTACTTTTGAACTATGATTCAAAATAGGGAAGCGGATACCGCGCACTGCTCCATAATCAGAGCTGGAAACGCCCTCTGATAGCCTTTACCCACCGGAGCATTTGTAACTTTTTGCCCATTCCGATGATTTTCCGAAAAGTCATCGGAAAACGGGTCTTGTTCACACCGAAATTTTGGGACGTAACTCCGATTGAAGGTGTCACGTGACGCGACACACGCTTCGACGTCATAAAACATAGGCGCGAAAACAAACCTGCACATTTTCAAACATTGGGGGTTTAGCTTGGACTATTTTTTCGCGTGGGAACAACGAAATAGCCGTTCGAATGCTGTGTTTGCTTAGTCAGCTTTTCAGGTTACCGTTGGTCTGATTCACAGAAATATGATACTTTTACCCTACTTCTACATCGCGCAATATTTTGAGCAAGGTCATTTGTACGGCTTTCCGAGAACTTCCGAAATCTACAAAGTCAGTGCTCGTAAAGCCGTACATTATTCGAACGTCCGTCTGTTGCGGAAGTGTTTTTTTTTCCGGTGGGAATAGGCTATCAACAGTTTGCGCCCTTCTTGCGGGTGGCTATTCCCGCGTGCCTTGCGCAGAAGCGCGACGCATAGGCATTCTGCGAATCACATAGGCATTCTGCGAATCACATAGGCATTCTGCGAATCACATAGGCATTCTGCGAATCGCATAGGCATTCTGCGAATCGCATAGGCATTCTGCGAATCGCATAGGCATTCTGCGAATCGCATAGGCATTATGCGAATCGCATAGGCATTATGCGAATCGCATAGGCATTCTGCGAATCCCATAGGCATTATGCGAATCGCATACGCATTCTGCGAATCCTGGCACAACTATTCAAGTGAAGTCGTCTAACGTTTGTCGTCGCTAGTTTTTAAGAAAGGTCGATTTTAGTTTTTTAAGAGGAGAAATTTTTCCAATGTCTGTTGTTCGGCCTTCTTTTCTCTTTTCTCTAGCATTGACGTCAGCTGTGGGAATAGGCTGAGGCGGAAATGCCATTGTGCTGCCTCGAATCAAATGTTCATAAGACATCTCTTCTCATAGGCTTGACTGGGAAGCACCCCCACCTAAGCTTGTTGAATATACCGCCTGTCGCTATTAGAGGTAGTGAATTATGGCGTTGACGCTTTATTAGAAGCAAATTATGGGTTCCTTGACCCAGTGCTATGAAGGTGTGTATATGTTTCCAACTGAGAGCTTTCTATGATAGGATCTTAACAAATCAAAGTGCCAAACAGCAGAAGCATAAAAAAAAAAAAATCACACAAGAGAGGACAGTCCATAAAAGCCAATATATTTCATTAACATTTTTCCCCCATAATCAGTATATGTTTCCCTCCCACTAATCTGCAGTATTTAGTATACATCAGACGTCACGTCACAACTATAAACCAAGACCAAAAAATATAATGCGCACGAAACTCCTACCAAACAAAACAAATCAACAGAAAACACGTAGTACTAATGTACTACCGAAAGTACACCCAAAACCAAATAACGACAAATCCTAACATATTAAACAATATCTGTACCTGGTCGTCGCGAAACCGAATCTACGTGAGACCAGGAATCTGCGAAATACTATGCGAAACAATAAGACAGAATCATGACCACACCTGTGAAGAAAAGACAAACTACTCGGTCAAGCGACAGATCGCGACGACCGATTACATTTTTGTTTCTAACAATCCGCCTCTCAAAACTGTAATCATTACACCAAACTTAATTTAGGTCTTCCTCTCAAAAGTACTTCATGAGCCGCAGCTTTCGTCAGCATATCCGCGGCTTCCTCCAACGTCGACACGTATAAAAATTCAATCTCCTTCGCAGCAACCAAATCGCGTACGAAGTGCCACTGAATCCTAATATGCTTTGTCCTTTTTTGAAATACAGGATTCTTGACCAACGCCATCGAACTCATACTGTCAGAGTAAATTTTCATACAGCCAATAGAAATCTTCAATTCTCCAAGTAACTCCTCGATCCAAATCGACGCCTTAGAAGCATGACACGCGGCCATATACTCTGCTTCGGTTGAACTTAGGGTGGACTTCCATTAGGCGTCCCAGTAATTGTACGAAAAATTGTACTGAAGGGCGTGCCTTCCATTAGGTCGCGTCTGTAAACCTGCGTGGCTCATTCTGGTTGGTAACACGTAGGTTAATATTCGATGCTTAAAATCTTGAAAGAATCTTCGAATGCAATGTCAGAACACAATATATGTACGAACGGAGGTAATATCTGTACCAGCGGCGATAATACCTGTACCAACGGAGGTAATTAAATAATTAATGACTCGTACAGAGGGCATTAAATGTACTACCCAAAATTTCAAAACGCAACGACAAAAAGGCAGCGGCAAACTTTGATGATGGGAGCGTGACGGGATAATTTCGGCGGATTCGCAGCCACCCTGGTGGAAGGCACATGGCCCTTGCGACGTGTACGCACATACGCGCGCGCTCATCGTGGATTTTTTTTACCTTTTCCACGCGGCCTATTTTTACACGTTCTGTATTCGAGAACTGTCCTCACTGTGCACGGCCTTAGAAAACTGTAGGGTTGCTGACGTGGCGTCACGGATAAAAAGTATAATTGAATCCGACGGTCCTAATTTACGCCTACAACCCTGGACAATTTTCTGTAACGTTGTTTTCGTTGAATTTTTTTTTTCTGTACTAATTTGTACGAAACGGTACGGCGTTCAGTAAAAAACCCCACTTTTTCGCTAATGGATGTCCACCCTTAGTGCGACAATCATGCATAACCTGAAGTTGACTTTCCTGTATCAAAGTCGCCGCCCCAATCCGCATCACAATATCCCACGCAATCCAAAGAGTACACCGTGAATCGTTATTAGACTAAAGAAATTATTAGTGTCAAAAATTAATTAGTGTCATTGATGCTAATTTAGTGCCAGAAACGTGGCAGATTATGGTCCACGTCCTTAAATAGTATAATTTATTTTATTTAAGGTATCAATGTCAAAATTTTGGGGCGCCGATATAGAGTACATAAGTCTAATAACGATTCAAGGTGTAGTGTTGGGTATCGAGGACCTTTTGCCAATATTCGATATATATCGAATTTCAGGTACCCGATAATCGATATATCGCTTCGATATATCGAGAATCAAAACATCGCGATTGCCGATATATCGGCGATATATCGTATCGCCAAAATATCGAGGCATTAAAAAAAAATGAAATTTTCACTGGTCTCCAAAGTCACGTGCCTTCGGACAAGGTGACTGTAAAATTTTTGCCGAAAAGAAATACGGTTTTTTCCTGAAAGTCAGCAGGGTGAAGGAGATCTCTGAGGTACATTGACGCGGTACACTTGCGAAGTACATGTACATAGTACGAAAGTACAGATTTCCATACGAAAATTGTCGGTTCCAAATCTTTGACGATTTTAGAGATTTGATCGTCAACTTACAAGGAACCACTCAAATCAAAACACGTATGACCACTCAAATCAAAACATACATGTAAAACTTGTTTACAGAGATACGCGATGTAACCGAGGCCTTTGTAATACGGAAATTTTGCTGTCCGTACTATTACAAAGACCTCCTGATGTATCCATACCCCAAATAAGTAATTATATGAATTACAGAATTAGTACCTTTATGTCGGTTACATTTTGCGGCGTCTACCTTTAAGTCACGGAACGAAAATCACGTCGTACGTGGCTTATCAGACAATTTGTCTTTTTCGCTAAAATTACATATTATATAGAAATATAAAATATTAAAAAAATACTATATATCGCGATATATATCGCGATAATTTATGTTGGCTCGGTACGATATATCGAGGATTTTGCTCGATCGATATTCGATATATCGAATTATCGCGATATGAATTTACCCGATACCAAACACTAGTATTTTAATTCTCTTTGAGCTATAGAATAATAATTTTCAAAATACTTTTTAAGGGTTTTTCAATATTTTTTTGGGGATTTTTAGGGAATCAATGAAATCATAACATTAAAACAGTAACCAAATCATAAAATGACATACAAAATACTTTTTTCTTGTCAAGTGACTTTAACAAATAACTAAAAACAACAGTTTACTCGTGCCAGAAAAAAGAAAACAAAGTTCTTATTTTAGTATGCACGATATTAAGTCGTTTCACTTTCACTGTCTCCTTATTTGTTGATATTTATTTTCTTTTTCCTTTATTTTTTTTTCCCTTAAAAATCAGTTTTGAAGAAATCAAATAATAGTTGTAAAGTGGTACGGACAAGATATCGACATAATCGAAAAAAACTACTCTTTTCTATTTTTTCTTTTTAAGGTTCATTTGAATTTTTTAAAAGGATTTCCGGTAGTTTGTAGAGGTTTTTTGAAATATTTTAACATTCAAAAAAAATTGAGAGATCATAAATTTCTACACTTTATTTCATGATAACTTTTTTTTTTTTACCATTTGTCAAGTCCACAACCTCAATTCCTTTGTCACAAACAAACAAAAAAGAAGGTTTTTTTTTTTTTTAGGTTTTTTTGTTTAAAATGGGACAAACATTTGACTCTGATCACAAATTTATTTCTTAAAAAAAAAGAGTCATGATGACTCACAAAATCTCATGAAAAAAACAGTAAAAAGGAAAAGAGATGGGGGGGGGGAGAGAGGGAGAGAGAGTGAGGGGAAGAGAGGAAGAGGGGGAGACACGAGGAGAGAGGGAGAGACTTACAAGGAACCACTCAAATCAAAACACGTATGACCACTCAAATCAAAACATACATGTAAAACTTGTTTACAGAGATACGCGATGTTAACCGAGGCCTCTGTAATACAAAAAATTTGTTGTTCGTACTATTACATAGACGTCCTCATGTAACCATACCCCAAATAAGTAATTATATGAATTAAAGAATTTGTATTTTTTTGTCTGTTACATTTTGCGGCGTCTACCTTTAAGCCACGGAACGAAAATCACGTTGTACGTGGCGTATCAGACAATTTGTTTTTTCGCTACCATTAGGGATCTATTTTCACGCGTTCAAATTTTTTGATATTTTCACACGTGCTGCTATTTTCACACATCAGATGACCACTTGGAACCGAAACTGTCGGTTCGGCTCTCGCCAGTACACCACGTACCGCTACTAGTGTGGATGATTTTCTTGCCGCTTAAAACATCATTTTCCGTGCACACACGTCCGATTTTTAAGTGGAGACCCGCCAATCAGCAGAAAGGAATCCTACCTTTTAATCGCAACCGTAGGCTTAAGAATCCGACAAGATGTACGGAGAAGGAATGCAAACATAAACACTTATTAAACAGTATTACCGACGCACGGTGTACTTTGCCGGTCTAGGATCCTTCCAAGATATAATCAGCAGCGCAATATGACGTGGCACACGACGCCACGTGGCAACACATTTAAGGCGTAATCTACTCTTCCCAGGCCCACCGGTTAGCGGCCGTAGGATTAAGCGGCCGTCTGTACGGATACGGAAATTCTGACGGGGTTGGCCGGAAAGCTTGGACACTGCACCGCCCATCGTTAGTTCTTGTACCGCTAATCGTTATTGGTGTTGAAAGACTATTAGTGTTATTAAAATTACAATTTATAATAGTAATTTGGTGCGAGGACGTGGCAGATTTAAGTCCGCTTCGTAAATATTTTTAACTCTATTTTGTGATTTTGGTCAGGAAAAGTGGCACCGAATTAGTGTTATTAGCACTAATGGCGATTAGTGGTGTGCTGGCAGTGTTGTGGCCAGTGAAGCCTCTTATCGGTCTTTATTTGTGCGATAATTCAATATCGATATGATCTACGGCGAGTAGATCCGGTATATCACTTGGAATAACAATTTATTTATGCCGAAATATTAAAGGCGGAAAGAGGTGTGAGGGGTTTCACAATCCATTCAGTACCGGTAAGAATAAAAAAGGAACTATTACGGACTTAAGGGAATTATTGTTATAGTTTTTATTGCATGGACGGATGCATCAGAAAATGTCGCTAGTTTCCTACCGTTATATCAGCGATATATATTATGATAGGCCAAAATGGTAGATATCGGTTATCTGTAATGGGCTTCGATTATAACAATTTTACATGAAAACATAATTCCTTCACAACTTTTTTCACAATCACAAAATGAAATATACGCTATTTAAGGTGGATATAATTACCACATTATATTGAATTGTATGGTTTTGAATCGAGTGCTCTGGTCTGAACAGGCAATTTTCAGCAACAAAGGAACAATCCTTGCGAAAAACAATAATTCACGGATTAGACGCCTTCTCGTCATAATTATGATAGACGAAACCCTTGTCAAATGTTGCAAAACACTTTTGGAATTTCGAATATCGGAGTAGTCGATTAGCCAACGTGGGAATGTGGAAAACAGTGCGAGCTTTGCGTTCAATTTACTAGTTTATCCTAGTAAGTTTAGATTTCACTACGCACATGAGGACCAAGCTAATGTTGTGTGGACTAAAAGTTGCGTAAAAATAAAATTTGATCTTTGAATGTGAGTGTTTTCCACATGAATGTGTGTTTTTCCAATTGGTGGAATGAGTGGATGAGAATGTTTTTCGCAATGGGATTTTATAAGAGGGGAAATCTGGTACATGAAGAACGTGAATCGTTCCTTTTCCGTCCAATTGGGCCTACATCTCTAAACGCTCTTTCGCCTTTGACACCTACAATACACCATCAATTTCTATCTCTTCCGGAGAGGAAACCATTATAGCAGCACGAGCCGGAATACCACCTTTATGAATCCGATTTCGACAATGAAAATTAGGGATTTTTATTGGACAATGGTGGAGAAAACAGTCGGTCTCCTTACAATGTGTACACGCAGCTACCTTATGTGGACACAACCTCAAATCTTGTCCGTTCTTACCACAACGGAAAGAAATTCAGTTACCTGACATTGTGGGTGGCGTTCGAATGGTTATAACCTTAGGTCTTCAATTATTTTGGCTAGGGGTTGCTAGATTTGGGGAAAGTGTTGTGACTGGCTCGTTTGGAAGTGTTGTAGGTTTTTCATGAGTTTCACACCAACCGAAATAATACATATATTTTATTTGTACATATTGTTGGTATGTACAATGTCCGATATACAAACAAATATAGAGATTATTGGTAGGCCCAAAGAACCCACATATTAGGTATCATTTTAAGGGCCATTGTTGAACGACCCTAGTGGACACTTCTCGTGAGTTAGGATACGGTGGGTGTCTTGGAAGTATACGATTTTGGACGACATATTTCCATATGTCTTATTAAGCAAATTGGGGGAAACTCTCATCGGAGACTCAGGTACCGTACAATAGTTCACCGTGTATCGCTATTAATGTTTATGTTCTTTTCGCCACTGGAAAGTTATTTTTTCCGCGCACACTTGTTAATCCGATGGTTGCTATCGGAAGGCATACTGCTATCAGTGCATCACAGGAGTTTGCATTAAACAATACATCGCAATTAGTTAATGTTTTTTTTGCCACTCAAAACATCTTTTATCCTTTGTAAACATACCTGATTGTCAATTGGAGAGCGCCAATTGGGAGGCGAGAATCTTACTTTCCAATCGAACCGTTGGATGAACAGTCCGATAAGTGTGCACGGAAAAAAAATGTTTTGGGTGGAGAAAAACCATTAACACGAATAGCGGTACACGATGTACTTTTTGCAGTGTTTACTTATTTTCACCAAATATTGGAAATCAATGTTAATGACAACATTTAAAACTTTAAAGGAGAGGACGAAAAGTCGCCACTTTTTCTAAATTAGGTTTCATCGATGCCACCTTGGTTACTATTCAAATAATTCATTCAACACTGAAAGTAGAGTAAAAACTATAAACACATAGAAAGTTAAATCATCATGAAGGAAATCGAACATTAAATTGCTCCCAACGTCTAAATCGACCATAAGGATTACAAAATCACATCCCCGGTTTCAGAAGTGTAATACTGTCATATGTTGTGGACCACTTTTTGTTTCGAGAAAATTAATGTCTTTACGGTAAGCTTTAACCAATCTTGATCGGTTATTTATTTATATTTTATTTATGTGATCCTGTTTCTTTGGTTATATTTGCGGTTTCTGCATTGTTCATTCTACCCACAGTTGTCTTTTGCAATCTTTTTTGTTCATTTTGTTTTTTTTTCGTCTGGTTTCGTGATTTCATTTTCACCTTTAATTTGTTTTCATCCCCCCACTTTTTTTTTCCCCAAATGGTTTCTCATTGCAAATTTTGTTTAAAAAAACTTGTGTTTATGGTCTTTTAATTCTCTTTGAGCTATAGAATAATAGTTTTCAAAATACTTTTTAAGGGTTTTTCAATATTTTTTTGGGGATTTTTAGGGAATCAATGAAAGCATAACATTAAAACAGTAACCAAATCATAAAATGACATACAAAATACTTTTTTCTTGTCAAGTGACTTTAACAAATAACTAAAAACAACAGTTTACTCGTGCCAGAAAAAAGAAAACAAAGTTCTTATTTTAGTATGCACGATATTAAGCCGTTTCACTTTCACTGTCTCCTTATTTGTTGATCTTTATTTTCTTTTTCCTTTATTTTTTTTTCCCTTAAAAATCAGTTTTGAAGAAATCAAATAATAGCTGTAAAGTGGTACGGACAAGATATCGACATAATCGAAAAAAACTACTCTTTTCTATTTTTTCTTTTTAAGGTTCATTTGAATTTTTTAAAAGGATTTCCGGTAGTTTGTAGAGGTTTTTTGAAATATTTTAACATTCAAAAAAAATTGAGAGATCATAAATTTCTACACTTTATTTCATGATAACTTTTTTTTTTTTACCATTTGTCAAGTCCACAACCTCAATTCCTTTGTCACTAACAAACAAAAAAGAAGGTTTTTTTTTTTTAGGTTTTTTTGTTTAAAAAGGACAAACATTTGACTCTGATCACAAATTTATTTCTTAAAAAAAAAAAGAGTCATGATGACTCACAAAATCTCATGAAAAAAACAGTAAAAAGGAAAAGAGATGGGGGGGGGAGAGAGGGAGAGAGAGTGAGGGGAAGAGAGGAAGAGGGGGAGACACGAGGAGAGAGGGAGAGACTTACAAGGAACCACTCAAATCAAAACACGTATGACCACTCAAATCAAAACATACATGTAAAACTTGTTTACAAAGATACGCGATGTTAACCGAGGCCTCTGTAATACAAAAATTGTGTTGTTCGTACTATTACATAGACGTCCTCATGTAACCATACCCCAAATAAGTAATTATATGAATTAAAGAATTTGTATTTTTTTGCCTGTTACATTTTGCGGCGTATACCTTTAAGCCACGGAACGAAAATCACGTTGTACGTGGCGTATCAGACAATTTGTTTTTTCGCTAAAATAACATATTATGTTAAAATATAAAATATTAAATTTAAAAAATACTATATATCGCGATATATATCGCGATGATTTATGTTGGTCTCGGTACGATATATCGAGGATTCCGCTCGATCGATATTCGATATATCGAATATCGAAATTATCGCGATGCGAATTTACCCGATACCCAACACTACCAAAGACACCTCTCCACATTGAAATAATAATCCAATCTCAGTTGTACCTGCAAGGTAACGAAAGATTCTTTTCACGACTTCCCAATGAATCTTCTTAAGAGCTTGACAAAAACCGCTCACGACAGATACTGCGGCTGAAATATCCAGTCGCGTGGCCACACTTAAATACATCAAACCTTTAACGGCCTCATGATAGGGCACGTGGACAGTTTCCTCCTCCTCAAATTTGCGATATTGTAGTTTGGAATCTAGTGGTGTCAAGACCGGCTTAGAATCCAACATAGCAAATTTTGTCAGTACTTCTTTACAATATTGCGCTTGCGATAATTTAATATCCCCATTATCGTACCTTAAAACTTCCACTCCAAGAATATATCGTACTTCCCCCAAATCTGTGACTTTAAAATGTAGTCGCAGGTACTCCTTCAATTCCGCGATTCGCGTCAACTTGTCACATATCATCAAAAAATCATCCACATACACAGAAAATATGATTTGATCCTCCCCCTCACCTTTTACGTAAACTCCAGAATATGAAACTGTTTGTACGAATCCAAGTTCGGTATGGACCTTGTGTAATTGTAAATACCAAGTCCTTGGTGCTTTCTTTAGTCCGTACAAGGACTTTCGCAGCCGCCATACCTTCCCCTCCTTCGACACTACTCCTTCTGGAACCTTCATATAAACCTCCTCCTCTAAATCACCATTTAAGAACGCCGTCTCTAAGTCCATTTGGTGAATGTGCTTCTTTCCGGCAGCGGCAATAACAATAATCATCCTCAATGAATCAAACTTAACAACCGGTGCGTATGTCTCCGTATAATCTATCCCCTCCCTTTCTTAAAATCCCTTGCAAACTAGCCCAGCCTTATGTTTTACTACTTCCCCCGATGCATCAATTTCTATTTTAAAAATCCACTTTGTATCAATAGCCTTTTTACCCTCTGGTAAACCTACCTCCTCAAAAGTTCGGTTGTCGATAATAGATTGAAGTTCTCTTTCCCACGCCGGTTTCCAATGCGTCTCCCAATCGCATGATTTACGTGCTTCCATGTACGATTGCGGATCGCCCGACATATTATCGCATAATGATTGGTATAAAAGGAAATCATCCTCCCTCTCCCTCGAAATAACATAATATGAATTCTCCACATTCCCCTTACCATCAAAAGAAAGACGAGCCGGTTTCCACTTTATTTTTCGCATGCTCCTCGAAACCAAATTCTTTCTCCTCCCTCGCCGGTTCTTCCTCAATAAAATTTGGTTCACTCGATTTAGAAGACGCGGATTTCCTCGTGTCCGAAGATATTTGGAAATTTTCGCTTCGCGAATCCCCACCAATGTTACCAAAATTTGCATTTTCCACAATTTTATCTTTCCCCCTCTTAACATTGGATGTGGAATCCGGATCAATTTCCAAATCCGAACCCTCAATGTCATTAAGGTCACCAATATCAAATTCCTCATGAAAGTCAAGATTAGAATGTCGCTTAGCCGATCGAGAAATTGTGGATAATAAATCCTCGTGAAAATCCACATTCCTTGATTCCTCAACAATATGTTGAATCGGATCATAAACTCGATAAAGGCTTCGTTTCTCGCTATATCCAACGAAATAACCACTCCAACTCCTCGATGCAAACTTACCCTTTCTCTTTTGCGATTGAATATAAACCGACGCACGGCATCCCCAAATCCGAATGTGGTGTAGAGTAGGCTTTCACCCATACCACAACTCATACGGAGTTTTATCACCCGAAACCGATGTAATCCTCCGATTGCAAGTATGATTCGCTGTTAAAATTGCATCGCCCCACAAATGAATACTCCTCCCGGATCCGTGTACCATGGATCTTACCATTTCTTGAAGCATACGATTTTTCCTCTCGGCAACGCCATTAGATTCCGGTGAGTAAGATGCGGTATATTGATGAGAATTCCCCACTCTTTACACCAAGGATCAAAAGCAAGAAATTCCCCTCCATTGTCCGATCTAATAGATTTTAATTTTCTCTCACATTGCCTTTCGGCCATCACATGCCACTCTTGAAAGTGTAAAAATGCTTCGGATTTGTGTTTAAGCAATATTACCCATGTGAACCGAGAGAAGTCGTCCACCACCACCATAATATATTTGTTTCCACCAATCGTCTCCGGTTTCACATCCCCACATAAATCAATGTGGACAAGATCAAGCGGATGCTTAGATCGATGTATCGGATCCTTAGCCGGATGTGGCTATCGGATTTGTCTCCCCTTACTACATCCCTCGCACCCGTTAATTTTCTCTCCCGACGCCAAGTCTAATCCCCTTACGCTCCCATTTTTTATCATTCGTCGTAAACTCGCCTCGGATGTGCGACACATCCATTGGTGCCACAATGTCAAATCGCCTTTTAAATCACATATTTGCGAAATAATACCAGCGGAATTTGGGGAGGATTTAGGCCGACGCCAAATTAACCGGTTGTGCATAAATTCCGTGACCCCCCCTTCGCCGATTTGTACACCATCCGGTCGTACAATTTTTATTGTGGAATCTCCGTACGAAAGTACGCTGCAACCTGTTGTTGAATTTGAGGAACGCTGAGAAGGTTCACTGAACCTTCAAGTGAATATAAAACATTTGTCAGTTCAACTTGCGTCAGTTTTTCTACGTCGTTTGAGTCCAAAATAGGTAAATCTAACAGTACAGGTACCGATTGAAATTATTTGTCCACTTGCGACTGTAATTTTCTTTGGTACCGTGAGTTGCCGTAGGTCATAGAAAAGTGACGCCTCCGTACAAACGCGGTGTGACGCGCCAGAATCGATGATCCACTCCTTTTCGTGTACCGTAGCACCTGTCAACAAGTCAAACGACATGTTAAGGACCGAAAATATCTGCGGTCCTTCCCTTCCTCTTCAAAATACTCGTCACCAAAAAAATATCCTCCTCCCCTTCCATGGCGGCCTCCGCGACCACCGCGGCCGCTGAGGCGACCGCCGCCGCGACTAGTGAATCGGCCGCCGCCGTCTTCTCTACAGCCGTCACCGCCTCTACTGCCGACGCTTCCATTTTTAGGCTTCGAATAACATTGGGGGCTTATATGGCCCCATTTCCCGCAAAAATGGCAGTGACGCTCCTTGTCCGGGGAAGAAGCCCCCATATGACCAAGTTTCCGCACTGAAAGCAGGCAATATTGGTCAGATCTGAATATCCGGGCTGGGAGGGCGATCTCCCGGCCCTTTCGTCTCCTCTTCCACCTCTTCCTCTCGGATTTCCTCATCTCTTACCTCCTCTTCCCCGAAAATAATTTAGATCGGGCGTTTCCGGTGTCGTCGCATTGAGGGAACCGGTCGGCTGAGTTCCCCTTGATGAGCTAGGACGATTCGCCTCGGTAGATTTGAGGAATGTTATAATTGAATCTAAGGTATTTGAATCCCTCGATAAGAGAATATCCCTTAAATGTATCATTTTCTCCGGTAGGGCATGTGTGAAGATCGATGCCTTATCATCCTCCTCAATAAATTTTCCCATATTTGCGAGTTGCTCGATAATAATGTTAAATCTTTTGCGGCCTCATCGATAGATTCGTTTGATTTCACCTTGAAGGATGTATAGTCGGTATAAATGTGTTGCCCCTTATTTTGAAGACTCTTCTCAAAATGATTTTCAAGGGCTACCCAACAATCATGGGCGAATCTTCGGGTAAGAAATAAATCGTGAATCCAAGTGCTACATGATTGAAATAAACCACCGACGGCGGAGAGATTTTTCTTCGTCCATACGCGATAAGCTCTCCGATCCGACGTAGGCATCTTGTCCACCTCTTTCACCACCTTCCAAAGTCGCTTCAATTTAAATTGACCTTTGATATATTTCTTCCAAGAATGATAATTCGTTCCATTGAAGATGACGATCTTTCCGGACATAGATTCAACTTGTTCGTCTCCTTCACTCCAATCATCAAGATCGGAATCATCATCGATGGGGAGTTTCCCCTTTCGAATTAATTCCCTCCTCTCCTCTTCATCTACTTCATCTCCTTCAGTATCAACGACGCTTTGTGTCGGAATGGGACCTCCGAAAAATGGAGGTCTTGTAACACGGTTTGCATCGGAGATTCGTTGATCAACATAGC
Source organism: Zygnema cylindricum (assembly GCA_037447655.1). Taxonomy (NCBI): domain Eukaryota; kingdom Viridiplantae; phylum Streptophyta; class Zygnematophyceae; order Zygnematales; family Zygnemataceae; genus Zygnema; species Zygnema cylindricum. Next base: position 234,637 of record JBBHKE010003059.1, on the reverse strand, counting down.
AGAAAAGACCATCCATCATATTTTGAAGACGATCTTCCATCGCGCCGTCTTCCTCCTTCTTTTTCCCCTCATTCTCCTTCTTTTGTCCAACCGGATCGACCGGAACGCCTTCCTCAAAAGTTTTGCCGGTGAAAGTAAATGGAGTTTCTACTTCCGGATCCGACGATGATTCGGATTTAGTTGGATCCAGAGGTCGAGGAATCATCGTAGAGGAAGAAGGCATCATGGGAGAAGGGGTATTTTTCTTCTTTCTCCCCATGGCGGCCAAACTAGCCACCCTTCTACACCTCAATGGAGCACACAAGCTCCGATACCACTTGAAAGGATCTTAACAAATCAGCGGAAGCATTAATAAAAATATTTTTACACAAGAGAGAACAGTCCATAAAAGCCAATATATTTCATGAACGTTTTTCCCCTATACAGTATATGTTCTTCCCACTACTCTGCAGTAAATAGTATACATCAAGCGTCACGTCACAACTTCAAACAATAAACTAAAACAAACTTATAGTGCGCACGAAATAAAACCAAACAAACAAATCAACACAAAACCACGTAGTACTAACGTACTACCGAAAGGTACACACAAAACCATATAACGACAAACCTAACACACCAAACAATATTTGTACCTGGTCGTCGCGAAACCGAATCTACGCGAGACCGGGAATCTTCAAACAACCTACGAAACATAATAGGACAAAAGAGAAGACCACACGCTTGACAACAAAAGACAAACTGAAACTATTCGGTCGCGCGACAGGCCGCGACGACCGATTACCATTTTGACGCAACAAAAAATATCTAGTAGCATCACGCCAATGTACAATCTGTACGTCCTTGTATTTGTCGTTGTACAAAAGGTCACGAAAACCGTTGCAAAATGAAAACTTGTACAAATGTCCATGAATGTACCATTTGTACGTTCATGTATTATCGTTATACCAGCGGAGGAGTGACAATATGTCCTACAACCAAGATTTTGTCGTCGAACAGGGTGGCTTTGAGATTTTGTCGTCGAACATGGTGGCTTTGATGTCAGAAGGTACACGCCATTTGCCACATGTAAGTTTATAACTTCACGTCCGTCGTGGATCGACTCTGGATTTTACAAGTCGACCAAAACACGCGTCAAGTAACCGCAAAGTGTCATTCTGAGGACAGTCAGAGGAGACTAGCCATCCACGACTCTGCATTTTACAAGTGGACCAAAACATGCATCGAGTAATCGCAAAGTGTCCTCATGAGGACAGTCAGAGGAGACTAGCCAGAAACTGGATAGAAGGGGCGTTGTGTCGAAAATTCGGAATCGGACGGTGGAAGTTTTCGCCAAAAATTCTGGAGAATCTTGACGAATTTCTAGTTTCATCTTTTGTAAAAAAAAAGAAAGTCAGCGGAGTGAAGAGATCTCTGAGGTACATTAACGAGGTACACTTGTGAAGTACACGCAGGTCATACGCAAGTACGATTTTCTAGACGAAAAAGGTCGGTTTCCAGATACTCAATGATTTTTGAGATTTGGCTGTCACCTTGTGTGGAACCACTCATATCAAAACACGTATGTAAAACTTATTTACAAAAGATACGCAATGTACCCGAGGCCTCTGTAATACATAAATTTTGCTGTCCGTACTATTATTGAGACCTCCTCGTGTAACCATACCCCAAATAATTAATCATTAGAATTTCAAAATTAGTGTTTTTTTGTCGGTTACATTTTGCGGCGTCTACCTTTAAGTCACGGAACGAAAATCACAGCTTACGTGGCGTATTAGACAATTTCACTTTTCCGCTAAACAAATATATTGTATAAAAAATATATGTATATATATATTTAAAAAATTATATATATCGCGATATATATTGCGATGATTTATGTTGGTCTCGGTACGATATATCGAGGATCCTCCTCGATCGATATTCGATATATCGAATATCGAGATTATCGCGATATGAATTTACCCGATACCCAACACTACTAATTTGGATATTGCATTTTTTTTAAAAAAATGTTTAATTGTATTTTCTCCATAACTCTGATTTAGGTTAAAAACGGATCTAGATCTGCCGTCATTAAAAAAACAGTAAAATTGGTAGGAGTACAAAATCTGACAATGTCGCGTCCATTTACTATAATTAATCCATAATTATAATTTGGGTTTGCGAAAGAGTTTGTCGCAAATTCGACTCCAGGTTTATTCTAAGCGCAGTTCTGTGTGCAACCGACATAGTTAACTACCATTTCTGTACGATTTTCGCTAGTGAAGTACAGTGTTGTACGAACAAAAACCTTCCGTACATCACACTATTCATGAAATAAGTACGCTATGACCGTTAACGCTAATTTACAAGAACCGTAATTAACGTCAAGGAAAAATTATGTTTGTTAATCAATTTCGGTATCAATGTCAAAATTTAGGTACGGAGAGCAGTACATAAGGCTAATAACGATTCGCGGTGTATTGTACCGTAATTATTAGCTCCCCGGCACATTTTGTCGGCACTAAGGTACAAAATGTCAATTTCCAATATTCGGCATTATTTCCCAAGCGGCTGTCTGCGACAAACAAGCCACCCAAAAAGTGAAAATTAAAGAAAAATAAAGAATGTGATGAGATTTGGGACAAAAAATACCAGGTAAATTGAAATGCAATGCAAAGAACACCACACGTTACACCAGTGGTGGGTTTAAAAAGATACCCCTAAAAGCATAACCGTCGAGTCATATATGCAACGTTGTAACATTTGAAAAAACGTTTTTAGAGAGTCAGCATGTGAATTTTCGAGTAATGTACTTGTTTAATTGTATCTGGCTGCTTGGTCTCTTTCATTTCTTTAACTTTTTAGGTTGTTATCATTACTTATTTCTCAAAATTGAGCCAAAATTGTCAATATGTTTGTCAAAAAGTACGACTGGTGAAACTTGCATTCTACACGTGGCGTCTTCAAGCGAAATAACCGGGTTTTCTACGAGGACTTTCTTTACTATACTACGAGGTCCAGTGAATGTTTGGGTTCGCGGGAACTAGTATAAGTAAGGTTCGTTATTTTTCTCGCCCGTGGTGTGAAAGGTGTGAAACCCTCTTTCACATTACGAAATGCCCCTTGCCTTTCACACTCTGCAAAATACCGCCCGGGTACCGCAGATTAATAGGGTCATAGGGTTGTTGGTTGTGTTTTTTTTTATATAAAAAAAACACGAATGAGAAAAAAACCCTAAACATATTTATACCTGCGACGCGCCGTGCGGCGCGAGGCGTCGTAAAGCGAAATTGGAGTGAAAGGAGTGAAAGGCGACGTGGACCCTTTCACACACGACCTTCACTCCTAAAAACGCAAGATTCAGTACAGTACAGTCCATTACGGCACAAGACAAATTGGCTCAACTCTTAATGGCTCAGACGATAAGCTAGATTCACTTAAATCTAAGTTGTTGAACTTGCATAAAAAGACTTCCTGTTTCTCCAATAGTTCCTCTTTATTCCGAAGTACATGCCTCAGGAGTTAGGTTTGCCATGGACGGTACACCGCCAATCGCTATTAGAGTAAAGGAATAAATAGCGTAAAAAAATTTAGTGTTATTAACGTTAATTAGGAAAAAAAGAATAAAAAAAAACATATATACTAATTAATCACTAACTCTAATTTGGGTTTTGTCGAATAATAAACACCCGCCGTGTCGATGTCTACGTCACAATATGTGCCCGTACAAAATCTGACAATTCGTACGCCAAAATCTGAATATTCGAGTTTTTGTCTCTTTTTCCAGTGCACATTCACATACGTGCGTGTACATTTTTATTTCAAAAAGTACATTTTGGTACGGAAAAACCCTGTCTGTACACCACACTATAAACATCGCAGTGTACTTCCCTTATTAACGCTAATTAAAAAAAGAACCCTAAAAGGCGTAAAGGAAAAAATATAATTATGGATTGTATTTCAAGTTTCTACAACACCGCCAATCGCTATTAGAGTAAATAATGCTAATTTGGTGTCCTTTAACAAAAAAAAATAAAAACTTGAAACACAATCCATAATTCTATAATTTCCTTTATGCCTTTTAAGGTTCTTTTTTGTATTAGCGTTAATGACGGAAGTAAACTGTGATGTTTATAGTGTAGTGTGGTTACGGACAGGGTTTGTCCGTACCAATAATAATGTACAAAAAGTCATTTAATGTAATTGCGCACGCATGTGAATGCGCACTGGGAAAAAGAGACGCAAACTCGAATATTCAGATTTGGCGTAAGAATTGTCAGAATTTGTACGAAAACATATATTGATGCAAAAATCCATACGGCGGGTATATATTATTCGAAAAATCCCAAATTAGAGTTAGTGATTAATTAGTATATATATATATATATATATTTTCTTTTTCCCAATTAGCGTTTATAACACTATTTTTTTTTACGCTATTCTTTCCTTTACTCTTATAGCGATTGGTGATGTACCTTGATAACGAAATTGACATTCATTCGCGCAAGTCCTATCTATGAAGTTAGACGCATGGAAGCACTTTTCCTTTTCATAAGGCAAACATTTGGTCGAAATTTTACATCAATAAAATTTGGTGTTAATGTAAGGCAACATTTGTTATTTTTGGTTTTCTTATGTTTTTTCACAATTTTTTTGAGAAGCACCTTGGTATAAGCTATATAGTTTTAAATGCTTTAACATTTTAACAACAAGTGGGCTTCATATGGTTTGCTAAGGTCTAGGTTATAGATAATAATGTATTTTGCTATATTTTTTTAATATGAATGTTATTTGAATTAAAGAAGTTTTACATATAATTTCACAATTAGAGTTAGAGCTTTAGGTATGTTTTAAAGTTAGGGTAGGTTTAAGGTAAAAAACCTTATGTGTGTTTTAATTCGTATTTATTATTGATTATTTTTCTCTTTCCTCAAAAGATGTTGCCTATACCGGATTGGGAAATTCGATTGAAGGGATGAGATTCTACGTACTACACAAAATTTACCATGGATTAATGTTATGATATATCAATGGCTTATTAAAGAGAAAAACCACTTTTTCTCCAATGTGATAGATGGGGTATTTATAGAGTTGCGAAAGGGAGAAAAATAGGACAATGGTTAAACCCTCATATTTCTCAATAAGTATCAACGAATAATATGTCCATTTCGTGTTTGTCGGTGCGATAAGGATGGCAGATGGGAATTATCCGCAAAAATACCACTACATAATCATGAAAGATCTCCACATATCATAGCGCACCTTATGTTGGAATAGCTAGATTTATAGTGTATTTTCTAGGTCTAATTAGTTTAATGAAAAAGGCAAGACAAGCACAAGTAGCCTGCCTCCACCCCTTCTCTCTAGCCCTCATACTTGTTATAGTCCTTGAGAGAGAGAGAGAGTGATGGAGCCATGTCTGCCTCAGCTCCATAAGCAAGGCTAAATAGTGACATAAGTCACTCTCAACAAAAGGTTGAGTCCGGCAAGACTCGAACCTCCGACTGGCACAGCGAGGCGTAGCTGTCAGCTCTAACCGGTATGTCGTAGAAGTTCGCTAGTATGCATAAGGTGTGATAAATATATAAACTATAATATCATTGTTAATCCAATTAACGAAATTATAAATGAGGGAACATAAAACCAGTTGAAAATATAGTGCGAACATGAAATCCGCACGAAACAAATGAATTGGACATTTGTTTCGACGGTTCACATTTAATGTTGGATTTTGATCCAGCGGCACATACCGGCGCCGAGATCCCGGAATGGTCACTTTGGCGGTTTTCGTTCGTGGCATGACCTGACGCCAGAGATAACATTTGGTCGCAAAAATTCCGAGGAACATAAGGACGAGTAAAACCTGGACACTCGTCTACTTAATATCCTTGTCGTACACAAGCCGTACAGAAAGTACATCAACCGTAGTACCTTTCTGTACTACACAGTGATTTGATTAGATCGTACTATAGTCGGCGCCGAGATACCGGAATGGTCACTTTGGCGGTTTTCGGATGTGGCATGACCTGACGCCACGAGGAGAGAAAACATCTGGTCGCGGAAATTCCGCGGAACATAAGGACGAGTAAAACGTGGACACTCGTCTACTCAATGGCCTTTTCGTACACAAGCCGTACAGAAAGTACATCGGTCGTAGTACCTTTGTGTACTACACAGTGATTGATTGGATCGTACTATAGTAGATAGGGGTTGTGAGATGGGTTTACGACTTAGTAATTTTTCAGTAGACAGTCACCTCTCTCTTTGAGAGTTTGTATAAATTGGCACCTTTGCCACCTCATAATTTATCGTCTGGTTGGCCGTTTTCAGTGATTCTTTTTGTTACGGACTTAGGGGAGTCCACGCTGCACATGGGTGCAGTCAGAGTGTCAATTTGTCCTCTTGGGCAACAATGGTTGTGGCTGAAAGTGGGTTAGTTAAAAACTATATAGAGGCTCAATGGTTGTGGCTGAAAGTGGGTTAGTTAAAAACTATATAGAGGCTCTCTGAATTCTGTAGTCTAATGGAGGACACATAATTGCACCTTATGCGTGGATTGGATAACAGTGACGTTGAGAAAGCTACACATTTTTAGAATTGGATCAAAACCGAAACATGTTGCGAGCTCTTTACGATTATTGGCATAACAAAGGTTGTGAGCTCTTAACAATTACAAGAAAAACCATGTTATGTAACAGTTTGGGCTATTTACAGTATACGGCGGCAATATGAGAATGGGAAACGGTAAATCATCTATTGTACTTCATAATGTTCGAAAGTAAGTATGAAAAAGATAACAAACCTTGCATCACTCATCTTTTCTTATCGCTTAAAACACCGGTTAATATGCTAAAAACGAACTATACATGTATTTTGTTCGATTGTACATATAAAACGAATTGATTTAAGATGCAAATATTTCATAGGGTTGGGTGGTCTTTGAATAACAACACTTCTAGATACGTTTTATTTTTTTGGGTTTAAAAAACCCTCATGATCACAAATGCGTTTTGAAGCAATTAGTTAAATTATTCCTAAAAAACACTCTTCTAAAATTGTGTGTAGCATATCGTGAATTAGCTTGAATCATTGTTTTAATGCCAAAAAAACTCATTTGTCAATGGCACATTGATGAAAATGTCGTGGCTAAATTTAAACCTGTTTTAATGGGTCGGACACAAAACCAGAGGCTTTATATTGAACATGGAATAAAGTTGTACAGTCAAATTCTCTAGAATAATTTGAGGTGTTGTGGGAAAGTCTGACACCTTATTTTATGCTAATCATGAAAAAATATGATTTCTTTGGAATGAGCGTTTTTTGAACGCATACGCGGACCGCCGTTCACACTTAGGTGAAGAATCTACGTCGCGGGTTGAGGGGGCTCATGCCATGCTGAATTTTATTTGCGAATATCCACTGATGAGTTTTTATTTGGGTATTTTTATTTTGTAATACTTTTTGTATGTTTATTTGTTCGTTTAATTGATTCTATCTCATTGTTTTTCATATAGGTTGTGAAATTATTTGTGTGATTTTTGTTATTCATGTGCGAAGTCATAATCATTAAATAAATTTGACACCAAATTTTATGTAAATCAGTAAATATTTTTATATTTGGAAAATAGATGGTTTCTTTAGAAATATCATTTTCTGAACGCATTGGCGGACCGTTGTTCACACTTTGGTAATGAATCTACGTCTCGGGTGGAAGAGGCGTTGTTCACACTTTGGTAATGAATCTACGTCTCGGGTGGAAGAGGCTAATACCACGCTGAAGTTTTATTTGCAAATATCATCTACTGGGTTTTTTTTTATATTTATATTTTGTAATACTTTTTGTATGTTTTTTAATTGATTATATCTCATTGTTTCTCATATAGGTTGTGAAATTATTGTATGGTTTTTGTTATTCATGTGAAAAGACATTTATATTTTGTAATACTTTTTGTATGCTATTTTATTGATTGTATCTCATTGGTTCTCATATAGGTTGTGAAATTATTTGTGTGGTTTTTGTTATTCATCTGCAAAGACATAATCATTAAATTACCAATTATTGTATGTGTATATATATATATATATATATATATATATATATATATATATATATATATATATATATATATATATATATATATATATATATATATATATATATATATATATATATATATATATATATATATATATATATATATATATATATATATATATATATATATATATATATATATATATATATATATATATATATATGTATTTGGCTTTATAAATCAAATTTGACACTGTTAATGGTGATTAAATGAATGAATACTATGTACATCACTAATGGTGGTCAATCGAATGAAACCTTTAACAAAATAATGTTTGATAACTAATTGAGAAATTGATATCTATGTTATCAGTGGTAATTGAATGAAAAAAATTTGTAGTCACCATAATGATCAAACAAATATAAACCACAATGGTTAATAGTGATTCGACGAGGTCAATCACAATATAATTGGTGGCTGAACAAATATGTTTTCACACTAGTATTGATAATTGAACAAACGTAATCCATTATATTCATAAAAGCAATTTATAATTTAGCCATATTAATTTTGTTTACTTTTAAGGTACGTACATTAAATGCATAATTAAAATAAACATGCATTCAACTTAAAAAAAAAAAAAAAATTGTATCTGTTATAATATTGTTGCTACATATTTCTTTAATATTTGAAATGCCAGGTTTAATTTATTACAGCTTCAAACCTATTTGCTTTCATTAGGATAAAGTGACACTTTTAATTGCATGTTTCACTTGACTTGAAACAAATGACATGTTTTTATAGGTGATTTACGAACTGTCGAAGAGAAAATTGAAATGATGGTTAGAAATCAATACTAAAAATTTGACGTTAGTAATGCATCTCATGCTGTGAGGATTCCACATTTTGTTTGTGAAACATTATTTTCCAATTTGAAATGCCATGTGTCAAATTCCGTTTTACAAATTGTAAATATATCATTTACAAGGTTTTTTGGGAAAAAATTCAATGATTTTTTCAGTTTATAAAAGAATTTTCCTTAGGTGAAAACTATTTTCATCTTGAGTCTTATTCTACTAAATTAAATGTAGTGAGTGTTATAACTCTTTAAATCTTTTCTTAAACTTATTTTTTATATTTAAATTACATTTAAACTTATTTTTTGTATTTACTTTACATTAAAACATAATCTAAGGATTTTATAATAACTTTTTGTAGGTCAATAAAAAATATGAACTTGCAGAAAAAAGTTTGGAGATTGGTTATGATTTGGCTCTTTGTACGCATACTTTAAAAAGTATTATGGGGCTCCCGTGTAGTCATTTCTATGTAGACTTACTCAAACAAAAATAAAACTTACTTTAACACCATATTTACAAACATTGGTATCTTCATCTGTTTGAAAGTTTACAAGAAGTAGAAAAAAAAATCGAATTGCAAAAAGAGGAATTTCTCTAAGTTATTTTAAGCTAAAAAAAAATTGCAAAAAAAAATCGATTTTTCAACTTTACATCATAAAAAATCTGCAACAAACGTAATTGGATAAAATTACAAAGAGAAAAATGCACCCTATTTTCTATCTAAAAAAAACAAACGTTCGTGGTCGACTCGCAGGCGAGAAAAAATGAAGTATCCCCTACTAAACCCGACCTGTCAAATTTTGAACATATGGAAAGAAAGTCAATCATTAGAAAATATCTTTTTTGTACAAAGATATGGCACCATTTCAAAAAATGTTTGACTATGTTCAACCAAAGTGCTCAATCCAACGAACGGAATGGAAAGATATTTCCTTAATCAAACGAAAAATTCAACATATGAAACTCTAAATCGAAGAAAATAAGGCCAAAAAGGTACCGAATTAAACAAATGGACGGGAAACAAAAAATTCAGAATCGAACGAATGGGTCAGTAACAAAAGCTCTCGAATAAATGATGGTGTTGTCACACAAGGTTCTTTACTGGCACCGTCAGAGAACTAAAAACTCTTTTGCCTACCTTTTCGGCCAATTGAGAACCTTGTCTTGTCTTTTGAAAAAAAAAACATTTTTTAATAACTAATTTTTTTCCACATGTTGAAAATATGATGGGTCGTGTTCCATTGAAGAATCTACTTTCTTTTTCGCGCCTACAGGTTAATAACTTACCTTTGGTTTTTGTGGGTCAAAAATATTAGTGTTGTGTATCGGTAAAAAAATTATCGCGATAACACCGATACCGATAGTTATCAGTTATCGAACGGTCAGAGTTACCGATATATTTGTACTTTCTGTACTTTCTGTCCGAAGTACACGTGGCTGGTTTCTAGTGGATCCCAACGAAGAGAGGGACAAAGTCATGGCGTCGGATGTGAAAGGTACATCGTTTTAACTGGAGCCGTACTAAAGCCGTACATACCTAATCACGTTGCAGGTTTCTAGTGGATCCCAACGAAGAGAGGGACAAAGTCATGGCGTCGGATGTGAAAGGTACATCGTTTTAACTGGAGCCGTACTAAAGCCGTACATACCTAATGTCGGCTCTGTCGGCTACAGTACTTTTTGCTTGTATAAATGAACTGATTGGTAGGCACCTCAGTAGATAGGGGTTGTGAGTAGGGCGCGTCGAGGGAATAACACGTATAGTTGAGTGAACTTGCCGTACATTTGCCGTACATTTATATGTACGGTCCGTATATATATCTCCATACCCATGTATCGATTATTGGCTACGCGAAAAAAGGCCCATATCGGTTATCGACAAATCCTTGCCGATACACAACACTAAAAAATATGGTGTATTTTTGTCTCATATATTTTATCCAATTGGGTTTTTCCACACTCTCCAAATGTAAGATCCAAAAATTGATTTTTTTTCTATAGTTTATCCCAAGCTTAAAAAAGTTTGGAGAAATTTTCAGAAATTTTCATTTTCATACATTTCAAAATGATTTTCTTTTTTGACTTCTTATAGACTTTCAAGTAAATGTAGATATCAATGTTTGTGGATATGGTGTACAATAATGTTTTTTTTTGTTTAAGTAAATCGAGAAGGAATTGACAACACGAGAATAAGGGAACGTAGTATTTCTCAAGTATGTTTACCATCGTTTTTTTGGCAATATTTTTTTCTTCTTTGGTTGAAATTACCAGATGTGAAATGTAAACAGATAGAAAATGATGCACTAATTATTATATAAAGAACAACAATTTTATAAAATGTTGAAGTTAACGCAATTTAGTGGTGCTTCGGCAAGTTGTGGATAATAATGTAAATAATGGATCATTATTTGGTGAACTACTTAAAAGTAGACGCATTACATTTTCCAATTTTGTATGAGTTGTATTTTATGGTGTGTATAAATCGATTGTATCTCACAATATAAAATATTATAAAATTGAAAATTATTTTGTATGAAAATCTGTTGTGTCTTAAGTAAGCATGCTGAAGCAAATACATTGCAAGTCAAGATTTTGGTTATTTCAAATTTACTTAAGAAATGGTTGGGGGGAGAAGGGAAGAGAGAAGGAGCAATGTTCCAAAATATTTATTATTAATTTCGAACTAATTGGTTATCACTTACTATCGAGATTTATTTGTGCTCACTAATTAATTCGAATTCACAAACTTTTACCCCTAGTAAGTTGTGTGAGTTGTGGTATTCAATTCGTTTTTATACCTCTTTTCCACTCTCATTTTTCCCTTCTTCGGTTTTGCTTCTCTCTTCCATTATTCTTTCTCTTTCTTCTTTTTTGGTCTTTCCTTCACATTGCCTCTTTCTAGTAAAACAAAAAACATTATAATTTGACATAACAAATAATATATTGTATTTCCTCCTCGTCATCACAAAGCTCATTTCTACGCTATCCATGTTGGTACTCTTGTTAAGCGCAATCTAAGTTCGTTGATTGAAGAATAATAAAAAATGAAGATGTTTTTATGTCTCTAAACATTAAGAAGCTTCAACTTTATGGTTACATGTGGCATTGGTTTTGTCAATAATTGATATGTACTATTTTTTCTGGTCACAAAAGACCAAATATCGATCAAGTCTATTCGACGATTGGTAATGGCCAAGGGTCGGTATCACTATTGAGATGGCTAAAAACGTTGATATACAGTATGTACGGTACGAACGGAGAGCATGCCATGCATTTTTTACAAATTCGGTTTTTTTTTTTCGTGTAAAATGCATGTATATCTTTTGTTATATCGTTGACTATCAGTGGCTACAACGATATTAATATTTAATGACAAAGCTGATAAATAACTATTTTGTAACTTGCCATCTTCCCAATAATACGCCAAACCGACATCACAACATGTCGACGATGATTTTGATCGACAACTACACTATTAACACTCACAACTTCTACTATGGGAAAGGAGAATTTGGTTGGTTCGCCAAAGATCTAGTTAACGTCCTTTATACCCTGGAGCTATAAGTATCTTTTTGTAGTACTTTGATGCGAATAGTGACAACAACTTACTTGACGTTTGCTTTTGTCCCCGTGAAGCAAATTTGACCCCGGCTATGTGATGTGCATTATGTGTAAAAGTATTACACGTGATTGGTTAAATATGGATTTTATATATGTAGGTAAAATCCCGCACATTTTACCTTTATAAGAAATTTTCCACGAAAACAAATTTGGTTGACTATCGAATCTTTTTATCATGCCACTACTTGTATATTCTAGTATAAGTATTGTTTATAAAGATAATCTACGAAATACTGACGTATCAGTAGCTACACTGTAGCCAACAACTTTTAGGGTTTCAAACAACCTTCACACTTCAAACTGGCTTCTCTCGTCTTTGGAAATTTTAAAATTTGCATACATTTTATTTGTATTTTATATTACATTATATTCTTAATTTATGTACGAATATGCTCGATTATTTGGGAAAACAACTCTTTACATGTAATGAAGAACGCACGATGAAGTAAAGATTTGAGGGTATGTGCCTGTGTGTCAAAGTATTGTGTTTTCTCTATCATTTTCCTCCACAATTCAAACCCCATCTACAAAATCTTTTGCTGTACAAAAAATTGATTCTACCATGGGACAAGGAACGCCATCTTCTTACTTTATATGTATTCCATTCTTGTACTCATTTTGGCGTTCACCTATTTTCAACCCACTGGCACGCGAATCCACCTTATCAAAAATATGTATCAAAAATCGCCGCGCGAGTTCATTTTAGTTAAAGTATCACGTGAACAACAAACAAAAAAATATGCACGCACGCGCCACACAAGTGGGGAATTTTTAGCATGAGGGAGGACACTTGCTATTTTTTTTTGCCTGTCATGCGCATATACCAAAAAAAAATTTACATGCGCATATACCAAAAAAAAATTTACAGGGGTCTCAAACCATCACATATTTATGTGTCCTCAGCAAAAGTTTACGCCATCGTCATCTCTCCCACTCCGGCTCGCACTATCACCTTTATCTCACATTTTTTGGAGTGAAACACAACAATTGGGGTATGAAATGAAAAAGCTTTGAAAAATACTGTACCTTTGAACATATTTTGATGGAAAATCGAGTGAGAAAAGTCGAAGAGACGAAATCGAGAAGCCATAGCGGAAATTTCTTGAATCAATGACGTCGATGTTGTCACAAGTGAGCATGACGTCACCGTGTCACAAATGTCATGCCGTAAGACGTCGGCGGGTATTATGATATAATTATGTACTAATTCATGTTTCGGTGACGTTACAGGTTCATATCCGAGAGTACAAATAGAGATTCGTACGGGACAAAGGTTAGAATACACTCTTGTACGGCGCCACTGGAACACGATGTGAAATCAGCGTGGAACTGGACCGCGGGTACCCGCATAAAACGTCAAGAATTCAAACGGCTACAAACCTGACAGGTGTCTGAAGTCATGAACCCTTGGAGGTTCATGCATCATTTTTGCTTAGCTTAGGAGGGTTTTTATCCTCGAGGTGTAGATGTAAGGCAGTCTGAGGCGGCCACGCAGCGGTCGTCTCTTGAAACTGGCAGCGTTTTAACATAGAAGCATGCCTGCTCAGAGACATGTAGGAATTAGTGTAACCGTACGGATTAGTGAAAGCATAGGATAAATGCCATTTGGCAAGATAGTAACTTTCGCAAATTAAGTACGGGAATCCAACATTGGAAGGTTGTCGTTTTCTGACAAGCTTTTTCTCGGGATTTGTCGAACTCTATCTTAGGGTTTCCACCTAAATATTTAGTGACAGGCTAGTTTTTGAATTAGGGTTTCTTTCCAAACCCATAGCTTATGCTAGTAATTGTCTCTGAGCTTTTCCTTCTCTTTGTACTAAGACCTTACCTAATCTACCGACGCAAGCCAGCCTGCAAGGTTTCCCTCCAGACAGTCTTCTACTTGCTGTGATTTGTGGATTGTGTCTTTGGACTTGGTGTTTTCTTGCTGTCCGAACGCTAACCGTACGGGCTGACACTAACCTCGTCTGGCCTTGGGGGAATACCGGTTATCTCGGCTCTTTCACTCGGCTGAAGAAGGGTTCTTACCAACTAATTGGACTCTTGTAGGGAATATTGATGACTTCAGGGCCTAGTGGCTACAGTCGCAAATATTCCCGTACTTAATTTGTTTCTTTCTATTTTTTTTTATTCGTCAATTGTTTTCTTTCTGTCTAGTTTATTTTCATTCGTTTCATTTCCAATTTTCTTTTTTTCCTGGTGTCCTCGGTCTAGTTTGTTTTGAATTTGTTGAAATTAAAGAAAAAAAAAAGTATAATTTTTTTTTTCTTTAATGATTCTATTTTATTTGTTGCCTACTTTGTTTTTAAGTTGCTGAATTTCAGATTGTTGAACTGTCCGGTATCGTTTTCTCTTCTTTCTTCCTACAGGATTAACTCACTCAGAAAACCTAGAAAACTTAAAAACTCATAAAAAAAAAAAAAACCTAAGAAAAAAATATATATAAATATTAGGTTGCACGAATTATCACGAAAATTATCATTGCTTTATAGACGGGCAGAGCATGGCATAGTGCTGATACGCGTGCCCTAACAGGCTACTAACTTCGTTGGTATTTTAAGCTGTGATCTGTTTTCGACAATTCGGAATTGGAGGGAGGTTGGAGCATCGCTGGAAGACCTTACCGATCGCTCCAGGTGAGTAATCGGGTCTTTGTGGTTGCAGGCGCGTGATAGGTTGTTAAGCGCGATAACCTAGAGGGGTTAAGATCCGACCAAAGGCTGTGCCTTCTTTTCCGCATAGGCATTGTGGTTGCATTTTCTTTAGATCTGACCGTGATTGGTCTTGGATAGCGAATTCTTGCCTATTACATCTGGTCTTGTTGGGCCAGGATAATTTCATGTTTTCTACATCTGGCCTTGTGGGCCTTGAATAGTTTCCTGTTTTATGAAATCAGGCCACAAGTGGCCTTACATAGGTGACATGTTTCTTTTTGGAGTGGCTTGAAGTGACTTATTGTGGGATTGCTTAGATTTGGCTGTGAACAGCCTTGTTAGGGGTGTCCACGATTAGACTAACCCCGGTGATACACAATAGATCAAATCGTTTACGGGGGTAATTGTTTGCGTGGGTGCTTATTTGCGTGAATTGAAGACTTCCTGTGTGATTTAATTATTAGATCTGGCGGTGGGCATTTGCACACTGACCCTGGGTAGGGTCCGGCATCTAGTTCAGGCTGTTAGGGGTGTCCACGATTAGACTAACACCGGTGATACACAATAGATCGAATCGTTTATGGGGGTAATTGTTTGCGTGGGTGTTTGTTTGCGTGAATTTGAAGACTTCCTGTGTGTTTGATTATTAGATCTGGCGGTGGGCATTTGCACACTGACCCTGAGTAGGGTTCAGCATCTAGTTGCATCCGGATAGGACGACTGTCTGTTTACATGCCAACGGATTGACACAATTTACCGTTTCCAGCGAGTACCACTAGAAGCTCCGGTCTTTACCGTGGACCAGACCGGGATCTGATTCCCGCCCGCTCACCTCCTGTCCTGTTTCTAGGTCATACTGGTCATGCCGCTCACTCTCAGCTTACGGGTTCACCCGACTCTAGATCTGGTATTGCCACTACAAATAGATCTACATCATCTGTCTCCTCATCCTCTTCCCATAGCTGGGGGGAAGATTCGGATATAGACTCCCTTGATATCCGGGATCTAAATCTACCACCTTCGCTTTTGCTTTTGAGCGAAAATATACACACAAACTCTGATTCCTATTTTGGGGATATGGCCTCGCCCATAGACACCCGGAGGAGGTAAAAATCAGTTTTTTTTTTCCGGTCTCAAGGACACTATGTCTTTGTCACATTTTTGAATGCTTTTTGATACCGAGATGCGCGATCTCGCATTCCGGTATCAAGACCGTTATGATTTACGTGTTGCTTTTTCGTTACCTGGGCGATACCTTAAAGGATCTGCCCTATCTCTATATACACACAAATACGCGGCAATTTGTGCTATGACAGAAATGGCACCCGCATATTCTGGATCTTTAGCCATAACAGGCAGTCCAGAAATTCTTTTCCAAGCAGCAGTACCCGTAGTTTATGACTCTGCAGGTAAAGAAATTTCACCGGAAATACTTGAGGTCCCTCATCAGTTCGCCGTTGCGGCTCGGGCGGCAATTCCAGTTCGCCCTGCAATGGTGGTTCCTCTAAAGGATCCGATATCATTTGTCTTCAATTTATTACAGGGAGAGTACCGAATGCAGAATCCCGATCAGGTTAAAGAACTAATGAATTCTGAACATCTCCCAGGCGAAACCGCTCCGGCATTGCGAGCACGTATGGAAACATTACGTGAAGCATTGCCAGATCTCATGTCAGACGCAAAGGCAGTTCAGAAATTTGTGGGGCGATTTCCCACCCAATCTCGACGTTTCATTCAAAGCCATTTGAGTGAGGCATATGGCCTCAAATTTACTTTTGAGCAGGCTGCAGAATACGCCCTACGGTGAGAAATGCAAACCAGCTGGTGGGACGCTCACGAGCGACCTAAGTCTTCTCCCAATGCAAACCCAAATCCTAATCCTAATCCACGCACCCCATGGCCTAATCTGAGACCTCCAAGGGCTCCAGCCATGGGAACATTAACCAACAAACCCTGGTGTTCGTATATGTTTTCGATGTGGTAACACTGGTCACGACGCACGCAGCTTTTCGGATAAGACCGCCACCTGTACTCATTGTAATCAAACGGGTCATTATGTACATCGATGTCACATTAAAAATCCCGATTTCAGTTATCAAAACCAAATCAAAAACGGCGGTATACCGCTCGCTCGGCAAAATTGGTCACTCCACCCAAAGGAGTGGAGAAAGACAACCGTTAAAAAATCAGCAGAAGGGACCGAGAGAAAGTCAAGATACAGGCCACCGTAGCGGCTATGATGAAGGAGCAGTTTGTCGCGCTTATGGCGCAGGTCAAACCGCAATTAACCGGAATGGCTCAAACTGTGGTCCACATGCCCTCTTTTGCTAGGCGATCTCTTCGGGAGTCCCATGTTCAACAGCGGGCAACTCAGTTTAAAGGGACTCCCGATCATAATCGTGAGTCAAAATCCATTAACACGCGTATCCCACTATCATTTGCTCCCCTATTCGAGAAACGGCTTGAAGCATCACCGCTGAAGCATTAACTGTTTTAGAGAGGAGCATACAAGACACATATAAGGTCAAAGAACGATTGTCCATCCTGTCCACCATGCTTCCCGAGTTGGATAACAACGAAAAAACTATAGATCTAACTCCTTCAGCAGTTGCGTTACAAGCATTACAAAACCATCGTAATGCTCTCTCCCTTCAAGCTATTACTCTTGAAAAGCGGTCTAGCCTCACTCCTCACATCAGTTTTCTAGATAACAAATAAAGCGTGTTCACAGTTAATGGGTTTGCTCCAGCACTTCCTCTCATGGATACTGGTGTAAAGCCAATTATCCTCAGTTCTGATTTTGCCATCAAAATAGGTCTTACAGCGGATAAGCTACAACCCATTACCACACGTTATTGACTTCCGCAGGTACCACAGAGCCAGTCCTGGGTATTACGATAGACCCAATCTGTATTCAGTTTCAAAGTCAGTCAGCGACAGAATTCGCAGAAATTTATGCTCACGCCTTGGTCACCAAGTGTAGTGAATATGAATGCTTGGTTGGTCAAGACGTTATCTTCCGAGTTGGGGGGGGGGTTGATATGCATGATCAAACATTTTCGTACATACCTAACAATTTTCTAGAACGCAAAATATGCTTACCCCTTATCTTGGCCCGACAACCCATGCCTACTACGGCCATTCGGCGGTGATCTTGCCTGCCTATGCCGCAGTTGGCATAGGTGTTGACATCCTAGAAGCACTAACAGCGGACGAAATCTCACCAGATTCCCCGCGTTTACCAGAATTATTTACTACACCCGGATTTACCATTGACTCTTCAGATTTTGACCGGCTATATAAATTTACTATACCAATTCCTTTATTTAGTATTCCAGATCCACCCTTCGGTGCAATAGATCGTTCCAAGTTCTTGCCATTTAAGTGGACACCGGTCAACTTACAACCTCACCAAAACGGTCTCGTTATCTTAGACCTTTTGCGGGAATAGGGACTTCACTTCTCTCTTGCCTTCCGAACGGTCTTCTGATAAAGCATTGCTATTCCGTAGATATTGATCCTTTAGCCAGTTGCGCTAAGTTGCACCACTGTCAAGTCTTGCATGAACAGTATCCTCATCTTTTACCCTAGTCTGCGTTCCACGATATGCATTCAGCGTTGCCACAGGATATCCGGCTAATAGGGAATCATCATTTAATGGAATTGGAACCATTTGATCTCCTCTCTGCCGGATGGGAATGTCAGGGTATGTCTAGGGCCGAGAAAGGTTTAGGTCTTGCAGATCCGCACACTAAGCTGTTTTTCGAGGTGGTTCGTCTGATCCATTTCTTCCAAAAATTGGATCCTCCTTTTGGATACATCTTAGAGAACGTAGCAGCTTTCAATGACCCCGGACCTACGGTCCTTGCAGATTATAAACGCATTGAATCGTTAATTGGACCACCACTGATCATTGATGCCGCACGCCACGGTTCACTAGCCCACCGGGTTCGTTCCAAGTGGACTAACCTGGTGGACATGGGTCGGCTTCGAGAAGCTAACCTCGCAGTCCGTCCACCTAACCTTTCCATTCAGGATGCACTTCTTCCATTTCATAAGGTCCAAACATATATACAGACAAACTATCCTCCTGCATTTGGTCTTAACATCCTGGGCCAACCACTACGTGCATTGCCTACACTGGTTGCATATCCACATTCTCACTCATACTCCAACAATGGACCGGGCATGCTTCAGAATACTCATACAGGCAGCTTAGAAGAACCTACTGCCGCAGAACGAGAACATCTTTTACATTTCATCTCAGGCACCACTGCTGCTCCGGGACTCACCGAGAGGCAGCGCTGCACCTTACTTGGTCGTGTCATGGATCCCCAATCACTGTCATTTGTCTTAGGCATGGGGTTCGCCGCTGGTCGATACGCAGAGAACCATCCGTCTCAATCAGCTGAAGGGGGGCATACACCATTCAGACACACACCTTCCAAGTCCTCACCTTCTCTTCGGGGTACAATTTTTCAGCTTGCTTTTTTTCCTTTTCCCGCTAAGTCTGACATAGATCACACTATTTATGATTTTTTGGAACCTAGTCACATGAGTTGGTCTCTCCCAGCATACACGGCCGCTAGATCTCAAGTACCGGTACGGGCATCACCACACTGGACAGCTGCATTTCCGTCTAGAAGTTGGCATCACGCAGTAAATTGTTTGCATCAGCTTCCTGTCGAGTATGAGTTGGGTCACTCCTTGATAGCAGATGAACAGCTAGCATTTGCACAAGCCATGTAAGCCATGACCATTAACACGCCTGAAAAATCGACATGGAAATTCGGAACTGGACTAACAGGAACTGAATACGAACTGTTAGATAAAGTCATAAACCAAAACGTAGACGCATTTGCTTTCTCCATGAAAGACTTAGGTCGACACACTACTTACAAAATGTCTATTGACCTGGAAGATGACAGACCTATATTTAAGCCCAAGCATCGTCTATCAGAAACTGAATGGGAATCCGTGGACAAACGATGCGCAGAGTTAATAGATGCAGGTCTGATTTATAGGTCCGATTCCACCTTTGCGGCTCCCACCATCATGCCTCGTAAGAAAGACGCGGAGGGGAATTTTACAGAACGTCGCATGTGTGGGGACTATCGAGAACTTAATTCACGTACAATCCAGGACCGACATCTAATGTCGTTGGCCGAGGACATTTTTGATCACGTTGGAGGAGCTAAATATTTTAGCATCCTAGATCTGCGACAGGGATTTAATCAGATTGAAATAGAGGAAAAAGATCGACACAAAACTGCATTTTGGGGTAGTGACGGATGTTGGGAATGGGCAGTTATGCCTTTTGGACTGAAAAATGCACCGGCAGTATTCCAGAAAGTCATGGACTCAGTCTTGGGGGGATGTAAGTTTGCCCGTTGCTATATTGACGATCTAATCATCGCTTCAGCCTCTATAGAGGAACATGCAGTGCATATAGAGTGGGTGTTGAAGGAATTAAAAAAGGTAGGACTTAAATGTCATCCTGCCAAATGTACCTTTGGGGCCGAAGGGGTTCCATACTTTGGGCATTTTTATCTCATCTGAGGGAATTTCTCCGCTAGAAGTCAAAGTGGAAGCAATTAGTAAACTACCAGCACCAACTGATTTGACTAGCCTGCGTGCATTTCTAAGGTTAGCCAATTATTACCGGCGGTTTGTTCCTAGTTTCAGCACACTTGCATCTCCATTGAATGAACTCTTGAAGAAGTCAGTCCCGTTCACGTGAGGGACCCTCTCAGATCGGGGCGTTTCGGGGATTAAAGGACGCACTGTCTACCGCTCCCATCCTCCGTCCCCCAAATCATAAATTACCGTATTGTCTACAGATTGACTTTGGTAAGCCCGGTATTGCCGCTATCCTAACTCAACGTGAACTCACAGGTGAGGAATATGTGGTGGCTTACGCCAGTAAAAGCAACAATCAAGCGGAATCAAATTACAGTAGTTACGAGGGAGAATGTCTTGCTGCAGTTTGGGGTATTGTGCATTTCCGACATTATCTCTATGGCAAGCCTTTTACCCTTCTTACTGACCATCAACAATTGCATTGGCTCATGACCAATGACAAGTTATCCGGCAAATTAGCCCGTTGGGCTCTTATTTTACAAGAATATGACATGGAAATAATCCATCGACCCGGGCTCCTCAGTTTGAATGTCGACGGCCTCTCCAGGAACCCTTTGCCCCACTCCAATAATAATGGTGTGCGACAGGATTTTGATGACGGATCAGTTGCCTCCTTATCAGCTGGAGCACATCTGATTTACAGTTTTGCAGCACCTACAAGCCACAAAACCGAACACGATCTATGGCGAGACAGTGCTTTAATTCTTTTCTTATCGACACAGTCTTTCCGGGCGGGCACCCTACAAATGGAAGAGGAGCGTGTTCTAAGAGAGCCCAAAGTTACCTATGGATGGGGGGCTTACTTACTCGTCTCCTCTCAGATGGAAGTCACCGGCATGTTCCCTGGCCGACGGAACGACTATCACTTATCAACCAAATTCATACTGACCTCGGACACTATGGCACCAAACGAACTTTGAGTTTGGTACAGGCACGGTATTGGTGGTACGGCATGCAGGCTGATGTGGCGGTTGTGTTGCAGGAATGCAGCACATGTGACCGGCTACGAACTTAATTTTTTAACTGACAGACCTCCCTTCAGCCCTTACCTATTCGGGGTTTTTTTTACAGGTGGTCGTGTGACTTGGCCGGTCCCTTTCCAATCTCGCGAAGGGGCAAGCAATACATTATGATTATGATCGAAAATTTCAGCAAATTTGTGGAAGTTGTGGGCCTCTCGCAGAAAACAGCCAAACTCACCACTGCAGCTTTCAAATAGCAATTTAGTGACAAGCTAGTTTTTGAATTAGGATTTCTTTCCAAACCTATAGCTTGTGCTAATAATTGTCTCTGAGCTTTTTCTTCTCTTTGTACTAAGACCTTACCTAATCTACCGGCGCAAGCCAGCCTGCAAGGTTTCCCTCCAGACAGTCTTCTACTTGTTGTGATTTGTGGATTGTGTCTTTGGACTTGGTGTTTTCTTGCTGTCCGGACGCTGACCGTACGGGCTGACACTTACCTCGTCTGGCCTTGGTGGAATACCGGTTATCTCGGCTCTTTCACCCGGTTGAGGAATGGTTCTTACCAACTAATTGGACTCTTGTAGGGAATATTGATGACTTCAGGGCCTAGTGGCTACTGTCGCAAATTACTCACCTGATCTTGCTTTGTCTTTTTGTTTCCTTGCCATGTCCATGTGTTGGAATAATTTGTTTTTCCGGGCAGATTTATTTTTTGTTTCTTGCGTCATGTATGCTTTGTACTCCTATTGTGGTCACAAATACTGTACATATGTAATGGTCATTCATTTTCTGGTGTTTATCAGCGACCCACACTGGATGTGATGCATGCCAATCACGGTTGTACTGCCATGCACGACACAAAACCTTAGACATCTACAATGTCACAAAAAATTAGTCGTCTTCTACCGTCGTTTTTGTTTTACCTTATTTTTTTCGTTTTGTAAACATCACCAATTGTCTTAAGATTCCTAGTCGTCTTCAGTCATCACAAGTTGTCCCCGTGTCTACAACCGTTATTTCAAAGTTACGATTTCATGTTCGCACATTGGAACTCTCTGAAAAGTAGTACGGAGGATTCTCACTAAAATCTAAAGTACCCCTTCAAAGTAACGGTTACCCAGGCGCATACCCTCAATTAGGTCACGATTTGTTTGCGGGAATCTGGATTTGTTTGCGTCACTTCACTGCTATCAAGTGGGTGATTGACGGGGGCATCTTACGGACACCTGTCAGTCGATAAAATGTATGGACACCTGCCAAACGTATAGACACTTGTTAAACGAAAAAGAGGCAGGGACACTTGTCAGTTGACAAATAGTAAGGGGGGCCTTTCACATAAATCGCCCGCATGAAATGCCTGAAAAATAATGATTATATGCATGGAACAAATGAAATGTTTTAAAAATGCATTGACCTACTTTGATTTTACACAAAAAAATAATCGAAAACATGTCAAAAATAAGGGTACTTTCGCATGTGCTAAAGTACAAGTATTTTCTGTCGTTTTCCTCCATAACTTAGAAAAAAACGAGAAAATCCGCAGCCGTACCAAAAAATAGAAATTACCATAGTTTAAAAGTAAGTGAAAGTACACCCATACAATATGCCTTGTACGCAAAAAATACAATATACCCTTAAGACCCATATTGTATTGGCTGCAAAATGAAATAAATTAGTAGCAGGGTTGAGTTGCACATGGATTGATAGAGAATTAAACGTCATGTCTAAATTAAAAAAAAAACGGACAAAAAAATATTTTTCTGTGAGTTTTTAGCGACTTTTTATTTAAACCGTCAGATTCAGACGATCGGACGCTCGCTCATCAAAGTAGCGATCTAAGAAGATCACATGATAAGTATATAACACAACTTACGATAGTACTATCGTCAGATTTGGACGATCGGACAGTCGCTGATCAAAATAGCGACTTAAGACGATCACATTAAAAGCCCATAACACAACTTACGATGAAGAAGCCAACAAAAGACCTACAATAAAAACGCCTACTTTTGAACTGTGGAAATTACCCCCGTACAAGTTGCGTTACCTTGAAACTTTATATGTACAGTAGTTTGTCGTCTAGCGCGATACAATTTGTCGCCTAACACATTTCGACCCACTTTTGCGTCCTTTCAACACAAGTTCAAACTTTACATCAAATCACCTCGCGAGGTGATTTGAAATAAAGTCCAATAAGGTGAGTGAATAGGCAGACGTCGTCGCACGGGTTTGAAGTTTTTTACAATTTGTGTGCGTGGAGTACCAAAAAAAAACACATTGCACGTTTACAGCCTGTACGTACTATTTTCCGTGCACTGATTCCTGTATAGGGGCCGTCTCTCTCAAACACACGTGTCTTCACACATACGGCGTATGAAAAAAATTGGCCACCTGTCGACAAGTGGGAAGACGAAAAACGAAACCGCATTTTTGTGCGACAGCGGATGGCATTTTAGGGTTTCGACACGTCGACAATGTGGCGTGCGGACATTACAAAGTCATAAAATTTGTACAGCGTGCGGAGAGACGCCTCAAATTGAAGCCGAGTGGAAGTTTCGCCTCATTTTGTAACACTTCATATATCACATTGTTTCAGACCGTCGTAAGTCACTTTTTTGGCGAGTTATCGGCTTACATGGTGCTCGAAGTTGTAAGGAGAATCTTCGCTAAAAAGCAAAGTAACAAGACTACGTTTCGGTTACATGTGAAAGTACCCTAACAATCACAAATTCACAATTGAAAAAAATAACCATTGTTCCTAACATTTTTTTTACGAAATTTACGAAAATTTCAAAATATAGTTCAAAAGTAGGTGAAAGTAGGCCCATACAATATGCCTATTTTATGCAAAACATACAATATGACCTTAATACCCATATTGTATTCGGATCTATTCAGACCAATTAAAACATTCGGACCAAAAGTTGAACCAATTAAAACATTCGGACCAAATTATTTATTTACACCGTCAGATTCGGATGATCGACAGATTGTCGTTTACTCCTTTAATAGAGTTGCTAACCGTAGTTCAACATTTCGGGTCGAAGTGTTATTGAAACTACTGTAACAACTATAGGCAGGCGCACGGTTAATAATTAAAGTACGACTGAAGGTTTACGTTATATACATCGGTAGGTATTTTGTAGTGGTGAAACTTACGGCGCATTTCGCACGGTGAAACGAGGGTTCACAGGGTTCACCACACTGAGGAAACATGTAAGGAACACTCCCTGTACCAGGGACAGAAAATTACAATTTACATAAACGACAAACTACAGTACAGTAAAGCCCCCTTTCGCAAACACCGGTTCTCGAGTCAAAAGATTTTACGAGTCACCGGCCGTCAGTCGTAGCCCGCCACCGTCGGACGTGACCGTCTGCCGTAAAATTTTACAATAACGACAGACAAAATCCTGACGTTTCAAAATAGTCGTCAGCCGAAATTGCCGGCTACTAAAAATTCGAAAGAGAAAATTTTGGCGGGCGTCCGTGAAACCTCCGACGGCCGTCAACGAGAATACCGACGACTATACAAAATCCCGCCTGCAAGAAATGGAGTGCGACCGTCGGATTGGCCGCCGACTTTGGCGACGTCACTGCGATCGTTCATAGTCGGAGAGAGTTGTGAGAGGTGATTCAATTTCTGGTAATCACCTTACTACTACAGATTGCCGCCGCTCCTTTTGTCAGACCTAGGGTTCAGGAAGTAGGGTTGATAAATAAAATCTTATTCACTGGGGTTCAGGAATTGCAGTTATTTGAGTTTAGTTACGTACTCGTTCTAAATCTCTTTGCCTTCAGTATGACTAGAATGTGAACGTTTTGTCACATTTTTACACGTGTCTCCGTTTTCTATTTTTTGGCTTTTGAAGCTTCCCGACGTTATTTATTTTTTCTTTCCTTCATATTTTTGTCGTTTTTCGCAACTGAAATCCTCTCAAACCCTAGTAAACTATCATCTAAGAAACCCTAAAAACTCCTCCAGTTTTTTTGTCGGGAACAATCCAAAGAAATCATTTTTTGTGTGGTTAATTTTTCTACAAAAAATACATTTTTTTAAATCACAATACAAATTACAAATACAAAATCAAATTTTAGAATATATTTTGTAAATTTTGGATGGAAAAATGGCAGTTATAATTTCCAAAAATGTGCTTCAAGCCACAAAAAAAATAGAAATTGCGGCAGATATTATTCGGCAGAGAAAATGGACACGAATTAATAGCTATTCCAAAAAATTCGTATCTCGAATAATATATACGTTAATGTTAGGATCACTACTCGGTTTTCTCGCATACACATTGGGTAAATTTGTGAAATCTAATTCCCTAAACCTAAAATTTTATTTTTTATAATAATTTTTAGAATTTTTTTTTTGTTCTTTTGGTTGGTTTTTTTCGTTTTCTTACTCTTTTGTGGATTATTTTGAGATTGAATTTATAGCATGACATGTTAAATTTATCACCTAAAATATAAAAAAATAATAATAATAAATGATTTAAATGTATTCGTGGTCTTCCTGAATTAATAAATCCTAACTATTGTTAATTAAGTAAATCCTAAATGATATTTTTCTCATTTTTTTTTTTTTTTTCTCTACAGGTTGGTGGTTTTTCAGACATAAGATCCACAAAAATGTGGAACGTGTCCAAATTATACGGAAGGATTTTTATTCGGGCAGGTCGGAAAAGTTTCAAAGTGCTGCCCCACAAAAAAAAACCGATGGTACTCTGGACGAAAAAAAGGAGCTAAATCTCTCGTCCAATGAGAAGGCAGAAATCAAGGATAATTCCTATTTACAAATGGGAACAGCATCACCCGAAAAAGGTCAGTATCATAGAAAAAATTTCCGTACACAAAGATCAACAAATTTTAAACATTTCCGTACGAAAAGGTCAATTACATTTCAACATTTCCGTAACATAGAAATATTTCTGTACATGTGGATACTTCCTTACAAATAAAGTCAAACACATTTAAACATTTCGCAGAAAAAAGGTAAAATACATTTTAGAAATTGCGTTCATTAAGGAAAATAACATTTCAACATTTCCGTACAAACATGGTCAAAGACATTCAAACATTTCCGTACAATCTAGGCCAATAACATTTGCATTTTTTCCGTACAAATGAGGTCAATAACAATTAGCACCTGCACACAAACAAGAATTTCTTTCAATTGAATGCATATATATATATATATATATATATATATATATATATATATATATATATATATATATATATATATATCAATTTTTCATATTCAATGGGCTGAAACTTCCTGGCATATTGTAAACCTAAATTACATCCACTGGTTCTTTTTTTTAGGTTTCCTTTAGGAATTTCTAGTGCTTTTTTGGAGGTGTTTTGGGGGGTTTTTCCGGGTTTTCCTTCGGGGTTTTAGAGTTTTAGAGGTTTTCAGAATTTCTTAGCCTCTGAACAATTTTATTTTTGGGAAAACATCAACGCCTGACCCTCACCCTCTTCTTCCCTGAGTACTTCTCCTCCCCTCCCCTTGTACACCTTGTATCACTTATAGCGTTGATACGGCTTCTTTGTCCTTTAAAGCCATTTTTTCTCCGTGCACACTTGTCAGATTATTAATCCGACGGTTGCGATGGAAAGGTACAATTTTTACATTTCAATTATTGAATCTCTCCCAAAAAATGAATATAAATTGGACACAGGTGTTGACGGAGAAAATTCTTTTTTTTAAGTGGCAAAAAAAAAAAAGTAACGCTAGTTGCGGTACTCGGTGTCCTTTTCTTTTCTTTTTTTCGGACGTAGGAGGATTAGCCACACTTTTTGCTTTTTTTAGGGGTAAAGAGTTGGATCGAAATTTTATTTAGTGTTTATTTTTGTTGAATTGAACTTATTATACGTTTACATCCATTTTTATCATCAATTATGTTATCAAATATTTGTAGGGCTGGCCTTTGAAATCAGTTCATTTATTGATTCTTTTTTTCATTTGGGAAACTGTTGTTTCATTTCTCTATTTTTTGTTATATAAGAAACAACATAATGGATTTTTTTAACAACTTTGACATTTGGGCATTTTGCCCTTTTGACACCAATTCCTAATTTTCTTGTGAAAAGATATCAATTTATCAAACGTTTTTTTTTTTGTTGCAGTCTAATTTCCTTCTTAGAAATATGCTTTGTGTTGTTTTTCAAATGCATCTGTTTTTCAAACATAATTTTTTTCTAAAATGATTTTTTTTTGTCATTGAAAAAAAAAAATCGCAGGTTTTGAACCACCGAAGGACACCTTTTTTTGCAATCGGTCAAATGGCCGTACAGATTTTTGTGTTATGGAAGGAGATATCCGTTTACATCAACGATTAAATTTTTTAATTTTGGTATCGGATACATTAAATACTTCGAGAAAACTGGAAAAAATTAAACCTTATCCGAGAAAAGGGGATCATTTGGCCATGGGAAGTCTCTGGCAGTTCATTCTCAGAAGTGTAAATTCTTCCGAGATTTCAAATTTGAAGGAAACAAGTGAAAGAGAATCGGAAAATTTACGAAAAAAGGAGTCGTCGTTGTCCTCCGATAGAACGGAATTTTCAATTTCAAGTAACATAGAAACAGTCAAAGAATCGAGGGAGAAATCGACTGATTCTGGATCTTTCGGTGATGGTTTCTAAAATAATGGTGGAAAGTTCTAAAAAAGAGAAAATATTCACAAGAAATTATTTGACCGATGAATCCGGACAATGGCGCGAGGATAAAATGGTTACAGAAATGAAACATAAGTTGGGAACTGCTGGATATTGGCAGGTAATTTTTTTTATTTTTGAGAAAGTTTTTGAAAATGGTTCTTTATATCATTGAAACAATTGACATTGGAAAGAAGATTTCCAACAGTGGAAAGAAAACTAAATTGTAAACATTTTCCCTGATCAACAGAAAAAAAGAAGAGAGAGAGAGAGAGAGATTCTTTTCACTTGAATAAGATTCAATAATGTATTGAATTAGAAAGTAGCGATTATCGGTTTCTGGAACTTTTGTTGATGTGTAGATATTCAGACATTTATTACGGAGATTGCAAATTTTATCCGGATACTCTAAAAGATGTAAATAGCATTATATCGAATCAAATTAAATATTTTTGCTGAAACACAAAGGGGTCAGGGTTATCCTAGAGGCTTCTTGGAAGCTGTCCACTCTGAGGACTTATGGAGGTCTCACAGTTTCATGAACGTGATATTTGACAACCCAATTTTATCCCTTTTTTATAGCGCACATTCTCGTGCGTTCGCGGTTACTAAAACTCATTAATTATACCTTTTCACTTAAAAAGGTACAAATTTGTACAGTCTGACACGTACCGTACACCACACTATTTAAACGACAACGTCCTTTCATTTTGTACGTTACTTGGAAAATAACCCTAAATGGCGTAAAGGAAAAAATATAATAAGCTACGCTATTTGAGAATAGAAAAAAAACACTACACTAATAACGATTGGCGGTCTAGTTGTTCCCAAATATATAGAGTACAAAAACTCTATACAACCTTTAACACACACAACACGAACTTTGCCCGTGTAACGGGCATTGATTTACTAGTTACATAAAAATTTGAGTCGCAACACGTTGGATAATGAGCATTAGTGTCAAGATGGCAACCAACAGAAATAAAATAAAATCACACACGATATACGCATTCAAAAATCCAACATAAAATACAAACGAAATGTCGTAACGCACATTCGTCATGCTATTTCTAGCAACGCTCATTTTTCACGCGAAAAAACAGTAACCCTAAAAATGAGGTGGTATTTGACAAGGCGTCTTCATAGAGTATAAAAGTTATGTTAAACGATGACCTAGTACGGACGTACATGGTACGCAAATGAAGATTCTTGGTCGGTGTGAAAATCATTGACGATTTTCAATATTCGATCTTAACTCACAAGGTAACAGTAAATTATCAACACGTGGATTACAGACTCTCCGCAATGGAACTTCGTTCAAATTGTGGCATGTTGTAATGTTGGTCGTATAATTACAGAACGTCTTAATGGAAATTCACCCTTAGGATTGTTCTCCATTAGGCGGTCCCAGTAAACATGCGGAGTCGTCTATTTCTAGTGTTTAATGGCACGACGTTCCATTATGTCGTGCCTGTAAACATCGTTTCTCAATTATGATTGACGGCCACGTAGGCTAGTATTCAGATTCTTAAAATCTAAAAATGTTCTTCAAATTGAAAATTTGTATATAAAATTTGTACGAGAGGAGGTAGTTAATGCTTCGTACGAAAATTTTGCAACCAAATTTTAATTTTGAAATTGAAAATAAAAAATTCGAAACGGAATGGCAAAAAGGCCCCGCAAACTTTGATGGTCAACGGATGTCAAAAGGAGCGTGCGAGGATGTTTCGGTCGACCTGCATACACCGAAGGCACATTGCATGTGCGACAAGTTCGTTTCTCTTCGCGTGTTGGTGGTGGATATATATATATATATATTTTTTTTTCATGTGTACCAATGGTACACGACCAGTGTGAAGAAACTCTGCTCGCCTAGGAGAGTCACTTCACACTGGACGATGTGCGCGATTGCTTCGCGAATCTAAAAAAGTGAAACATCCAACGGTCGATACTTACGCCTATAATATTGGAGCCATGAAGTTAACATGTTTCGTCTAACAAAATTAAATAAATGGTACGAATCTGTACGAAATAGTACGACGTCCAGTAAACAACCCCACTTTTCCTTTAATGGAAGTTCACCCTTAGTGATTAATTAGCATATATGTTTTTTTTTTTTTTTTTTTTTTTTCTATTTTGAAGGTCGGTTCGGTAGTCTTTTTTTTGGATATGTTTAAAACTTTTTATCCGTTTCCATGTCTCTTTTGCTGTCGTTTTAGTTTCTTTTTTACCCGCTTTTCTTTTTTATTGTTTCTATGCATGTTTCTTTTTTGCCTATCCTTTGTTTGTTTCGATGTACTCAAATAGTTTACTGTCACGCTTTTTTTTTTCTTTTTTTAACTAAGTCTAATTCGAATAGTTAATCTCCTCTAAAAAGATACATTGTGGAGTCCTACAAGTTTTGTATCACTTAATAATTCCAAAATCTTTTTCTCTCTCTCTCTCCCTCCCTCCCCCCCTAGAAGGCCTAGCAAAATGTGACCATCGTTGTTTACATCTTCACATTTCTCTTGTCCATTGTGTGACACTGGTAACACTTGTGTCTATGTTTTATCGAAAAAAAAAGTTGTTTCTATTACAAAAATTGCTATAGGGGCTTTATATTTTTGTTTAGGGTCTTGTTTGGTTTTTAAGTTTTTGGTATTCATTTTTGTCTTTTGTGTCAGTTGTCCTTTTCCGCATCCTTCATTAGTTTGTCATCTTTTGTTGGTAAAATTTTTTGTGCATTTGTTTATATGTATTTAAGTAGATTGTTTTTTTTTTTTAATGAATTCTTTTGGTTTCGTTTCAGCTTTTCCTTTCTTTTTCTTTTGTATCCATTTACTCAACTGGGCTGTTTTCAGGTTATTATCTTAATTAATATCTGAGTGTATCTAGTAATATAACATAATAAGTTTTAAGTCGCAAAATTTAATGATATCTAAATTAAACACTGTTTTAAATTATTACCTTATCCACTTCGTCAGATGCTCGGCTGGTTTCGTCATTACTGGGAATATAATTAAAAAAAAAAAAAAAAAAAACACATAAGCCAGCTTTAACGAAGATCAATATATATTAAACATTCTAAAAAAACAGTCATATTCACATAAATCCTTGTGTGATTTTCCAGTTGTCAGTTTTAGAAAAAGAAAAATAAGTATCTTACAAATCTTTGATCTGATTTGACTAAAATCTCTTCATTGATCCTTGGTTCCACAAACGGTAAACCTCGACACCATTTAGAGAAGATCGAGGAACTTTAAAATACCGACACACAATTTCGATGCACATTAATGATTTTAACAAAATCCTTATTTTAACAGATTTAGTACGAACTCTAACTGTGGCGATATTAATCATATTAACCGTATTATAAGCCGTATCGATCATAATAATAATATTAATCGCATCAATCATATTAATTCGGTTAGATTGTTTCGAAAATATAACAATTTATTATTGACTAAAAGTATAGCATTGAGTTCACACTCCAAAAAAACAGTAATTCAGATGTGCGATAACAGTTGGAAACACTATATGCAGTTACCCCATATTGTATCGCATATCACCCGTATAGTATGACCCAACCACCTATAATGTTTCCAATTGTTTTTGCACATTTGAACTAAGAAATAAAAAGCTAAAAAAGATTGAAGAAAAAAAGATACCAAAACGCACTCCAAGATATCTTGGAATGTTACAGATGAAATTGAAAAAAGAAAAAAGAAAAAGGAAAAGGAAAAGAAAAAAGGGAAAAGGAAAAGGAGAAGAAAAAGAAAAAGTGATATAGAAAATGGGAGCTAATGGAAAGGCTCCATTTCACTCCGTAAATAACACGACAGCCTTTCACATGGAGACAGTAGAAACAAATAAAAACCATTTTTTGAAAGAAAAAAAAACATCGTCCATTTTCCCACAGGCTTTGTGGCGACAAAAAACACACCTATAAAACCCAGGTGAATCGAACATTCTTACTTCTCAATTTTTTTATTTTTTTTTAAATGGGAACTTTCTACTATCGATGCATTCCCATCGAAGGAAAAAAAAAAACCTTTTGTGCAGGAGATAGGATTTTAATAGCCGAACATTGGTTGACCTACATTGTGAGAAGACCTACTATTTCCACAAACCTTTCCTAAATTCCCATCGGACTCGTCCAATTCTCTCCCTCCTCTCCCTCCCCTCCCTCCCATCCCTCCTATCCCTCCTATCGCTCCTATCCCTCCTACCCCTCCTCCTCTCCCATCCTCTCCTCTCTCCCTTCCAAATCCTTGAGGATTAGTCATCACTCGACCGATTTCCTCCTCCGAATTTCCCCACATAAGAATCTCACTCTCTCCTCCTCCCGATTCTCCCATTCCCTTCCCGTGACCGTTCTCTCCTCCTCTCCCATGAATACTATTGCTTCTAGAGTGAGTTCTATAAAAAGGAACCTCTGAGGAAAAAACTCCCGATCTTGTCCCTGCCTGCAAATCTTCGTCCAGTAAATCATTTATAAGAGCTAAATGGGGAAAATCTTCGGGTAAGTTCGATTCCATACCGTTTTGTATCAACGAGTTGTCACTCTCTCGAGAATTTGAAGATTCTCGCCAAGTGGACGAACCAGATTCACCTAAAACTCCCACCACCGACCGAATCTCCTCTGAATTTCCGAATGTTGTATGCATTTCCTCTGAGTTTCCGAACTTCCGTATTTCCTCTCCCTCTTTTGCGGAACTGAGAGAACCGAGTCCCTCAGAACCTACCGTTCCAAAAGTAATGCCAGTATTTCCAGTCAATACATCTTCCAGTCCTCCCTTTCTCCCTCCTCCACTCTCATCACTTACACTTCTCTGTCCTTTGATGGCGTTATTAAGTGGAGAAGAGGAGGGCGGTAGAGGCATAGAGGAAGACGATGAAGTAGGAGGAGGAGAAGCCATTGTTGCCTCTCTCTCCCTATTCATCTCAGATCTCAGTCCAAATGACATATTGGTCTCTGGGCTACAAGGTTGTTCTCCGCCTTCCCTCGGTAACATCCTTTGTAGAGGAGTTCTTGGAGGAGAAGTTAACATTGATGAATTCTTTCCTCCTCCGTGCCTTCCTACCATGTCCATTTGAGAAATTCCCTGAACCCCAATTCCCCCTGTCCGTACAATTCCTCCTCCTGCTCCTCCTCCTCCACCTCCTCCTCCTCCTCCTCCTCTGGGAGGTCCCACAATCACACTACGATAAGAAATCGGAGACTGACCCACTGAATTAGCGTGGATTTCATTACCCATATGACCTCCAAAACTAAGGGATCTTACTAGATTGACTCCTGAAGAAGAATGCGAAGACGAGGAACTTCCCATATGAGCTCTCCCCTGTCCTCCCATGACCTCGGCTTCTCTCCCTACTCCCACAGACATACTAAGCGATCGTGGACCCATCCCATTTCCTAACCCGGAAGCTCCAAAATCCATACCATTTAAGGTAGGCCTCGGAGGTCGGACAACTCCGCCAACATTGTTCATCTCTCCTCTTTTATTCCACCCTCCACCTCCTCTTGTCTGTGCGGAGCCCTCTCCGTTAGACTCTCCCTCTCGTGTTCTACCCATTTGTAAAGATGGATTTATCCCATTTCCTGTCCTTGCTCCATTTCCCATAAGAATTGGGTTAATTATCCCCTTTGTCAGTTGTCTTCCTCCTCCACCTCCACCTCCACCTCCACCTCCTCTTCCAGGGAGAACTTGCCCATGAGAAGGACTCCTGTTTCCTTTATCTGCCTGAATAAAATCAGTATTATCTCCTCTATTTTGAGATGTACTCATTTGGGAAAACCCAGGTTCAAAATTTGGGGAATTCCCTTGTCCTTCTGACCGTAAACTTATTTTTTTCCCTGGAAGAGTTCGCCCATCTATTGTGTGTTGCAGTCTAAGTTGCTCTTGCAAAAAAAGAACTTCCTCTTCCTGAAATTTTAGAAACAGATTAAAAGAGGGACAAATGAGCTCAATATATAACAGGCTTTAAAAAGTTTTAGAGGAGGATTTTAACAACTGAAGGAACTACAGTTAAGATTCATGGTTGTCAGATTATAAATTTACGCAATACTAAATTAAATTCACCACTGTAAAAGCGGAAAGACAAGACAGGTTCAGCAAAGTTGCCTATTTCAGCAGACAAATTTGATCGATTTTTTTTTTTTTTAATTTATTAGTTTGCGTTCCAACTTTTGGCGACGAATGTTTAAGAGATTTGAACTGTGCGACTTATTGTTTAGAAAGGGTAAGGGTTCAAAGCTTTCTACTGGCGGACAGTATATTATCATCGTATGGCAGAATGATGTGTATTTTTTGAATTTTTAAACTTTTGTCACCAAACAATATTTAAAATTCAACTCAATTATACATACTGGGGGTGGCTGTTACATAACCCTCACTCAAATCAAAAAGCCTTTTAACTTTCTAAATCGGAAAAGACGAAGATTCAAAACGTGGAAACAAAAACTAAACTTACTGACAAAAATCACCATTCATTTGTTTCCAGATGTCCTATCGACCAAAGTCACCATTCAGAAAACCATTCAAGCACAGACGAACTAAATACTCAGAAAAACCTAAAACACGTAACTTAATTGTGGTGCTAATAGATAATAGAAACTTTTTCCAAAAAGTCCTCTCCCAAATCCAGCATAAAAACGGCAATTCCTGTCCAGCATCTGAAATCACAACTACCTTCAATTATATCATTTTCTCATGAAAACTAACCCCATGTAAGAACAAAAAAATGTTAAAAATTCCAATAGACAGAACATTCCTTACCTTCTCTAGAAACTCAAACCTAAAAACATACTGCAATTCTGAAAAGAAAAAAAAAGCCAGAAAACTCCAACGTAACAGACGCTAAACCTCCAATCCCAAACCAAAACATCTAGCCTTAATAAAAACCTTAAAATTCGAAACAAAAGACTTAAAGAAAACCAGAAAAAGGCACTCAAGTTGCCCACCTTCTCCTGAAGTCTTTGTTCCAACCACTGAACTCGTTCCTTGAGCGACAAAATAATTGTATCGGCATCCAATCCATTGCAACTCGTACTCGGATTGTCATTGTTTCCTTCGTGTCTGATATTCATATTCATATTTATATTCATATTTATGTTTCCTCCACGAGAATCGTTCACACTTGTTCCACTGGGTCCAGCTTCGTCAATATCAGAATTTTCCGCCCTGAAAATCCAAAATTTATTAGGTATTACGTTTTACGAGTATCCATAAAATGCACTTCTAACTTTAGAAGAAAAAAAAAAAAAACCCCAAAAAACTCTACAAAGAATTGGAGCTGTATAAGCGCCTTGTACCAGATAAAATTCGGTTTGTTAACCAAACAGAAAACGCTCTTGTTAAAATCACATATGATAAGTATAGTGAAAATATCAATGTGCCATAGAGCTTTTGTTTAAAGATTTAATTTACAATCATGAAAATTTATGGAGAATCTTAGGGGAATCAGTTTTTTTGGGTCCTACAATTATCGACTTTAACGTTTCCCAAAGTCCTTACAGCTAAAAAATGTGATTAAAAATTTGCAATTCAAAATTAAGATTCAAAGAGGGATAACCTTTTCTTGCTTTATCACAAAACAAAAACAAAAAGAAGGTGAATATGGTTTCTACAAAAAGCTGTCCCTATAAAATCTTCCTCAATTTCAGCCTTCAACAGACTCAGCAATCCTGAACAACACCAGCAATAGAATGTACTTCTGCGTAATAAAAGACTCTAAAAAACCCTTCAAAACATACATCCCCACCCGCCAAAAAACTCTAATAGCCACTTACATTCCCACAAGACGACTCCTCCTCAATTCCGTAGCCAATCCGTTTGTGCCGGGATTTAAAGATGGGTCCCCTAAACCCCCATTAATGTGGATTGAAGGGAGAGAATCCGACGAACAAGTGGAGGAAGCTTCATCATGATGAAGTCCCCTACGAGAAATCGTCTCTCCCTCTCCATCTGCCTCTCCGTCTATCCCATGTTGCAATCTGTTCAATTGTCCGTTTAGTTCGCGAGAACAAAGTTCTTGACTTTCCCCACAGTTTTCCGGTAAATCTACCTCCAATTCTTCAACCGAAACAGGTACTTCTCCTCCCTCTCCTCTTACTCCTGCTTCTCCTTCCTCTCCTCCGTCTCCTACCTCTCCAATCTCTCCTACGTCATCGCCCACATCCACACTAGTGGCCAAGCGCTCCTCTCTTCCTTCCTCCTCTCTTCTCCCTCCACCAGTTGCTATTTGAGGTACCATTGACTGACTCAAACTGACTTCGGTGGGAGTAGTGCTAACCTCACTATCTCTTATACTGACCTCATTATCGGAAACTTCTCTGGAAGCTTCCTCCACTGTGGCTTCTGACTCATCTGCCTCCTCCTCCTCCTCCTCCCCCCCATTATGTCCATTCTGTTCTAATGTTCCATTCACAGTCTCCCATTCATTTGCTGTTGCTATCTCTCCTACCATGTGATTCCCATTCACGTGTTGCACCCTCTCACTTTCTCCCTCTCCCTCTCCATCTCCCTCTACATCTACTTCCTCAACAGCAGTTCTTCCAGCTGCCTTCTTCTCCTTCCTGTCTTTTTTCCGTTGTTTAGCCTGGAAATTCGAAAAAGAATATTCAGTCTTTTGGAGTTAAAAAAGAAAACATCCTCGAAAAGTTTGAATACAAGCATGTAGTATTCAAAAGTTCTGTAACAACACCCTCAAAAGTATCTCAAATAAAACCTGCCACCGCCTTTGGCTCAATTCATAAAAAGCTAAAAAAAAAAAAAAAAAAACTCTCCTGGCTTCATCTCACAAAGCCTACAAAACCATAAAAACAACTCAGAAAAACCTCCGGGAAGGATCTACAAAAATTCAGGTGAAAAACATGAAAAAAGAAGGAAATCCCAAAAAGAACCAAAAAAAAACCTAAAAAGGCCAAAAAAAGGGTGAGAAAGCCCTAATAAAATCCCAGCCTTTCCACCTGTTTCTTTTTGCTTCTCCTCTCCAGTTCGGCCTGTTCCCTCCTGGCCATGGATTCCCTCTCCGCTGCCTCAGCCGCCTCCTCCTCCCTTATCAGCTCCTCTTGTCTCTTCAAAGCCACTGCCTCTCTGTATGCTACCTCCACTCGATTGCTGCCCACAAAAGAAAAAAAACAACATAGTTCTTTTCTTTTTCGTATGTATTTTTTGTGCGTATCTTTTTTTTTGTGTGTGTGTGCTTCTCTCTTTTAGCATTCGTAGAGCCTTTTTGTTTGTTTGTTTGTGTTTGTTTTGTTTTCTCTTCGTTTAATTTGTTTTACGGTTTCTAGAAGCTTTTCAAAAGGATGTCTGAGACTTTTCAGACTTTTTTTAAACCTTATGAAGTTTTTGAATTTTTGTATTCTACCCAGTTTTCAATTGTTCTTTTTCTACAGATGGTGATGGATTACCACACGACCTTTTGAGTTCACGACTAAAATCATGACAAAGAATACCAATACACCAGTAAAACTTGAAGAAAATAAAAATGGGAATTTTGTTCCGTTTTCTAGTAAGAGTTTACCTGAAAAGATGGGTGAGAACAAACATTTCCACTGTCCTCCTCCCAAGTTCTGTCAGTCTCCTCTCATCTCTCTCGACCACCTCCTTTCCCACCTCGTCCATTCCCATCTCCTGTACCACAAAAAACAGAAAATCTCTTTTCAATAACACCCACTGCTATTTCCTGTATCCACAACACTCAAAATACACTGTCAAAGAATTGCCTGTACCACAAAAAGATTATTACACCCTTTTGAAATAAAGAAAAAGGACTAGAAATACGCCTAAGCGAATTTCAAATTCTTTCTTCATCGATAAACTTCACATTCACATCATAGAATGTTTTTTATCATAAACAAATGACGTTCTTCTGTCTCAGATGACATTTCAAGCTTTTTTTCTCTCGGTGTTTAAGCTTTAAAAACCATGACAAGAAAACCTCAAGAACACCTGCATCTGAAGGAATCTTTCTACCTTTTTAGAAAAAACAAAAAGGGGGGAAAAAAAAAAACTTACCTTCGAACGACTTTGAGGGCCTTTCTCCTCCTTATACGACGGAATTGTCTCTCCCACCGCCCTCTCCAGAAGCACCAAAACATCTCCCGCCAATACAAAATTACCTTTCTCCATCCAAACCACGGGGGAAGGAGGAGGAGGAGAAGTAGAAGAAGAAGAAGGGAAAGCTCCCACTCCCTGACTTACTCCATTCACTCCCTCACTACCTCCCATTTGAACTCCTTTCCTCTTGCTACTATTTCCCAGCGACGAATTCTTTGCCGAAGCGTTCCCGTTTCCGCAACTCGAGCTCCCCAAAGCCAAAACCCCTCCTCCTCCCACTCCCACGACTCCATTTTTCTCATTCTTTTTCAATTTCGACTGCAAAAAAAGCTCCCGACAACCGCTGTAAAGGGCGTCCATGACGAGAGTCGAGGTTACCTCTCGGTCGTTAAAAAAACGTTTTACAAGGGCTCGAAGGATGACATCACTCCTCTCTCTCGCCAGACGCCTCCGCATGCCCTCCTCCACAGCCGCCCAGAAGGATCGAAGACTACAAGGCCAGTGAGAAGGAGGGGGAGGGGGAGGGGAGGGGGAGGGAGAGGTAGAGGCAGCAGAATGTGCGAATCCTTACAATTGAGTTTCAAAATTAACAACATTGTGGGTTTTTTCTTTTTCTATTTTTTTTTTTGGGGTCGAATCAAACTAAGTTTTTTTTTTTTTTTTGAATTATAAAATCAGATGGGATAATGATTGAAATCGAAGGAAAAATAAAATGACTTTATAACAAAATTACTTTCTTTGGTAAATATCTAGAAAAAAAATATAGCGAAAAGAAAATTAATGGTTGACATCTCCGTTTTTTTTTTTTTTTAAATGACATTCCCTCTTCTCAAATTTTGCTTTTTTCTTCTCTCTCTTTTTTTTTTTTCTCTCTATTTCTTTAATCTTTGATTTTCTTTGGGAAATCTCTTTTTGGGTTTTTATTAAAAAAATATTTTAAAAAAGATAATAAAATATTAATATATATAATAATATTTTATTGAAAATATTAATATTTATAATAATATTTTACTATATTCTAGTTCAAATTTCCATTCTTTTAGGTAACTTTTATTTTTTCTTGAGTAAAATATAATTATAATCTTATAAAATGGATTTTTTTTTTTGGGAAATCTTTAGAAAATATTTTTTTTAGCTGAAATAAAAATGTTAAGCATAAGAAAAAAAAAAAAGACATACCTCTTTCTTCTCTCTCTCTCTCTCTCTCTCTCTCTCTCTCTCTCTCTCACAGACACTCTCTACCTCTCTTCTCCTCCAATGGATCTCCCTACCGCCCAGATATTTTAAACCTACATATTTTAAATGAAGCGAAGGGAGAGAGAGAGGAGAAAGAAGGGAAGGGAAGAAGAGAGAGAGGAAGAGGTGCAAGTGACAAGGGAGCGAGAGGGAGAGGGAGAGGGAGAGGGAGAGGGAGAGGGAGAGGGAGACCGGGCGGGCTTCGAGACTGGGAATTCTGCCCGCGCGAAACCGAAGCTTCGCACGTGCGTGTCCCGCCGCTTGAAAGTGCCCCGCCGCACGGCGCAATACCCGGAGCGGCGACCAATCAGAGTCGTCGAACTGAATTCTGTAGTTAATTTA
Organism: Zygnema cylindricum; assembly: GCA_037447655.1. Classification (NCBI taxonomy): domain Eukaryota; kingdom Viridiplantae; phylum Streptophyta; class Zygnematophyceae; order Zygnematales; family Zygnemataceae; genus Zygnema; species Zygnema cylindricum. The sequence goes on along the minus strand of JBBHKE010003059.1, from coordinate 194,584 downwards.
CTGTTTCCTGATTCGCTCACAAATCGGACGTCTTTTCGAATCGATTTTGCATTATGTGTGACACCGACATTTTCAATAGTGCCCTTTTTCTTTTTTTTAGGTATTTTGTCAGTTGTTGATTTACTGTACGGAAAATTCGTTTGAATTTTGACAGGACAAAAAAGTTGATTAAAAAACGTTAAGAAGTCGTAAAAAAATCATCATAAATTACAATTTTGTACGTCCCACCGTAGAGGATTCTAGCTGTACAATTTTCTTGCAGATTCTTGAATGTGACGGTCTCGGAGACGGTACGGAACAGAGAAAAAACTAATTATCCGTACAGAAAAGTTTATCTAAAGACCGCAAAACACTAAAAGTACGTTTCACAACCACACGTGTGGGTGCTATTTGCAAAAACTAGACGCGAAAATATCTGTAATGTTGTAATCGATGTGTCCACGCTGTATAATATGGACTTTCTGACGGTGCCACGTGGCAGAAAATAAGAAATTGCAAGTACGTCCCATCCGTTGAGCAAAGTGTACGAAATGTGTACATTCTTTATCGTGTAATTGTATTTTAAAAATCACCGTACATTTGTCACGACTTCAGTTCAATCTTCGAAATTTTAATTTCCATGGTCTTTAAATTCCTTTTGAAAGGTTTTGCCGATGACCGTACGATCCACGTTCGCAAGTGTGTAGAAACAGAATCAAGCGGATTTTTTTTGTACAATATATATAAATTTTTTTATCCATAGTACAGTACAGTACAGTACTGAGTCAACATAGAAACGGTACAGTACTTTTTCCACGAATTGTACCACTGAATGACTGTAAGCATCAGCAATAATCTTTGATAAAATCTATTCGAGATTCAATTAAGATTCCCTTTTTTGTCCGTATCTACGTTGGGGCTGTGAGCTGGCGCGCAGTTATTTAACAATTCAAAATAAAATAGAAGCATGAAACAGTCACCCTGTTAGCACAGTTTTGTCCAGAAAATATACCAAAGATCTCTTGTACGGTATGTTCAAAGATGCTTATGTGTCCAAAATACATTTTAACTTTTGTGAGCTGTCGCAGGAGGGAAAAACAGGAAGTTAAGCTACACACACCGTAAATCGCTATTAGGGTTAATCATTTTTTCGCCACTTAAAACATCTTTTATCCGTACACTCTTGTCCGATTCTTAATTTAAGACCGTCAATCGGAAGCTGAGAATCTTTCTTTTCAATCGCAACCGTGAGATCTAAAAACTGACATCTGTGTACGGATAAAAGATGTTTAAAGAGACGAAAAATACATTAACGTTAATAACAATTCACGGTGGTAATAGGTCGAGATTATCTGACACGTGCAAACCTAAAGTACGTATTTAACGACTTTTGTAAATTCTCCATATTAAATAGGCTTACCATCACGAGGTCGATTTCGAAGATATCAGTGGGTCGATATAACAATGTTTGTCAATTTAAAACCAACGAATGCAGCCGTGAAAGCTTTATCGCAAAACGACAAAGAAAACATATGCGGACATTGCAGGCCCGTTAAAAAGACAAAAAAAGTAGGAAAGAACTCAAATGAATGGATGGAACTTTGACGGTCTGCCACGTGTCCAAACAAATAATTTTGGTTTCTTACATTTTTGACTATTGGAAAATCTGCCTCTTCCTTAAACAAGTGTAAAACTGACTACTTGTCGGTGGTACGGTTTCTTGGCAGTTAGCAGAATCCATCAGAGTCTTTTCCACATCCTTCAGACAAAATATAGTACACATAAACCTCACATAACGACAAACTGAACAAAAATCGAGCAATCCGATTGCACCAATTGCACCAATTGCACCAAACTTTCTTTTGGTCGCAATGGTAAATACCGAATAGCGACAAAACCAATATTAGGGTGTCAACTGTCAAGCAAAGCTGAAACGCTTTGTCGTTTTGTTCCGTAAACAAGATAACATGTGACCGGTATTAATCCGACAGGGTATCAGAAATTAAATATCCGTACACCGATCTGTATCCTTTTTAAAGAGAAGGAATAGTCAAATTGCAGTAACGTACGGTGCAAAATTAGGAATAGCTGATTTTTTTATTTTTTTTGTATTCCTTCGTCCGAAAAAGAAGCGCACTGTAATAAGTAATAACCGATAAAGAGGATTTATCTTTGAACCGTAAATCAAAGGGATCGACGGGCAACTCCCGCTAAAGTGCGTACTTTTTCCGATTTCCCTAGCAAAATCGTACTTTTCTCTCCGAAAATAATTCGTCCACATGATAGGCTTATTGATAACTTTTGACATTTAGTGCGCACTGTATTTAATACATCATCGATTGCAGCACATGACGCAGGAAGAGATTGCTTTCTCCTAATTAGAATCATAGTTAAAGCGTGGGAAGTAATTAAATCAAGCACTATAACAGCCGTCCCCATTTAACTCCAAATATTCGGGTACACTCGCGTTGTACCTTTATGATTATTGTCCTTTGACCGTTTTTTAGGGTTTTTTAGGGTATTTTAATTCAATAGTCCAAACATTGAAAAGCACACCTAACAATGACAATGTGCTCTCCTCCAATATAAAACTTCTAAACTGTACTTTTGTGAACAAGCATACCACAAAGTCCAAATATTTTGTATACACGTCCTCAAATGTTTGATATTTTTAACGTAAAATAATAGTTATTACGCCCTTCAGTGTGGAATTATTTAGTTTTCTCATTTCGAATCAGCCTATATAGTAGTTTTTAATGCTCTTATAGTTTGGTATTTCTTTCTCCTTCGTTTTTATAGCTTAAAATTTCAGGCTTTTATTTCTTTCTCCCTAGATTTTGTACTGTTTTTTATCCTTTTGGGTTTTTCATCTCTTAACTTTAATAATCATCAACAATTTTCCATTTTCAATCATGTTTTGTACTTTGTTGGTTTATCCATCATGTTAATTATTTCTTCGCAATAAAATATTTTTGCTTTCTTCGAGTTAAACAAGGTGGATGTTACGGTACGACAAACCCACAATATTTGCATTTTTTTAAACAAGTATGCACATACTTGTGTATTAATATCTATGTCAAAAAATAACCGCATATAGCATCACCAAATATTTTCGCACATTCGAACTTTAATGTATACCCTTTTGAACACAAAGACTTGTTTTCGAGGCACAGTATTAAGATAAAGACAAAATAAGTCGAGGAAACGTAGTACAAATAACCAAGATAGGAGTTTGTATGAAGGAGAAAAAATCAGTATTAAGGCAAGAGGGGAGAGTAAAAGTAAGATAAAAATAGGAGAGGAGGTAAAGGAAGGGAAATGGGAGGGTAATGATACGATCCTTAGGAGTAAAGTACTTTTGAGGGCTTTACAGACGACATTTATTAAAGAAACCAATAAATAACTAGTTGACATTAAATATTGTGATTGTTAACAGTAGGCGACAATTTTCCTATTTGTCTAAGAAATGGAAAATTACACCGCTCGTCATTATTAGAGTTAATACCACTAATTCGGTCGCGACTTTTTTTGGCCAAAAATCATAAAATAGAGTTAAAACAACATTATTTAAGGACGTGGACTACAATCTGCCACATCTCCTTCCACCTAATTAGTATTATTATTACTAATTTCACATTAACACCAATAAATTTTTAACGCTAATAACGATGAGCTGTGTAGTGAGTCCAAAATGTTCATTAGAAGTGCTAAAACCAAAACTTTTTATCTTCGAGAAAGAAGTATAAAACATCAAAAGACTAACGTATACACACTAATTTTGCTTTCGTATTAATAATTACGGAGTATGCACCCACTTCCATGTATAGTTACTACTTACAGTATCGATGTGATATGTTTAGAATATTTTGAGCTTTTCGTCCTATCCTATTACAACTCTGTTGTTCTCTTCTGATTCATGCCTCTTGAACTTGTTAACTGAGTTAAGAAAAGGATATATATATATATAGGAATTGGAATTGGCAAAAAGGATAAAAAAATGATATTTTTACAAATTAACTAAAAGAGAGGAATGTTTCAAATTGACCAAATACAAAAGAAATTACAACCTTTTCGATAATTAGAACAAAAATCCGGAAAATGTTAAAACAACATATCCTTAAAGCAAGAGCATGTTGTTGCATGTCTTATTTTTGAATACATATTGTCAAAATAACAATTTTTCAAATCTCAAAAAACCAAAAATAAAATAAGAATGGCAAATGGCAAAAAAGTCCGGCAACCAATCCAATGCCTCTCCCTCTCCTCGCCATTCCATCGCCAAAGAGACCCTGCAATATTAATACATACACCCTATTGTTCGTCTTTTATCTTATCCTTAACTTCGGTCATCGTAAGATTTAATTAGTAGTCAAAAAATATTTTGAAAAAAAAATAAAGATTTTGTCTCATTTCAATCACCTTCAAAAATTTTAAACCTAGTCCAAAAGAATAAGAACTATCGGAAGTACCAAAAAATATAACGGATGGTAAAATGGGAGAGAGGAGGTGAGAGAGGAGGATAGAGAGACGGAGAGAGAGAGGGGAGGGAGGGAGAGAAAGGGGGAGAGGGGGGCAGAAAGAGGGAAAGAAAGGGGCGGAGAGGAAGAGAGAGTGGGAGAAAGACGGGGAAAGAGGAGAGAGGGAGAGAGACGAGGAGAGGGGGAAAGAGTGGGAGAGAGACGGGAAAGAGGAGAGAGGGAGAGAGACAATGAGAGGGGTAGAGAGGGAGAGAGAGACGGAGAGAGAGAGAGAAGGGAGAGAGGGAGAGAGAGGGGTGAAGGAGAATCGGGATGACCAGTCACATAAATACCAGAAACTAAAGTTTGCCAAAAAAAAATGTTTCTGCCCGTCGAATGTGAATCTGTTTTGCAAACCCTAGAATGGAAAAAAAAAGAAAAAAAAAATACAGCAAAAACAAAAAAGAATCAGATCGTTTGTCTGGACGTTCATATTTCCACACGTTTTTTTTTACATTAAGCATAAAAAACCGTTTTCGTTTGAAAAAACTTCCCAATACTGCTTTTTTAAATGAAGTAGCAGTGAGAAAAATGCTCACGGAATTTTTATTTTATTTTTTTTGTGACGTCCAAAAACGAGTGAATAAGTCAAACTAACGATCAACGATTCTGGAAAACGTATCAAGAAACAAAAATATATGTCATACAAATTTGGAGGAAATTCAAATAGTACACAGGCAATCACTATTAGAGTTCAGTGAAATATTAGCGTTAATGTTTTTTATTAGAACCAACCACACTAGATTATGTTTTGCCATAATTATGGGTCATTATAGACCACTTAACTTAAAAACCCTAAAAACTAGCGTTTGGGTACCCAATCGAAACTGCCGGTTTTTTGTTTTTGGAACCGGAGGAGTCCCAGTTTTAATTGTTCTTTCGCCGATATTTAGAGTAGACAGTGCTACGCACCTCCCCCCCCCCCCTTCTCCCCCCCCCCGTAGCTGCTGGTGTTTCAGTGCTACGCACCTCGTAGTTCGCTGTGTTTTTGGCCTGGGCGGCATACATATTGCTCTTTTTTTTTTTTTGGGTCAGTTAAGGTTCATAGAATCCCTTCTTATTTAGGGTGGTTTGGAATGACACAAAAAGACAAAATGTCGACCTTTGAAAAATAATGGAAACGATATAAATTTGCACTAGAAAACTTAAAACTCGACAAAAATCTTATTATACCCTAAAAACCCTAAGAAATCCGAAAATCTCTTTAAATCCCCTGAAACCCATTAACGCCCTGGAATAATCCTAAAAAAGTCCAAAACAGAGGCCATAGAAAATATTGTGTGTTAAGAACACGTTTCACATGTAAGCCGTGTGAAAAAAAAAAAAAAGGTGTAACGTATTTCTAGCCTTTTTAAAAGAACAAATATCGAATACCGAAACTTGCAATATTGCGTACCACAAAATCGCGGATATCGGTCTCTCTCGATTTTCGATTTTTGTACGGATACCGTATCGACTAAGGCAATTGACATTTTGGCACGATCGGCAACACTACTAAAAAAATTATAAAGCGTTATTGACCAATTAGTGATGTTGAGTTAAAAAAACAGTCACTTGAATTAGAGTGATTAACTCTAATAGCCACGGGCAGTAACTACCGTGCATCGTTACTACACCGTGAATCGTTATTACGTACACACTTGTCGGATCATGGATCTAACGGTGGCGATTGAAAGGTAAAGGTTCTCAGCTTCCGATTGGAGGTCTCCATTTGAAAATCGGACAGGTGTGTACGGAGAAAATATGTTTTTAGTGGCGAAAAAATTATTAACACTAATAGCGATACACGGTGTAGCGTCAATGACCCCACACAGGTGCCCCTAAATTTTACCCCTTGAACCTAAAATACTATCAAAGACACTACTTGTTTTTTTCTTAACGTTAATTCTTCAAACGTTTTAAAAGCAGCCAGGCTATTCGAACTTATATAAATCACACCCTAATACTTTCTTTACTCTAACAATGATTCACAGTGCAACGTACCCAAAAAATGAAAACTGAGAAAAAATGTCATACCTTTTTCAAATTTCAATTTTTTTTGTGATCGTTTTCCTTTAAGAAAACATCAAAGAATCATAGGGGGATCTTTTCGCTCCAAATGGACGGCATCGATTTCTTCCAAAATTTCTTCGGAAAGTTCAATCTCAAAGGCATCTGAGATATGCAAAACGACAATTCTTCGACAAGGGTCAGATTGCAAAAAGAAAAGGAAAAAAAACCGAATCCAAACAAAACAAACAAAAAAAGAGAATCATAAAACATAAAAAAATATAACAAAAAAAAACAATAGTAAATCAAACCAAACTAAACCATACAACCTCGACTCGACACCAATCAAATCAAATCAAATCAAATCAAATCAAATCAAATCAAATCAAATCAAACGAAACTAAACCAAACATAAACCGAACCCAAAAGAAACCAAACAACAAAATTACAAAGCAAAGCCTGTTTTCATTTAAAAATTCCAAATTCCTTTCTCTCCTTCCCCTCTCCCCCTGCCAACTACTTTCTGTCTCCCTGAACGACTTTCTCAACTTTTCCCAACTCAAACTTCACTTATATTTTCATCTTTTTCAACCTTTCCCAAACCAAATTTCCCAACGTAATCACGCCTATATTCCAAACTATCTCAATTTCCAACTCTCTCAACTATTCCCAACCAAACTCATCAATCCCAACTTTCTCAGCCTTTGTATATTTCAACTTTCTCAACTTTTCCCAATCCAAACTCCCCTTTATGTTCGATTTTTCCCTATTTCCCAACCAAAACTCACCGACCCAACCCAAACTCACCGACTCACTACCTCACAACTTTTACCTTTCTCAATCCAAATTTTCCCAACCCAAACTCACCTATACCTTCAACTCTCTCACTGTTTAAAATCATTTAAAACCCTTAATCCCCGTAAACAAAAACCCTTAATCCCCGTAAACAAAAACCCTTAATCCCCATAAACAAAAACCCTTAGAAAACCATACATACTGACCTATGTTTTCCTTGAGTTGCTCCATAGTAGTGGCTCCAATAATAGTGGAGGGCACATACCACCGAGATTTACACCAGGCCAAAGCTAATTGGGAAGGAGTAATCCCTGTATTGTACCCCAAAAAATCCTCCCAAAGAAGTTTTTTTTACTCTCAATTTGAGGAGATTTCAAAAACTCAAATAGATGGGATTTCGCATTTACAATTTAATGGGATTTCATGTGAGTTTCAAACGAGTTTCAAAGACATTTTTCAATCTAGAGGCTTTCAAGTGTTCAATAATTATGTGTTTTTTTTTCCCAATTCCATGTTATTTCATCGCAGCTTCAAAGACATTTTACGATTTTGAGGTTTCTGAGTTATATAAAGTTGTTTTTTTTGTCCTTTTCTTCTCACTTCAATGGGATTTCATATGAGTTTATGCATACATTTGTGGCTTTCGAGTGTTGGAGAGTATTTTCTCATTCCCCAATTAAAAGGGATTGCAAAAGGGCTGCAAAGGCGTTTTATAAATTTGATGTTTTAAGTTAGGAGAATTAAAAGTGATGTCATGAGTAAATTTAGAATTCAAAAACACACCTTTTCTTAGGAAGGCAAGAAGAAAAAAAGTTGATTGCACCATTTGGGTGATTCCCAAACTTATGATTAAAAAAGATAACCTTTTGGTTTTAACTTCGACCCTGAACAGAACTGAACGGAACTGAGCCGACATAAACTGAACTAAACTGAATTAATAACCGAATTGAACTGAATTAAACGGAGCTGAACTGAAACAAACTGACAGATAACTGAAGTAAACATAAAGACATTGAATGAAACTGAACTGAACTGAGCCGTACTGAGCTGAACTAAAATGAGATGAACTGAACTGAACCAAACGTACTGAACAAAACTTAACTAAACTAAATTAAACCGAATTAAACGAGATTGGCCTGTACTAAACTGAACTGAACTGAACCAAACAGAACCGAACCGGCCTGACATAAACCAAACTAAACTGAACTACACAGAACTGAACTGAACTGACATAAACTGGACCAAAATCAAATGATCTGAACGGAAGGGAACTGAACTGATCCAAAACTCCCAAACCGAACCATCAAACTGAACTGGATAGAAAATCAATTGAAAAAAAAACACATACCTTACCCATAGCATGAACAAAAAGCTGTACCTCACCTGCTTTTTCTGCAATCTTAACATATTTTCCAATAGCCTCAAAACTTGCAGGAGTTATATATCGAACTTGATAATCCTTAAACATTGTGAATCGAGACTTTTCTGGCTTTTTCCCACCCAAATATTTTCCAGATAATGCACCTGTAACAAGAAAAAAAATAAACAATGTTTAAAATTTTTTTTTTTTCAAAAATAAACCAGAAAACCATATTCCATCGGTGCTAAAAAAAATCCCCTCTATCTTCATTGACTCGGCCAAAAAAAACCAAAACAGAAAATAGACAAGCTAATTTCCTCCCTCCTCCCTCCTCCGTCCTCCCTCCTCCCTCCTCCCCTCCTCCTCCTCCCTCCTCCCTCCTCCCTCCTCCCTCCTCCCTCCTCCCTCCTCCCTCCCTCCTCCCTCCTCCCTTCTCCCTCCTCCCTCCTCCCTCCTCCCTCCTCCCTCCTCCCTCCTCCCTCCTCCCTCCTCCCTCTATAATTTTTTTTTCTTCTTCCGACATTATAGTTTGACAATGCACATTTTTCCGCATGTTTTTCTTTCTATCTTTCTCATAACATTTTTATTCTTTCTACTGTTCTTCATAACATTTTTTTCTTTCTATTTTTCTTTATAAACATTTTTTTTGGTCTTCTCTCACCTCCTCCCAAAGGACTCCATGGGAGAAGTCCGATATTGTAGTTTGACGGAGCACATGCTTCCGCCAGTTCCGTTTCAAAAGATCGGTGACGAAGACTGAAACTGTTCTGAATGCTGACTGGGGCGAGAGACTCCAAGCTCGTCAGCCCACCCGGCAAAACTCACATACTCCAAATGTCGTCTCATTGGAAAGACCGTAGGCCTTGATTTTGCCCTCTAATAGGAGGCAGAGGGAGAGGGAGAGAGGGGGGAGAGGGGGGGGGGAAGAGAGAGGGAGAGAGGGAGAAAGGTCAGGCATCGGAAAAAATCACACTTCAAAAGTCGTCTCATTGGAGGAGACTGTAGGCCTTGATTTTTCCTTCCGCCAGAGGGGGAGAGAGAGAGAGAGAGGGAGAGGGGGACAGGTAGTGGGAGGGAGAGGGGACAGAGGGGGAAGGAGAGAGGGAGAGAGAGAGGCAGAAGAGGGGGAGGGGGAGGGGGGAGAGGGAGAGGGAGAGGGAGAGGGAGAGGAGAGGGAGGGAGAGGGAGAGGAGAGGGAGAGGGAGAGGGAAGGGAGAGGGAGAGGGAGAGGGAGAGGGAGAGGGAGAGGGGAGAGAGGGAGAGGAGAGGGAAAGGAGAGGGAGAGGGAAAGGGAGAGGGAGAGGGAGAGGGAGAGGGAGAGGGAGAGGGAGAGGGAGGGAGAGGGAGAGGGAGAGGGAGAGGGAAGGGGAGGAGGGAGAGGGAAGGGGAGAGGGAGAGGGGAGAGGGAGGGGGGAGAGGGAGGGGGGGAGAGGGAGGGGGAGAGGGAGAGGGAGAGGGAGAGGGGAGAGGGAGGAGGGCGAGGGCGAGGGAGAGGGAGAGGGAGAGGGAGAGGGAGAGGGAGAGGGAGAGGGAGAGAGAGAGGAAGAGGGAGAGGGAGAGAGCCAGGGAGAGGGAAAGCAAGAGTCATAGAGGGAGAGGGAGAGGGAGAGGGAAAGCAAGAGTGATAAAGGGAGAGGGAGAGGCAGAGACACGACAAATGTCGCCAAACCCTAGCTTAAGAAATCTACCAACCTTTGATCAATTCTCCCATGGCTGCCACTGTCTCCTTGATGGGAACAGAGGAGGAACGTTCTTGCTTTGGATTATAAACTGTTTGTCCAAACAAAGGGACATAACGGTCCGGCCTGCGAAAAAACTCTCAGTTCCGTTCAGTTTCATGGAGCTTTCCATATAAACTTTCCATGTAAATCTCTCATGCAGTTGGTCGATGGCTACAAATCAGTTCAATGGTAGTTTCTACAGGAGTATCTCAAATGCAAATGATAAATGATTACAGATCAGTTTAACGGAACTTTCCATGGAAAGTATAAGTTAGGAATGACCTTAATCAAGTTACGAATGACCGTAAATCAGTTTAAACAAAGATTTCCATGATAAGTATGTCAAAAACAAGGAGACGTATGACAAAAAAATAGGTTCTCTATTGGATCAGCTGGGATTCTTTCCTCACATCTTTAAGTAGGTGTGAAAATTATGTCTTTTTGTAAGGCAATTTTTACAACAGGATCCCTCACAGTAAAAAATATAGGTTTGCTTCCTGAATCTACATGTGAAATATTGGGGATTTAAGCCATTAAGCTAAAATTCATCTCCTCAGAAACTAAGATTCTTCTATTAAGCTCATGATTGGATATAATAATTCAAAACTTGGAAGATGTGAAAATTGACGAACTATAGAAGGAAAACAATGGATAACGTATAAAAGACATTGAAAAAAAAAGAATAAAAAGAGGTGTTATAATAAAAAAAAAAATAGAAAAATGAAAAAAAAAATGAAACGAAAAAAAAATGAAAAATTGAAAAAATGAAATTCTGTCATCCATTGCCAGTAATTGAAGAAAAGAAAAGCAAAGAGAAAAGCAAAATCGTATCAAATGAAATCAGCTCAACTCAACGCAAAAAAACCAAATCTAATTAAATTGAACAAAAAAAAAAAAAAAAGACTTAATTAGACCAACTCACCAATGGATCTGATATAAGTCGATATAATCAGTTTGAAGTCGTCGTAAACTTCCCAAACATGCCTCCCTAATGCTCTCTCTGTCTAATCGACAATCTTGAGGATCATTTGACCGAGGAGTCAACCTATTTCCAGGAACATGAGACTTAGGAATGAAACCCGCGACCTGACAACGCCAGCATAATTTTGCCAATGTCCAGTTTAAAGACGTAATAAAATAAATGGCTGTTTCCTTCCACATCCGTCCACCCTTCCGCCTCTTGTCGCCTTCTCTACCATCATTTCTCTCCTTCTTCCTCCCTCTCGCGCTCCCTCTCCCTCCCTCCCTCCCTCCCTCCCTCCGGTCTACCTGCCTTTCTATCACTAATTTTGCCCTTACTTTTTGATTCCAAAGTCAAAGTTATGAACCCACACATGACGAGGAAGACGTTTGACAAGGAAAAAGAACATATATAGTTTCAACAACGGAGCTTCATACGTAGAAAATGTGACTTGCAAGAAAATAATTGAAGTTTGTTTCACAAAAATCTAATTTGACATGGGTGGATGGTACTCCGTGAATTGCTATTAGAGTTAAAAAATGATTAGTATCAGGACTGTTTTAGTGTTACTAATACTATTCCTGTTACAAATGATGTAGACGATTCTGAACCGCTTAAAGAATCAACGTGAAAAAAAAAATAGTATCATTAACGTTATTCCATGTTCAGAGGCCAGAAATAAATAGAACCGAATTAGCGTCTTATAAAAAATAATAGAAATACGAATAGAAATTCACAGTATGGTACACGCATTCAATAATCAAAGGTTAGCATGCCGTATTAACAGGTACAATACTGTATTTGCAACACTCATCTATTGTATGGGCTTAACTTTTTTCATCATAAATTAACTTGGATAAGAATTTTGTAGGACCAATAATCATATGGGCCAAAAATGTACTTTGCAACGAAAAAATATCCACGGTGGCTGGTATCCACATGTTTTCTTATGTAAGCACTACACCACCCATCGTAATTAGTGTTAACGAAAAATTAGTGTAAATGCGAAATTAGAATTAATAATACTAATTTAGTGCAAGGTGACGTGGAGGATTTTGGTCCACTTCCTTAAATAATGTTGTTAACTCTATTTTGTGATTTTTGGCCAAAAAAAAGTCGCGACCGAATTAGTGTTATTAACACTAATAACGATGGGCGGTGTACCACTCGCGCAGAAATTAGTTTGTACAGACTAAAAGAATACATGGAAACTTATTTTAGTCCACATCAATTCATGTACACTAAAAAAATGAGACTAAGAATGGGCGCTTACCATCCAAACAGTCTTTCTTTAACAAAATGGAGCTTTTTAGCAACAAACGAGGGTGAAAAATCCTACAAATTCCTAAATTAGTGTAGTCCAACTAATGGTTTAGAAGTAAGACAATATATCTACGCAAAAAAAATTGTGCATTTTTCACATATTACTTCTCTAGTAATTCTTATGGTCCATAGTAATCTATGTCTAGGCCTCAGAAAATCCGGGTCAGCATATGGTAAAATAATCTAGGATTTTCCAGGGTTTTTAGAGTCTATAGACCAAATTAATTTATGAAGTGAAAAAAAATAGTCAATATATCCAAACTAATTACGTTAAACAATGGCACAAGAAAAAAAAAACATATCCACATTACTTGTTACAACAAAGCGTTCAAGAAAATCTAAGACAAGCGATCAACTGCAACAAATCATCGGTGAAGATTTCATTCCATTAAACAACATTTGAAGAAAAAATTGCAAAGAAAAAATATACATGAGATCAAGTCCAACAAAAAAAAGGACTTCACCTTTGTAGCTATGATTATCTTGTCTCTTTGTTGCTTCTTAAGCCATGTTCCTAATATCTCTTCCGATCGTCCCGCGGTCTGTGCTTGGATCGGAACTGAATAAATTTCTGCTGTATCAAAAAAGTTAACTCCTCTTTCCAAACAGTAATCCAGCAAAGCATGGCTCTCTTCTTCAGAATTTTGTTCACCAAAAGTCATTGTCCCCATACAAACCTGCAAGTAAAAAAAAAAAAAAAAACTTGCAAGGAAAAAATAAGACGTGCAAGTAAACGAATGAGACTTGCAAGTAAAAACAATGAGACCTGCCGGTAAAATATAGGACTTGAAAATAAAAAATTATTGCAAGTAAGAAATGACTACCGAATGAAACACAAGTCCTGCAAGGCAAAAAAAGACTTGCAAGTTAAATATAAGACTTAGACGTGGAAAAATAAGACTAGCAAGTGTGAACAGATATAATTAAGCCACAGTTATAATTTTATTCACACGTATGAGGGTTCGGAGACTGGGACAAAAAATAGGGTTGAACAAACCTGGCTTCAAAATCAAATTCTGCCAATAAGGGTTCTAGAAAGAAAAATAATCAATCAAAAGGAATAAAATAATTTATCCACATTCCAGAAGAAAGAAACGTGAATACTAAAATATCTTTGAAATTACATTTCACTCTGATACAAATGAAAAAACTGGCTACATGCCCACGGAAATGCAAAAGAGAAAAGCATTGTGTAAAAAAAAAACAAAAAAAAGAGGTCATTTTTAGGTTGTCATCCGTACATCTGACACCAGCACATCGGACGATCCTAACTTGGAGTACTTCATGGCGGAAGTAGGAGGTTGTACGGAAACTGCAGAAAGTACGGATCGTACGACAAGGAAATCACTACGGACGTGAGTAACTGAAGATATCTGCGATATTGACGGAATAGAGATGGCAGCCGGAAGGCGAATCATAAGCGGACGGCAAACGGCCGCTACTCCGCCGGCAGGAGAAAATGAGGATGAATAGACGCTAGACCGAATGGATGTTAGAGAGAAGATGGCAGAGACAGGATGAGAGACATCTACGGTAAGAGGAAGGGAATGCAGGAGGCGCATTGTACGAAACTGGAGGAAGAAGATACGTACGCAAATCGTACATAAAATTTGTACTTTATAATATGTGCTGTGTGAATGCCGTACATATTGCACACCGTGCCTCCCATTTTTCGTACACCGCTAACACCCGTTCAACAAATATATGACGCACAGCAAAAAAATCGATCGGACGGTCAAGATCGTCTCCGAGAACTGAGATGTGAATGTTTTTTCCATGTTTCGACGTTTTGGCGTTTTGTTAACATACGGTATGGCAGTGGAACATAATATAAATTGCTACGCAATTTTTGACCGTCCGATCGATCTCCAATTCGGGCCACAAATTCCGTTACCGTCATGTTATGTTGCTGAAGATGTGAGGGTCGGAAGTCCCATACATATTTTTTTTGTGTTGAGCTTGGATTCCTTGTCTGCATGGCCGTACTGAAATTGCCGTACAGTTTAAATCCGTTGTGGTTTTGACACGTGGCTTTTTGTTACCACGCGGCTTGCGTAATCGTTTGCATTTTCCATCATTTCAAAAGATACTTTGGGGGTAAAACTAAAACGCCAGTGTAACGAAGAGCCTTTGGTTACGGTGTCGTATTTTATAATGTTCGCGAATAAGCGACATTTATTGGTCATTTTTTTTTGTGTGAGATGAAAAGTGCGCGCGAGTCCCTTAACTTTTTGGGCTAAGGAATCGCTCTTCATTACAGTGTCGTGTAACCCTAATTCAGTTATTCGAGATGGCAAAATTAAGGTTTGACCACCCAACCCTAATACCTTAATGCCTCTTACACACTTGTTTCAAACATATATTACTAACATTTGTCGTAAATTTTACGACGTGATTTGATACAGATGTATTTTCTCTTTTTGAAATTTACGTTTAATTTTAATTTTTTGTTTTTCCTCGTCTCAACATCAAAATTTGAACTTAGCGATTTATGTAGTCCGTTTTGAGTAATTTTGTCTTTTACAGGCTGCTTAATTTGTATCTTAAGACTTATTTTGGAATTCCTAAAGTTGAGCATAAATATGGTACACATTGTGTCGCCATTAAATCATGTATTTTGTTTTTTTCACCACTTAAGTCGACTTTTTCTACGTGTACACGTGACGGATTTTCATTCGGAGACCGCCAATCTGAAGGTAAGAATCTCACCTCTCCATCATAACTGTCGGAGTAATAATCGTACATGGAGAAAAATGAGTTTAAAGGCCAAAAAAACATCAAAGCTAGTAGTGGCGCATGGTGTACATTCCAGCGCTACTTAATAATTCACACACGTGAAGGAAATAGAATCGCTGTGGAAAGAATTGTAATTTCTGAACCCCGAAAAGGAAGAAATAAGAAAAAAGTATAAATTAAGGAACATTAATAAAAACCATACTTTTGCAATAAGTTTGTGGTCACAAAACTCCTAAAGTTTCGAAGAAAATTTGAGTATCCTTGTTTGATCGTCATTTCCTCCTCTTTATTATTATTTAGGCAGTGC
>JBBHKE010003059.1:29997-178886 GCA_037447655.1 Zygnema cylindricum | reverse complement strand
TATATATATATATAAAATTTTTTTTAATAGTTTGAAAAATTAAAGAAAGCAAGATGTTTCTGGAAATTTTATTTCCATACTTTTTTAATGCCTTTCTGAAACACATATATATTTTATTTGTTGGTTTGTGAAAGTGTTAACGTATTGTAATTTTACAAAGAATATACCACATTTATGAACTACTGAAATTTTTTTATTTTGTTTTCCATGAGCTATATCCAATCTTATTTTTGCATTTTTTAAGAAAGGTCAAAAATTACTCAAACACGTTCCATTTTTGTTTTTAAAATTTTGCAGGTGTGGTGGTAACCATATTTGAAAAGAGATTTTAAAAAAAAGTACGAGAAATAAAAGGACAAGAAAAGGAACTGTGTAGAAATAAGCCAAAATACGGAAAAGAAAAGAGGTAAAAAGGTGAAAAGGTAGGAGAATAAAAAATAAATTTTGATCCAAATGGAGATCATAACTTGTGTTGGCATTCAACATTTGCGGCTTATTTCTTTCAAATCAACTTTTTCATCTCCGATTTCAAAAAATTTACTTCTCTCAAAAATAAAAACTCAATTAAATCCTATCTTGCAGGATTCATCAAGTTATCGATTTTTTTCTAAAAATACTTTACCTCCTCTCTTACAAACTTCAATTTCGAAAACTTTCTTGAAGACTTTTTCAAAACCTTCGACGAATTTTTGTTTTCAACCAGCTAAACAGGAAACTAGCCCTCTCTTTAAAATTGTACAAACGAAGGCTCCTTCTTTAAATCCAACACTAAATCAATGTTTAAAGCAAAGATTAGTCACTAACAAATCCTTTATTACCTTTTCAAAAACATTTTCTCAACTATCTTCTCCTTCAAATTCTCAGCCTTTTTCTAATAAAACCGCTTGGTTGTATCCTTGTATCGTCTCAAAATTTTACAATGGAGCTCAATTTTACCGAAATTTCCACAGAACGGCTCACAATTCTGTCATAAAAACGACGATTTTAGCACAAGTTTTTCAAAAAAAGAGCCTGTTTTTTCAACAAGTTAGAAAGTACAGCAAACCATATACTGACAGAGAGGGTACGGTTCATTTCCGAAAAAGAGGAGTTGATTCATGGATTCCTCAACAAGGAGGAGGAGGAGGAGGAGGAGGAGGAAAAAATCTCAACGATCGACAAAAGAAGGTTTTGGCATTTGTGGTATTTTTTGTTGGAGGAACTACTCTTGTTTATGTTACCCATTTGGAAACTGTTCCGTATACTCGAAGAGGACATTGTATTATTTGGTCTCCAGAATATGAAAAGGAGCTCGGAGAGAAAGAATTTGAACAGGTAGAAAGCTTGATCATATTGTTTATTTTGTTTCACTCTGAATTTTGTTTCCTTACGAATTTTGTTTCGTTATGAATTTTGTTTCACTTTTGCTATTTTTTTCACTTGAGAATTTTGCCTCACTAAAGAATTCTGATTTTTTTTCACTTATGAACTCTAAATTGTGTTTCCCGTGTGATTTTTTTATATTTCACTTATGATTTTCTTTGTCAGTTACAATTTTTTTATCATTCGTGAATTTAAAATTTTGATGTACTTCTGAGTTTTTTTTCACTTACAATTTTTGTTTCACTTATGGATTTGAAATTTTGTTCAAGCATTTACGAACCTTTTATCAAATCCAAACTTTTCATTGGGGACTAAACTCGAAAACATATTAAAATATTAAAACATATGATACATATTAAACATATTAAACATATTAAACATATTAAACATACTAAACATATTAAACATATTAACTCGAAGTTTTGCAGTACATCGTACTGCTACTAAATTAACCTCTTTCCTTTTGTTTTTATCGAAATTAACCTGAAATGAACCTAAAATTAACCTGAAATTAACCAGAAAGTTAACAAGAAAATCAACCTGAAAATTAAACTGAAATTGAACTGAAATGTAACTGATGAACTGAACTTTTTCCAGGTTAAACTAAATTTTCAAAAATCAACCTTACCTCCTTTCCATCCGGAAGTTTTACGAGTGAGAAAAGTTGCGACAGATGTCGTCCGGGCCGCTTTACAAGGAGCCAGTACAAGAAATTGGGGTCAGGTATTTTTAAAATAATTGTACTTTTATTTTTTACCTTAAGTTATCTTCTCTTAATTTCCCTTTTCACCTTGTTTTTGAGTCTAGTTTGATTTATTCTCTTCTCTCTCTTTTTCTTTTTTTGGCTTCAACTTGAACGTGAATCAAAAAATTCTGCTCCAATTTTCAAATAACCCTTTATTTGTTTTTCTTTCTTTTCTTTCTATTTGCTTTTCGTTCTCTATTTTTTCTTTCTTTTTTTTTTCTTCCAGCACCTTGAAGATGAATCAGAAAATTCTCCTTCAATTTTGGAAAACCCAAATCGACTTATAATTAAAAACGAGGAAAATCCCATAAGAAAACCTAGTTTTTTTGGTTGGTTTGGGGAAGACGAAAAAGTGACAAAAAAAGAGATAGAAATTTCTTGGGACCCATCTGAAAATAAACCTTTGGGAGAAAAATTTGGAGAATTTTCTCACGGAGGTCCCGATTATGCGAAAAAACTCGAGGAAGATGACAAATGGATCGATAAAAATCGACGGTAAAATCTTTTTTTTCTTTCGTTTTGACCTTTTTTTCCCCTAACTTCTACTTTTTTTTTTTGTGTTCTTCCTGTTTTCTGGTTCTGACTCTCTTTTTAATTTATTTTTTGGTACTTGTCGGAAAATCGAGGAAAAAGACAAATGGATTGATAAAAGTTGACGAAAAGATTTTTTTTTCTTATTTTTGTTCCATTTTTTTTTGTTTGCCCACTCCTTTTTTTTTCCTTTGGTTTTGTCTGTTTTTTCTGCTGTTTTTGACAAAAAGCGATGAATAGTGAAAAGTAACTATACGTAAGAAAAGGAAAAAATGTTAAAAAGTACACGCTAGTTATGGTGAGTTGTGTAATGGTTTTAAAAAAAAAAAATTATCTAATATTGAGGACAATTGAAACAATTCTCCACTCAATAATATTCATCTGACTTAAAAAAAATAAAACCATAATATTCCAAAACTTGGAAAATCCATACAAACCAAAACCTCCGCCTTCCTCTCCCCCTCCCCCCCTCCCCTTCCTCCCCTCCTCCCCCCCCCTCTCCCATTTTTTTTGTCCTTTTCCAGTCGAGGGTTAGCGTCCGGCTCGGAGGGTTTTATGGACCATTTAAAAAATTTAAATTGGGAAGTTATTGTGGTAGATAAACCCCTAGTTAATGCTTTTTGTCTGCCCGGAGGAAAAATTGTTGTTTTTACCGGTCTCCTAAAAAACATGCCGACCAATGAGGAGCTAGCAACAGTTTTAGGCCACGAGGTACTTTTTTTAAATACCTTTTTTTTTTCCTACTCTTTTTTTTCTTTTCTACCCCTTTTTTTTTGCTAAGCGGTTGAAGAGATTCTATGGTTTTTTTCCCTGTAGTGTTTTTTTGGGGGTTTTTTTCTTTTTGGTTTCTTTTTTTCTACCCTTTTTTTTGTTTTTTTTTTTTAACCGGTTTCTCCTAAAGAATATGCCAACCAATGAGGAGCTTCTACATTTTTTTAGAACACAAAAATCCTTTTCTGGGGGTTTTTTTTGCAATTTTTTGTTGATTTTTTTGCATTTCCCGAGGGGAAACATTCATGTTTTTTTTCCATTCCTCTATGTCCATTCCATTCCATTCCCCTCCTTCCTGCCCTTCCTCCCCTCCCTCCCCTCTCCCCTCTTTCCATTCCCCCTCCCCCCCCCCCCCCCCCTCCCTCTCCCTCTCCCTCTCCCTTTCCTCTTCGTCTTTTTTTGTTCTGGTCAGGTCAATTATGTTGTTTCCTAATGCATTATATATATATATATATATATATATAATACCACCCAAAGTAAATCCGTTCCTTCAAATCCCCACGTGTATTCCCTTTCCAATTCTTTTCATTCCTTTTCTTTTTGTCTTTGTTTCTTTCTCTTTTTTTTGTCTTTTTCTTTTTCTTTCTTATTTACTCGGGCAGGTCGGTCACGTAGTGGCTCGTCACGCCATGGAGCGACTAACCACGGGAGTGGCTCTGGTGGCCGTACAACTAATAGTGTTGCAATTTGTTAATATGCCCCAACTGGTGGGAACCGTCACTGACCTAGTTTTTAATAAACCTTTCTCAAGGATGTGAGTCTCTCTCTCTCTCTCTCTCTCTCTCTCTCTCTCTCTCTCTCTCTCTCTCTCTCTCGCTCTCTCTCTCTCTCTCCTCTCTCTCTCTCTCTCTCTCTCTCTCTCTCTCTCTCTCTCTCTCTCTCTCTCTCTCTCTCTCTCTCTCTCTCTCTCTCTCTCTCTCTCTCTCCCCCTCCCTCCCTCCCTCCCCCCTCCTCTTCTCCCTCCTCTTTTTCTTTTTCTAGAAAGGGGGACACAATTGGGAACGGTTACAGATTTAATTTTCAATAAACCATTCTCGAGAATGTGTGGCGTTCTTTTTCTCCTCGGTTTTTTTTTTAAATAGGTAGGGAGAGAGGGAGGGCGAAAGGAGAGGGGAGGGCGGAGGGCGGAGGGAGAGAGTGAGGCCTTAGGGAGGAGATAGGGCGAAGAGTTAGAAATTGGAGAAGGAAGAGAAAGAGAGGGCGCCGGCCACGACCCTCGAACCGCTTTTCTAACCGTAAAATATTTTTTTCGTCTATTCTCATTTTTCTCTTTTCTTCTTTTCTTGTTTTCTCCTTTTCCCTTTTCCTTTTTTCTTTTCCTTGTTATTTTTTCCTTCTTTTTTAGGCACGAAATCGAGGCTGACCGAATCGGTCTACTCCTCCAATCGGCCGCCGGATATGACCCTCGAATTGCTCCTTCGGTTTACGAAAAACTCGCCACTTTGAAAAATCGCCGCAATGGGCGGAATACATTTCCACTCACCCCTCCGGAAAAAGGAGAGCCGAACTTCTCCAAAAAACAGAGACAATGAGGGAAGCTCTAGCGATTTATCGGGAAAGGTCGCAGGGAAAGTCGATCGAGTTGTTTTTGTGAGGAGGGAGAGGGAGGAAGAGGGAAAGGGAGAGGGAGAGGGAGCGATTTATCGGAAAGTTGGAAATCCGTGGAGCTGTTTTTGTGATGAGGAAAGGGAGAGGGAGAGGGAGAGGGAGTGATTTATTGGGAAAAGGTCGCGGGAAAATCTATCGAATTTTTTTCCTGAGTGGGAGGGAGAGGGAGGGAGAGGGAGGGAGAGGGAGGGAGAGGGAGAGGGAGCGAGTTATCAGGAAAGGACGCGGGCAAGTCGATCGAATGGTTTTTGTGAGGAGAGGAAGGGAGAGGGAGAGGGAGAGGGAGAGGTAAGGGGGAGCGAGAGGAGAGGGAGAGGGAGGGATTATCGGGAAAAAGGTCGCGTGAACATCGATTGAATTGTTTTTGTGGGGAGAGGGAGAGGGGGAGAGGTAGATGGATTGGAGATGGAAGGGAGAGGTAGAGGGAGAGGGAGAGGGAGAGGGAGAGGGGAGAGGGGGGAGGGAATGAGAGTGAGAGGGAGAGGGAGAGGGAGAGGGAGAGGGATTGGAGATGGAAGGGAGAGGGAGAGGGAGAGGGAGAGGGGGAGAGGGGGCGAGAGAGGGAGAGGCGGAATGGGGAAAGGACAGGGAGAGGGAGAGGGAGAGCGAGAGGGGGACGTATGAAATGGGAATGTTGAAAAATTGAAATGCTGTTTTGTAAGTGAACGGAATTTCAGCGACATATTGAAGTTTTTTGAAAAAGAAAACGTTGCTGGGAATATTGCAATTTTGTGTAGCATTTTTTTTTTTTTTTGGTGTTACGGGGATATAATTAGTATAAGAAAAGGATGGGAGGAAGAGCTTTTTTTGTCCTGTTTCTGTTTATAAACTCTTTATTTTAGCTCAAAAGTTTTTTCTCTAACCACGAGCTGATTTGAAAGAATCTAGTGAATGTGAGATATTGTGGGAGAAGTAGAAGAATGGGAGAACACAAAATTGTCAACATAAAATGTTTAGATTTTGTTTGAAATTCGAAATAAGAGGGAGATAAGAGTGAGGCCTTCTTGCTTACTGGATATATTTATGTTTTTTACTCTTCTTACAACCAAAGTTCTATTTCCCTAAGAAAAAATATGTCTTCTTGTTATTATCCTTAATGAAGTCTTGTGGTTGGAAAGCTGAAAAATGAAATCATGACAATGAACAGCATCCAATTGTTAAAACGTATATTTGAAATACCAAAAAACTACAGATTATGATATCAGTTTGTATCGTATCCACGGTAAATGTCTCAATGCAAATGAATAATAGCTTTAAATTGCATTTGACGGACTTGTCGGAAAAGGGAAAAAATGTTTGATATTTATACAGGAGTGTCTGAAAACAAACGGCAGTTAGGGCTGAGTCTCATGTATTAGTTTAGGAGGTGAAAATTACAACACAATTGCTAAATTAACCTCATACTTGTTGTGAAATCCTCCTAAATTAATCTTCCTAATAATCTTCCGCTTTATTTAGGAATAATGTCTCTAAATGATACAAATAAATTACATAACCATGACTTGTCAAGTGTCCGTCAAATGTTTTAAATAGGCGAAGAGGTAAAAAATGTAGTCGTCAAAAAATACCGGAGAAAAGGCGTCAATCGGGGGAAAAAAATCCCAATTGTGCTTAAAATAGTTCAGTTGTGTTCCGCGATCTGTTCTTTTTTTCGTGATATGCCACGTGTCGAAACTTACATCCTATCCTTGAAGTAAGATTTTCAAGTCAGCCCAGAATCCTGGTGCTGATACACGCGTCACGATCTCAATCGTGAAAATAAATACAATTCGGTACGGTTTTGATTTGGAAAAATGTTGTCATAAAACCAGTTTTGACAAAAGATTTATTTTTGTATCAATTGGTCAGAATTGCATGAGATTCGGGGATAAATCTGTAAATGACGCCGCTGACGCACAGTATTTCCCAGTTCACAGCTGAACAGTTGAAGGGCGTGCGGAATCTGTCCGTACACTAAATCTCACACTCTGCTTTCATTGGTCCTCCAGGATTGGATAAACCGTCACATGTCAAAGTTCCGATTTCATTTTCGCACATTGGGACGCTCTTCAAAGTAGTACGGCGAATCTTCACTATAGTCCAAAATACTTTATCAAAGTACCGATTACATGGGGACGTACCCTAAATCTCCCTCGGTATGTCAAAGGAAAACTATTCAGATGCAATATGTCACGTCACTTTGCGCTAAATAGTGTTTCCTTATCTCTCTATATAAGTATATATTATGATTTCCAAGTCCATTTTTTAGATTAAGTACATAATGACGCACAGTTTACATACAATCGCGCTTTCTTTAATTAAGTCTCGGTAACAACATTTTATGTACTTCTATGTACTGTCAGTCTGTCACCACAGGATGCACTTACCCGGGAATTCTGGACGATACTGTACTTAACAATACTATTTATTGTGGAGACTTTAACATACGACTTGGATAAAATTTGCATGTGCATGTCTTAACAACATCATTTATTCGTTTTGACATACAAACTTCTAATGCCATTGCCAGCTTCACTTTATCATTCAAAAGATTTTAGTTCTCCTTCTGGAACTTGCTCTCCAGCTTTCTCCACTATTCATCTGCTTTAAACCATGGCGACCCTTGGAGCAACAACTCTCCAGTTTTCCAATCCTTTCCTCTGCAAAAGTCACAACCTTACAAAACCATCTAATACACCTGCAGATTCCAAACCTCTGTCAGCTCGTTCTCCCTCTGTGTTTTGCCAAACTTCAACCTCGTCATCTTCTTCCTCTTCCTCTTCTCAAAGTAGACCAGTTATTTCAAATGCTTCTTGTACAAGTGCTGCTTCAGCTGCTGCTGTTTTTCTTGGAGCCTTAACTGAGGCAGGAAATGCTAATGCTGCTGATTTGGTTTCAAGTATTGCAACTGATGGCTCCACAGTGAGCTTTGCTATTGCTGGTGGAGGAGCTATTGCTGCTCTTGCCGCAGCTCTGACTTTGACTGATCCAGAGAAGAGGTAAGAAATCTTTCCTTCCATACGGTATAGATATCT
This sequence comes from Zygnema cylindricum, assembly GCA_037447655.1. Taxonomy (NCBI): domain Eukaryota; kingdom Viridiplantae; phylum Streptophyta; class Zygnematophyceae; order Zygnematales; family Zygnemataceae; genus Zygnema; species Zygnema cylindricum. The sequence continues at coordinate 170,855 of JBBHKE010003059.1, read as the reverse complement.
TTTCAGACATTGTTATTAGGATGGTACACACTATATTATCATTCTGCTGCCGCAGCTCTGTCTTTAATTTTTCCAGAAAAGAGGTAAAACACCAAAACGCATACATTTACATTGTCATATTATGTTACACTATATTTACATTTTTGTGACATTTTTGTGACTTTGAAATTAGCGTTGACATTGGTCCAGAAAAAAGGTACTAAATCTTTCCTTTGGTAATACATAAAAATATCTTGTAAAGATTATGTATTCGTAATTTGTAATGATAACAAAATATGAGATTTTATCAGTCTGGTCATATTGATGGGTTTTACATGTATAAAATAAATAGCCACTCAGAACTACTCCCTCAAACGCTATATTTTTCATCTATATTTCTGTAAATTTGAAAGTGTTTACAATATTGGTGTATCTTACTACATTTTACTTTTGTTGAAAGAGTATTAGTGTTTATCACGTCACATTCAAGCAGTTCACATATATTTAGCTGTGGAAACCTTTTACTGTTATTTTCTTCCAACATTGGTGGATAATTTGTATGCATAAGATTCTAAAAAATAACAAGTCAATCGTTTTTCATTGAAATTCACAATGTGGGATATTTTTGCATTTGTACGTGCTGCTGTAATCAGCTCAAGGTTTTGACTAGACTCTGATTGTGATTTTCATCAGTACTAACAATTTTGACATTTCTGAAAAGTTTGAGGTTTTTCAAAAAAAAAAAATTTAGTCTTATGTTGTTGTTATCAAAAAACCGCGCTATTACCTTGAAGCTACTTAAGATTTTTAACAAAATGGTTATAGTTTCTTCATGGTGTCCCGTGTGTCTCTGACATTTTGTTATTTTATTTGAGTTTGTGACAACAAGGCGCCGGATGTTAATTCTGAATATACATAAAAAATGTTTCAAATTTCAGATCATATGTACAGTTCACTTTATTTTATTAAATGTAAAGGCTCATTGTTCAAAAATGGATATTTTTTGCACTCTGATTTTGTATGCTACAGCACTGATTTGTCGCTGTCGGTTATTTTTTGTTAATTTTGCAGGAGACAAAAACAGGCAGCTGAGGTGGGCGGTGATGAAAAGGATGTTGTAAGTACAAACAATTGCTGTCCCTGTCTTTCGTGTTTTTAAAAAGTTTCCTATCAAATTATGCCTCCAAACGATGAAATCAAAACATCAGATTGTATTTTTATTCGATAGAATGCTTGTGGGACTGGTAGTTCATTGTTTAAGTGTATTACATGTCCTGTGTCCTAGTATTTTAAATCTCTGTATAAAAAAACTAAACTAAACTAATGGTGAATGTTTTTTTTTCATATCGACAACATTGAGGACATTCAACTTGTTTTTTTTTTTTTATTGAAAAGTGAAATCTAATAAAATGTATCCCTTTTAATTATTTGGTGTGTACTACCTTTGAATTGTCTCTGCTTGTGTTTTGTGACAGGTCCGTAAATACTTTAACACCGCTGGATTTGATAGGTGGCGCAAAATTTATGGCGAAACTGATGAAGTAAATTCAGTCCAGGTAGGATTTCACCCTGTTCTGACTTTTTTGGAAGTTACCAATGAACTGTGGCTTTTGAGAGCAGTTGATAGTTTACTCCTCTTTTGAGAATCAACAGTGGAAGATTGTCCAGCAATCACCTTTGTTTTAATAGTTTGTAATCTGTTTGTTAGCTATTCATTTGGAAGGCTGCAACTACAGGCCTGATTATTGAATTATTAATGTTTAGAATTGGTTCTTTTTTGACGGGGAGAACCGAATGTCTTTGTTGTGGTTGGTGAAAATGCAGCTTGACATTCGACAAGGGCATGCTCAAACCGTAGAAAAGGCAAGCAAAATGATCTTCAACTTGTAGTGTTTTAACTATTTGAAGTTGTTTTAGCTGTTCCCAGTTTTTTTAACTATGCCAAGTTGTTCTGTCTATCTCAAATTGTTCTAACCATTTCAGGTTGTTTTAACTATCTCATATTGAGCAGAAAGGGAAACACATTGAAATTAGAGTTACTTGGCTCAGTTTGAAGTATGGGTTTTGGAAATGAAATGCAACTAGCAGGTAGCTGAAAGCTTTTTTTTCCATTAAAAGTGAAAGTAGTCTGGTAATTGCAAGTCTGGTAAAACGGGGATCTTTTCATTATGGAGGTTTTGTTTAACTTGTTGCTATACTGTTATCCCCAGTCAAAAATCGCAGGTTTTTTGCAGTTTTGTGGCTGACAAGATTGGTTTTTTGGGAAATTGAGGGTCCAGGTTCTTAATTGGTTAAAACCTGATGGTCTTGAGGGGGTTACAGTTTGTGATGCAGGATGCGGTACTGGCAGGTATGGTATATCTTACCTCACTATCAGAGTCAAAAACTCTAATTCGAGTCCGTTCTTTTTAAAAATCATAAGTCCAAAATCATAAGTCACACTGCCCATCGCTGTCAGTGTTGTAACATTAATTCGGTCGTGACTTTTTCTGGCCAAAATCACAAAATAGTCTTAGCAACACTATGTACTGGAGTGGACTACAATTCACCACATCTCTCTACACTACGTTAGTATTAGACATTCTAATTCCGCATATGCGCTCATTTTTCCTTTACATTAATGACTTTGGGCAGTGTACACTGCCCATTGCTATCAGAGTTAATTACTCTAATTCGACTCAGTTTTTGTTTGACTCAAACTCATAAATTAGTGTTAATAACATTATTTAGTCAAGTGGCCCAAAATAAGCCTCGTTGCAAAACACATTTAGTGTAATTAATTCTCAATCTTTCACTTAACTCCAGTATCGATGGAAGGTGTAATTTTGATTGTTGGTAGTAGTACATATTCAGTGCGTAAAGAAAATTGGGCAATTCACGATGCTTACAAGGTTGCATAAACCATATATGTATTTTTTTTCCAGAACAAATGGTTAGTTGTTTTTTTATGAAAAGGAAAAGCCGTCACGGTGTGTACCAGAAAGTGTAGATGGAAATAAAAAAGAAAAACGATATACACATTACAAACATATATAAATGAATATAAGACAAACGTATGAAAACGAATTTCAAAAGACAATCTCCGAAAGATTTTAGCATTACATGTGCAATATGTACGAGGATAAAGAGGAACTAGGATTTTGGTGGGACTAACATTTTGGTGGAAACCTAAATGTAGTAACCTTACATCGCTATGAGAGTTATTAATGCTTATCCGCGTGAGGATTTTCTTGACTTAAGATCATAAAATCTGTGTTATAACGTTATTTGTTGACGTGATTTGTAATGAGCCACGTTGTAAGTTTAGTTAATTCATAATCCATTATAGCAATAATAACTCATTAAATCTTGTAATGATGTAAGGTGTAGCTGGTGAACTTTGTATGAAAAGCTATTGACTCAGAAAATTCGATGAATTATTATGCAGTTTATCCATTCCGCTTGCATTGGAGGGAGCAGATGTAAGCGCAAGTGACATATCCTCCTCAATGGTAAGTGTAGATGTTTCCTGATTTTATTTTTACTTTTGGGATTTTTGAAATTAACAAGAATGTTTGTTGATGTTAGTTGGATTGGTTCTGCTAACCAAAATAGGAAATAATGTGTTTGGAGTGGGACCTAGCAATGTTTAAATTGGAAAACTTTCGAGTCCTTGAGGTAGAATGAAAGTCACTGGGGTTCATTTTAAATGTTTTAAAATTCTTTACAACAAAATTTATTCTTCATGAAGGTTGACGATAAAATTGGCCAAACCATATACGAAACCATCCCAGTGGGAGTTTGGTTAGAATCAATTACAGTTGATTATATTTTGCCTTGTGGCACGCTATTGGCTACTTAACCAAATAGCGCCATTGACACAATTTATGATTTTGGGCTGAAAATAACCTGCATTCAAATTAGAATTAATAGTCTAATAGCGATGGACAGAGTAATGATGGGCTCTGTATAATAAGTAATGATTTAGAGTTATAGGGTCACTCTTGAATGTTACTTAACATAAACATCAGTTTAAGTTTACTGTACCAAGGTTTTCCTCACAAATGCATTATTTATGTTTTTGACATTTCGGGCATTTTTTAAACTTGTCATCACCCTCATACAATGAATGCAAGTACTGTCAAACAATAGTAAGCTTCCAATTGGCACTATACCATGCACAGCAGTTAATGATCAATTTTGGGAATTTTGACCATTCTTAGCATGTGAAGTCTTGGGCTCGATTCCTACGTCCTGAGAACCTCTTATATTTCTTTTTGTAAAACTGATTTTGGTATGCTAAGAGAGGATGAGCATTTTATGTTGTTGAATGAGCTGGTATAATAAAAACGCACAAAACAATGTTATAATATGCCTGAGTCTCTTTTTCTCCTTCTCCTTCTGCTTCTTCCCCTTCTCCTTCCCCTTCTCCTTCCCCTACTCCTTCCCCTTCTGCTTCCCCTACTCTTTCCCCTTCTCCATCCCTTTCTTCTTCCGCTTCTCCTTCCCCTTTCCCTTCTCCTTCTCCTTCTCCTTCCCCTCCCCTTTCCCATTTCATCCCTTTCTCCTTCTCCTTCTCCGTGCCCTTCTCCTTCCCCTTCTCCTTCTCGTCTCCTTCTCCTACTTTTCTGGTTATGGGGACACCAGGTAGAAGAGGCTGGTCGAAGAGCTGAAGTGGCGTTGGCTGGAGGAAAAGGAAAGATTCCAAAATTTGAAGCAAGTGACTTGGAGTCGTTGTCTGGAAAATATCACACAGGTATGGCTTACCTCTTTTGGTAATTTTCAAACTTTTTTGTTCTAAAAGCTTTCAAGTATACTGCCCATCTCTGTTAACGTTAATACACTAATTTGTCCTGGCTTTTCTCCCTCTGAACACAAAATAGCGTTAATAATAATAATTGTTTTTCTTTTCTTAACTTGTGGTTCATAATCATCCACTTTACTTGGACCGGAATCGAAGTTATTAATGCTAAAACAGTCCTCATACTACTCATTTCTTAACGCTAATAGCAATGGAAGTGGGACAATGGGGCATTTCAGCTGTTTTTGTTGTTTCTTTCAGTTGACCTATGTACTTACATGATTCTAGGAAGAGTAATAGGGTAATTATATGTGCACTATTACTGGTTTTAATGGCGAGTGATCGTAGTAATTGTCCAGAGAAATGTACGCTTTGTAGAAAATTGTACATTGTACTCACTTCAATTATTAAACAGTAACGTCAGTTGTAGCGTAAGTATAAATACCCTATAAGACTGCATCTTTGTCTTTCAATTCTTTGACAGATGAAATAAGGCAATGCGAATGAACTTGGCTGATCTTTTGCATTTTTTTTTTCTGCTTTTGGGTGACTGCAGTTGCGTGTCTGGATGTTTTGATCCACTACCCACAGGTATGATATGGAAATAGATAGTTTGTGCATCTTTTTCATTTTCCCGGCAATAAATTTGTGAATGTGAAGCTTCAGAACTTTGTCGAAGTTGTTATTTATGATGTTTAATATAGGGTCCATTGGTTCAACTAAAACTCTTCTCCACCATTTATTCTGATCACATTGTCTTAGACTGTTTGTGGCTGTCTTAAGGTGCCCATATTTTTGTGGTCCGTGTCATTCCAATACATGAAATAGTGTGGAACCTTTCTGTTTCTAGTTTGGTCTTTCTCTCTCTGTCTCGGGGACTCTGTTTGAGATTCTGTTTCTCCCTTCTCCTCCCCTTCCCTCCCCTCCACACCAGGTCAATGAGTGCTGACACACTGGAGTTGAAGACTTGAGTTGGTCAACAGCTTTGACTGTTTTTATACAGACAAAGTCTGTTTTATACAGATACTTATGGTTCAAAAAGGACTAAGTTGTGACAAAATTCATTGTCCTCTTCGGAAGAAGTGAAATAATGCTGCAGTATTGTAAACAGAAAATATAGTGTTACAATCAAAGAAGCTCAAAATTATAATTAAAGTTTGAATTGTACGGCTCTTGTGGATCACTTGACAGTTCTTTAAAAGTACAAATTATTTTGGTCTTTTTCAGGACAAAGCAGGAGAGATGATTCGTCACCTGGCTTCACTTGGAGAGAATCGCCTCATTCTCAGTTTTGCCCCATACACTCCCTCCCTTGCAATTCTAAAGGTGAGATAAAGAAAGATATTAAGATTTTTTATTTTATTAATCTATTTATTTTTTATTTTATTTTTTCACATATTCCCCATTGCGGATCTTCTTACTTTGTTGCCATCTTATGACAAGGAAAAAGCAGATGTCTGTTAGAAAGTTGTAGCATTTAAAAAAAAGAAAATGATCAAGATGGTCACAAGTGGGGACGAGAACATGGAAGAAGAGATTTTTGCAATGATGCTTGTTACAACGGAATGATTATTATTTAACATCGATGTTCATAGTAGAGGTTGTGGAGATACCGATCACTTGAAATTCCAATAGCATCTCTTAAGCAGGCTTTTTTATCTATTTGTTTATTTATCTGTGAGGTTATCATTTTTTGTCAACAGTAACATGCATTGCATAGATGCGGGGCAAATTTGTTGAACCCCTTTCATCCACTTGCTTTATGTCCATGTTTATGTTGTTTATGTTTATGTTTTACACGGTTTTTTTGAGTTTTTTAGGCTATTTATACATACACACATTGACGCTGATGTTGATATCAACGTTCACATTCACCTTCATGCTCACATTCATGCTCACATTCATGCTCATGTTCATGCTTATCTTTATGTTGTTTATGTTTGTTATTCATGGTTATGTTTGTGTTGTTCATCTTTGTTGTTCATGTTTTTGTTGTCTATGTTTTTGTTGTTTACGTCTGTTGTTTTGACAGAGAATAGGCGAGCTTTTTCCGGGCCCTTCAAAGGCAACTCGTGCATATTTACATGCAGAAGAAGATATTGAGGCGGCTCTGAAGGTGAGTCGTGAAGTTTAAACAGGAAATTTCATAGGGCAATTACATTATCGATGTTTTACCCTTTTTTTGAGGGCAAATCGTACAATTTGTGAGAAGCAAAGCAAATGACTTTGTGCTCATTTCCGCATTCTTAACATTCTTGTTATACGCTTCTAGACATGACGTAACGTCCACCAATTTATTAACTAATTTGAGTGCGGCTTATATTCTTCACATTGGTAGAAATCAACGGAGTAAATATTTCTACCTCTTCATATGTTTTGAATTCTGTAAAATGTCTGTTGGATAGCAATGCATTACATTTTTTCTCTTCCTATATTTTGTCTATCTCCAAATTTCAGCCGGAGAGTAATGCTGTATATATTTTTATCTCGTCCATATAATTTTAATTCTTTGAATTCTGTTGGACGGTGATGCAGTATCTATTTTTTTTTCTTCCTTACATTGTAAATATTTTTTCACCTTTTTCATATGTTTTTAGTTTCTCCAAATTTAGTTGGATAGCAACGCATAATGTGTATCTATCTCTTCGCTATTTTTCTTATCCTCCAAATTCTGTTGGATATCGATGCAGTATCTATGTTTACCTCTTCCTTACCTTTTAAATATATTTCTATTTTTTCCATATGTATTTCATTTCTCCCAACTCTGTTGGATACCAATGCATTACACAATTTTATCTCTCACGTATGTTTTAAATGTATTTTGATCTACATTTGTCACATGTCACGTCTTTTGAATATAGTTATGGTTTTCTCAACCTAAAAAAATGGAGGATTTTGCAGGCTGCTGGATGGCAAGTGAGGCGTCGTGAAATGACATCGACAAAGTTTTACTTCTCGCGTTTGTTAGAGGCAGTCCCTATTTCTTCTTAACTTCATCGTATATGAACTTTTCTCATAGTTAACTTTTCTCGGAGTTAACAATTCTCCGAGTTAAACTTCTTTCGGAGTTAACTTTTTTCGAAGATAACTTTTCTCAGAGTTTATTCTCCTACCGCAGTATTCAGATTCGGTAATATTTTCTAAGTACCTTTTGTCAGAAGCCCGGCATTAGGAAGTTTTTTACCTTTTTTTTCCATTGCTCTAATGATTCCTAAGTTATGTTTCATTACGTTTTCTTTTTTCTTTTTTTGGTTTAAACAGAATAATCTGACATATAGAGAGAGTGTGTTCACCATTCCAATTTTGGATCCCATTTATTTTGCCACGCCTATTGGTGTTAGGCTCCTGTCCTTTATGAATGTGTGGAAGTAACGCTATATGCAGTAACCTTGTTTGTATGCATATTATGTTTTTTGGGGTTGGGGTTGTAGTTCTGGCTTTGTCAATTGTCGTGCTTTTCATTTTGAGTTTGGGTGCTTTTATTTTCCTGGTTGTTGTTTTCTTTTTGTTTTTGTTTTTGTTGTGCTGTTTTGATTCCCCTGCTGGTAGTTTGGTAGTTTTTCAGTTTTGGCCATGCCACCACTTTTGTACCCCCAGACTCAGATGGTTTACCATCGTGCATTTTAATATATCCTGCGTTTTTTTTATATTATGTGGTTTTCTAAGTGTAACACGTGGAAACTACATATATTGTTTCCAATTGTTATATATATATGGGATGGGGAGACAGTAGGCTGAGGACAATTGTGGTGTTCTCACAAGATGCACAAGATAGAGAATAAAGAGAAAGAGAAAAAAAAAAAAACAAAAGAAAAAGAGAAAAAAAGAAAAAGAGAAAAAAAAGAAAATAAGAGGAAAAAGGGAATTTTAATAGAATTTTGCTCCATCCATATAAAAACGCCACAGGGTAGATTAAAAAGCACGATGGTAAACCATCTGAGTCTGGGGGTACAAAAGGGGTGACATGGCCAAAACTGAAAAACTACAAGCATGGAAATAAAAAACAAAGAAAGCACAACATGAACACATAAAAATGGCAAGTAGAATAAAAGCACCCAAACTCAAAATGAAAAGCACGGCAACTCACTAAACCAATCTACAACCCCAACCCCAACTCAATTAGATATCTACGAAAAGCAACCCCGTAAGTCCCCCCAGCCCGGGGGAGCATGCTGTTCAGACACCTGCAACAAACTAAAATCTCAAATTACACGATATTATTATGATGTGACTTTTAATTAACTTATGCCCAATCAAAAGTGAAGGAAGCAAAGGAGATTAGTCCAGAAATGACTCATTCTAAATATTTAAAAATTGCATTTTTTTCCTAACCCCGTTTATGACCTTATTGAAGCTCACGATGGTTCAAAGTAGGCTCGAAAGTCGGTATAGTTACATGCAATACATATATTGGCATATGGATGTTGATGTACTTGTTAAATGCATGCATTAATGAGAACCATGTATGTTACTTTTTACAAATAAAAAAATCATGTTCAAGATTGTCAACTGTATGGTTACAGCATCTTTCAAATTCTTGGAATCAAGTGGGATCCCCACAAGTAAATTAGTATTTAATAACTAAAGCACACACATAAGGGTCGAGACAAGGATTTGTTAGCTAAATAGTATGCATATACATTCCTCGTAGTAAAAATATAGTAAAACCACGATGATTAGTGTCTATTTCCTGGCAACATATGGACCAACATGGATCATAAACACACAATGCAATCGAAGAATTCTTAAAAATTTGCACTATTTAAGATACAAATACTTGTAAGTAGTTATGGTTATAATTTTACTTTGTAAGTTTATCACTTTGCTCGCTTATTTATTTTCCTACGATATGAGTCAATCCAGTTGTATACCTTTACAAATCATAACTCATTTCTCTAACACAATGCCCGTGAATTGAATACGCTATCCTATTTTATGAAAAAAAAAAAAAAGTGCTTGGAAAGCAGCGTAAATCTTGTTTTAAGAAACTCGAGAAGGCACACAATGAGTAATGTAGCGCAGACGAACACATCTCCATTAATAAGATAATGTTTTGTGTTAATAAATTTTTGTGAAATCTTAATTTAGATTTTATAAAATTGAAGAGGTCCACATTGAATGGTGTGCATAGAAATTCAACAAGGTAAGTTGGTTCCTTTACATGTAAAATAATTAACATATAGAGTGGCTCACAATTCATGTGAAATGAGCTTCAGTCACACATTTTTCTCGGTCAAAACTTCGATAAAAATCCGTTAGGTCTTTAGATTCACTTACGTAGTTATTTAAAACAGAGGTCTGTCTTTCACAAAATACAAGGGCGGCAATGTCTTTCCATGACTTTTTCCGATTCCGTTAGACAGGTTTCAAAAGGAAGACCCTGGCCTCGCACATGTGAATGCATATGGATACAAAGTAGACTGATTGGTTATGAGGGAACTGCGATGGACACAAACTTTTATCTGTAAGAGTTGCCATATTCCTTTTAGTTTACGGAAAAAGTACAAGCATGATAGCATATCTGCTGATGTGAGCAAACGATAATTTTCCGTGTCGAAGATGTGGCGATCCTATTAGTGTAGATTAGAAAAAGTAACACGATCCTATCAGTGTAGATTAGAGAAAGTACCATACAATGCTATCAACGTAAATTAGAAAAAGTACCATACAATCCTATCAGTGTAAATTAGAAAAAGTACCATGCAATCCTATCAGTGTAAATTAGAAAAAGTACCATACAATCATATCGGTGTAGATTAAAAAAAGTAACATAGTCGTAAACTGTTAATGAAACCACACAAAAAAAAAATTATTAAAGAAGTGACAAATAAACACAGAACTACAGCCAATCGGCACGTGATCCGAAAACAAAATTATAGGTCACATTCAAAATATAAATAAACAAATAAATATGACACGTTTTAGTCAGTTACAAGGCTAGTAACAATCATTTCGTAAAGAAATCAATCATTTGAGTATACAATCACAATTACAATAGTTTTTCTGATTTGCTAAAATCCAAAACTAAGACACCAACTTACCCAACTATACAAGTAAGACAAAAAAGACAAAGAAAAACTTACAATATACAATTTCAACTCCTACATCTAACGGACAAAAGACTAAATGTAAACTACAACGAATAAGAAAAAAAACAAAAAATAGAAAATGCCCCCAATATAGAAACAAATTCTATGAACATGGTACATTTCACAATTTTAAATAGTAAACCCTAATTCCTGATTTGTTTTCGGCCATATTTCTCTCTAGTTTCTATTATGGAATCGTGGAAATAACATGATGGTTGTGAGGTATTTTTGAGGTTTTTTTTTCAAGTAATTTTTTTGATGATTTTTGACCTACTGAGATTCAAGATAATTCATCAAAAAAGGAAAAAAAAAACAAACCTAACATTTTGTGGGATTTTAGGTCTTTTAGGGTTTTCAATAGGCTTTCTAAGTTCAAAGTCTTAAAAACACACCTATAAAAAACCCTAAAAAACCTGTGTTTTTAAATAAACCCAGAAAATATTATTCACGGGGCAAATTGGTCCAAGAAGGAAAAAAACCAAAACTTGGTCTCAATTTTCACAAAAAAAATAAAAAATCCTTGCGTCAATTATAACAACAACTTATCTCTCGTTTTTCACTTTTTTTTTTGTTTCACAATTTTTTTCTGTTTCACAATTTTTTTTGTTTGAAGAAATCGTTTTGTTTTATGTCAAAAGGGAGAATCCTCCAATCCCGGAGATGGCATAGGAGGCATTGCAAATTCATCAAAAGATAAAATTTGTCTTTGATTTAAACGTTTTCTTTTGGTACTTCCAAAATCCTCTCCCTTTTTAACCCGTTTCTTAATAGAAACCTCTGAACCTCGAAGATTTTGTGATTTGGCATCTTTAAAGTCAAAATCCTTAGTATTTCCCTTCGTATTTGCGTCCTCTCTCTCATCCTCTGACTTTAATGGTTTTTGTAAATTAGACTCATCATTATCCCCAAACGATTGAAAACTAAGGTCATTTTTGTCATTATTCCCCAATTTTTGCTTATCTTTTAAGGCGGTTACTGCTTTTGCAGCTGCCCTCATTTCTTCTCCTCTTTTCATCGCGTCTTCAATCATACCGGATTTCAAAACTCCTCGAATCACAACCTGTATACACACCAAAATCAACAAAATTTCAACATATTTTCAACAGCTTTTTGACGAATAACTTTCAAAAAATTTCCAAGAAAAATCTTTCAGCAAATTTTAAATAAGTTTCACCGATTTTTCAACAATTTTTCAACGATTTTCCAACAATTTTTCAGGTGATTTAAACTGTAGAGTAAACATTGCTATTAGAGCAAAGAAACAGTTAGCATGAGGACTGTTTAAGTGTAAAAAAATATAATTCAGTTACAAATGACGTGAACGATTAATAACCGCTTAGAGAACTACTTTTCTGAAAAACATAATTTGGAGGATAGAAAAATCCGGAGCTGAATTAGTGTTATTAACCTAGAAGCGATTCAAACTATAACTTACACTCAAAATTCTATCCAACATCGTTAAATCAAAAATACCCTTCAAAAATTGTAGTCAATATCGTTATATTTGAGCATGCTGTCAAAAAAAGTCATCATGCTCAAATTAAATTGAAGTCCTCGAAATTTCAGATATTTCTTTCATTTCACAGTGGTATATTTGGCTCCACTTTGTACAGTACCTTTTCGTACTCAAATTTAGTGACACTAAACCACATGCATACAAGCGACAGACAAAAGTTATCAAGTACGAGGGTAAAAGAGTACGAGGGTAAAAGAAAATCGCCAACGATCGCTATTTTTTTCACTTTGTAGTTGGAAAACAACCAGGAGATAAAAAAGGGACAGAATGGGTTCTTACCTGGGGAGTGTGAATGCGTCCAAAAAGTCCTTTCTTCAGTAACTTTTGGTTCACTTCTGCATCTGTCCACACTACATGTTCCTGGTACCTGCATCCCTCTCCGTGTGACATACCATGTTCCCGTTACACAAAGTTTCCATGTCTGTTAAATTGACGAATGAATCTCACTTAATAAAATGAAGCTTTAGACTCTCTCTTTTTCCATCTCTCTCTCACACTCTCTCTCTCTCTCCCTCTCTCTTCTCTCTCGCTTCGTCTCACTCTCTTACTCTCTCTCTTACTTTCTCTCTATATTGCGCTCGCCCTTAATCTCGTGTTCATTGAACATCGGTCACTGGTCATAGGTCATCAGACATGCAACAGTGGACATTGGAAATTGGAAATTGACTATTTGACATTAGGCATTGGACATTGGACATTCGACATTTTTGACATTGTGTTACCTTTACACTCCTCCCCCTCCTCCCCCTTCCTCTCCCCCTCCCTCTCCCCTTCCCCTCCCTCCCCCCCCCTCCTCACCCTCCCCCTGTTCTTCTCCCTCTCCCCCTCTCCTTTCTCTCTCTCCCCTCTCCATCTCTCCCTCTCCCCCCTCTTTCTCCCTCTCTCCCTCTCTCTCTCTCCCCTGATGTGTATTTGGAAGGGTATGAAGAATGTACCATTTAAGCATTCCTTCCTTATCATGTGTTGATGCAATAATGAAAGCCTGAAAAAAAAATGTCAAGAAAAATAAAATTCAAGTTAAAAATCTAAGGAAAAAAAAAAGGCGGTTAAAGAAAAGAAAAACGAGAAACAAGAAAAGAACAGAAAGACAAGGAAAAGATGAGTATAGAGTAAATTGTCAAAACAATCTCTACCATTCTTTCAAGGCTTTACTTGAAAAAAAAAAAAACAAAACATGGAAAAAAAAAACCAAAAAAAAAAAAAAAAAATGAAAAAAGGACTCGAAAAAAAAAAACTAAGAATCAGACCAAAAAAAAACAAGAAAAAACTCATAAAAATCCTCTCAACCGCCTTACTTCTCGATCGAATTCGAGCATAAAGCATCTCTTAACATCCTCCTTGTTGGGTTTGCAGCCGCAGCGGTCGCGACGTGATGTCAGGTCCGAAAATTTGGCATAGGTGTAGTGCAGGACTGCCGCTTCTGCCAGTTTTTGCTCCCTGAGACAAAGAACAATAAATAAAAAACAAAATAAATAAAGAACAACGGGAAGCTTCAAATGAGAAGAGAGGAGGAGAGAATGAGAGAACGAGAGAATGAGAGAATGAGAGAACGAGAGAATGAGAGAATGAGAACGAGAGACTGAGAGAATGAGAGAATGAGAGAATGAGAGAACGAGAGACAGAGTGTGAGCGAATGAGAGAATGAGAGAATGAGAACGAGAGACTGAGAGAATGAGAGAACGAGAGACAGAGAGTGAGCGAATGAGAGAATGAGCGAATGAAAACTAAAAGTAGTGCACAGCCACTTCTGCCAGTTTTTGCTCCCTGAAACAGAGAACAAAAATTAAAAAACAAAATAAATAAAGAACAAAATAAATAAAGGACAAAGGGAAGCTTCGAATGAAAGGAGGGAAGGAGAGAAGGAGAGAATGAGAGATTGAGAGAAGGAGAGAATGAAGACTAAAAGTAGTGCAGAGCCACTTCTGCCAGTTTTTGCTCCCGAAAACAAAGAACAATAAATGAAGAAAAAAATATGCAAAGAACAAAGGGAAGATTCTTGAAGAATGGAAGGATGAGAGAATGAGAGAAGGAGAGAAGGAGAGAATGAGAGAATGAAAACCAAAGTAGTGCAGGACAGCCGCTTCTGCCAATTTTGGTTCCTTAAAGAAAAACTATGAAATGAAGAAGGAAAAAATAAATAAAGGAAATAAAGGCAGAAGCAAATAATGAAAGAAAGGGAAATAAATAAATAAGAACAATATAAGAAAAGATTTCTGAGGAATGGAAGGATGAGAGAAGGAGAGAATGGAAAGGGGAACGTTGATACATGGGTAGAGCAAAAAAAAGGACGGAATGAAACCAAAAGCTAAAAAAATAAAAAACTAAAAAACTTAAATACCAAAAAGGTCATAAAAGGCTTTACTTACTTGGGAGCTTTTGCATAATTATGCCAACGATGCGCCCCATTGGGTCTCAAATTATCTTTCATTCGAGCCGCAGCTTTTCCGTTTCCATAAGTGAGAAAGTAGTTGGGATTTCCTCGAGTTGCCTATTGTCCCCAATGCCAAAAACATGTTTCTTTTTTATTTATTTACATTTCTTAAGTGACCTATATTATTAAAGCTTTAAAAGCTACTTTTGGGTTTTTTGCTGGTTGTTTTTTGAGTAGACGTTCTTTTACTTTTTTCAGGCAGAAAAGTAGCTGGAATTGCCTCGGATTCTTGATATTAATATTAATGTAATATTAATATTAAACTTATGAGGATATATAAATATTTTACATTTTTCTTGGGGTTTGTGAAGGTTTTCTTGGTTTTTCTGTACATTTCATATACAAATTTATACATTTATGCTGATTCTCATACATTTCTCATAAATTTAAGGTTTCTCTTCATTCTAAAAAAACTTAAGACTGCCTGCGAATTATTTATGTCTCCAATGCTTAACCGTAAAAAAAAAAAAGAAAAAAAAAGGGGGGGGAGAAAAGAGTTCTCTCAATGAGGACTAAGACTGAGGTAAAATCCTGAGGCCCAAGACTAGTCATATCTTCGAAAGAGTGAAAAAATGAAAACACATGAGACCCAAAGTAAAACAGGACCAGCCGAAAGTCTGTCCCCGTCTCTCCCTCTTTCCTTCCCCTCTCTCCCTGTCCGATAAAAAACAACCAATCAAACACGTTGTTTGAACAAAACCCAATTTGGAACAAGAAGACACGTTTCATTCATATTCCATTCAACTATAAGTGAAACTGCTATTTAGAGTCTTTTAGTGTTATTTGTAGATCACACTTTTCTAAGGTTTTTAGGTTTCTTTGTGGTCATTAATGGAAAAACTTACCTCCCGATAATGACCAAAATAGACTTCCTTGGCGACATGATCGTAATTCTTCTTAAACATAGAAACCTGGAAAATAATAAAGTACACCATTACTAGTGGATTATCTCAGGGAACTCATTTGCATAAATCCAAATCCACGCATATTCAAGTCCAATATTTTCGGACCACAGAATCCAAAAACAACAGTTTTATTCTTGATCTTTCTGTCCTGAAAATTATGAAAAATAAATAAACTAGGATTTTTTAGGATATTTCATCTTCAAAACATCTTGCATGAACAAACTTGAAACAGGTTATGTAAACGGTATTTATTGGTGGTTTTTTTTATCAAAAATAGAAGAAGAAAGCCTATGGTAGTACCCCCTACTCCAACATAAAAAGCAATTCTCGCAAAATGAAACCTTTATAAGAGATAAAGCACTCTTTCTATTATTTTCACCCTCCCTCTCTCCTCTCTCTACCTCCCCCAGATATTGTCACTTACTTCAGCAAATGGATCTTTCACATCATCTCTCTCAATAGCCGTCTCCTGAAGCAAAAAAAAATAAAACCCGGATGTTAATTTCCGTACATCCCAAGGTCCTTAAAGTCTTGCCCTCATAGAAAAAAAGACACTCAGACACGCCAAATGATATTAAAAAGTATTAAAAAAAAACAGGTTATGAAAATTAATTGCAACATAACCAGAATTAGGCTTAAAAAGTGGGCAAAGAGGAAAATAATAATCGAAAAAAATAACTAAATTAGAAGCAAAAAAACAGGCTATTCAAATTAATGGGAAACATTATCGCTTAAAAATCAGCAAACAGTGGGCAAAGAGGAGAGAAATTGTACAAAAAATCGAGAAAAACCACTAGATTTTCTAACAATCGAAGCTAGAAAAACAGGCAATGTACAATGATTGACAACATAATCAAAATTAGGCTGAAAAAGTAGGCAAGTAGGAGAGTGATTGCACATAATTAGGAAAAACCACTAAATTACTAAACAGTAGGCTAGAAAAACAGGTTATGCGAACTGACTGGCAACATAACCAGAATTAAGCTTAAAAAATAGACAAACATTAAAAAGTAGGAGAGTAATCAATCGTACATAGTTGGGAAAAATAACAGTGTCAACATCATCGGCAACTTCCTCCAAAAGACGTTGTAGAGAATATTCTGACCCCCCTGCTGGATAAAGGAGTTCGTCAGTATCGATATGCATTATCCAATCAACGCCTTCGCTCTGTCCCAAAATCCAGACCCAAACCCAAAACCCGCTTTTTTAGTAGTTTCCATGCATTTTCTAGCATTATTTTCAGGGTTTCTGGGATTTTCCAGGATTTCAAGGAGACCCGCCTTCACCCGGCCCTCAAAAATCCAAAACCCGAAACTCGCACAATTAAGGAATGTCCATGCTCTTTCCAGCATTTCTCGTTCAGGATTTTCAGGATTTTCCGGATTAAAGGAGGTTACATTAACCCACATTATTTAGAATTTTCCAGGCTTTCTCCAGCATTTTTTTTCAGGATTTTTGGAGATTTCCAAGATTTAAAGGGAGTTGTATATCTCCCTCAAACATGTTCGTTTTACATGGGACTTAACAGGGGTTCTTTTCGGGATATCTTAAACATTATAAGGATATGGGACAGGGATTTGTCACGTTTTAGAAGCTTAACGCAATTCCTATGTACATTTGAACCAAAAAAATCCTACTTCTCAGTTAGAGAAAAAACCTATCCCCCTTCCATTAAACCATTCCCATGTAATTGGTTTAGACAGAACAGAGTTTGAATGGTAAAAGAACTATAGATCGTGAGCTTACGTGGATTATGCTTCACCAGGGTCTGTTTAGTAGAAACGTTAGTCCACACTAATTAATCTCAAAAACGCTACACGGCCAATCTCCGTTAGAATTAGAGTCGAATGCATGTTTTTTTTACCCAAAATCATTTATAACCATTAGTTTAAGTAGTTCCAAAATGAGCCATGTTGCAAAACATTATTAAGTGGAGTTAACACTAAAAATCGGCGTAACACTGTTAATTCATTAACTGTAGTAGTAATAGGCAGTGTACAGTTCAGACTAATTGTGGTAAGAGGTCTACAGAGCATAAATTATTATTTTAACATCACAACCTTAATGCTTCCAGCAAAAAAGTGTGAAGCACGTGTTGATCGTCAGTTACTGTTTTAAGAACTCGCAAACCATATTGCTGACTGCTAATAGTGTAACTGACAATCACGATCAACAT
This sequence comes from Zygnema cylindricum, assembly GCA_037447655.1. Lineage (NCBI taxonomy): Eukaryota > Viridiplantae > Streptophyta > Zygnematophyceae > Zygnematales > Zygnemataceae > Zygnema > Zygnema cylindricum. The sequence continues at coordinate 152,979 of JBBHKE010003059.1, read as the reverse complement.
TAAATTGCGGTTAAATAAACGAAGAATCTATAGTGTACAAGTGAAAGGTGCAAGAATCTTGTCATGCAATTTTGCGTCTATAGCATGATTCAAGAGAACATTGTTTGAGACATCTTCGCCTTTAGTATAATCAAGAGAATTTTGTTCAAAGACACTTCGTCTTATATAATTCAACATAACTTTGTTGAAAAAATCTTCGCCTTTAGTATGTGATTCAAGAGAACATTGTTCAATTTATCTTCTAAGTTTCATTGTAACCTTTCAGTTAAGACACAGAAAGAATATATGGAAATAAAGATCATGATCCTCACCCTTGCCATTTGTATAGCCATCTCCATGTTCAAAGACTGCCTCACAAAGAGCTCATAATTGCATGGACGGTAGAAAAACGACGAAAGCCAAGTCTCATTCCAGATACGACTGCAACAACATTCATGAAAGGTTTACAACAAAACACCAAATGTTAAGACAAGAAACACAGAAAATATAACACAACAAAAGTCTGAAGACACACTATATCGAACAGTAATGAATGGTTAACATCGAAACATTAAATATAACACAAAAAATACAAAAAATCAAACATTTGAAATGCAATTTCAAACATTGAAACATAGGCAACCGTTTAGGGTCTCCCCGGAAATTGAGATTTTGGGGGAAGACAAAGAAATTTGATAACATAAAAGTGATACATTGTTAATAACATCCTGTTTTTTTCTTTTGGAAAACTTTGACGGGTCTGGTGATTTATTTCATTAACAAAACTTTCCAAGAAATATGTAGAGAACTTGTACATTGGTAGATCTAAAGATAATTGATATTCCGGCTTTGTCTCCTCTCACCTTTTTGCTTGCTTCTCCTCCAATTCTTTGGTGTGAAATATTATCCTAACACCCTACATGCCAAGAAACAACAAACGACAAAGACCAAATAAATACTTTTTTGGTGAGGCTTCAAAAGGCTTCGTTTTCAATGGCTTTGAAATCTTTTATGGTTTTTTTTGTAGCTTTCACATGTTTTCTTATGTTCAAAAAACAAAATACAGGACGCTTTATAACTTTCACACATTTTCTTATGTTTGAAAAACAAAATACAGAATGTTTTATACTCACTGGGATGGCTTCAAGGACTGAAGTGCTATTTTCCGATGCAGCATTTCCTTCCACAAATAAAAGAAATATTTCTATTCCTATTGTCTTGTGGTAGAAAAGCCATGGCAATATTTGATCCAGGCCAGCAGCAGTTGTAGTGGTGATGCATAACTGCAGAAAACGCAAAAAAGCAGTCAAAAAAAAAGGGTTAAAATTCTTGTTTTACTCCTTGTTTTACATTGATTTCCAGATATACAAAAGCAGTCTTAGAAAAAAGTACTTCCAGTTTTACTTCTTATTTACATTTTAATTTGATTAATTTTAAATTTGTACAAAAGCAGTCAAAGCAAAAATGCAATTAATTTGAACAACATACTCCCTTCATTTTTTCATTTTTATTGATTTTTATTTACTAACTGATATTCACAAAGGCAGTAAAAACAAAACGACTTCTTGTTTAAATTTTTATTTACTTTGTTTCGTATCGACTTGTGTTGACAGATTAATATTTACAAATACAACCAAAGTAGAAACTACTTCTTGTTTTTAAATAATTACAAAAGCCGTCAAAGTATAAATGCGGTTTAATTGAACTGTGCACTCCCTTTAGTTCTTGTTTTTAATAAATCATTTGCTGACATTCAATATTTGATGTCAAACGGCAGTAGTGGAAAGAAAGCAACCGCCAAATAAACCATTGTCAATTTAACCAAAATTGAAAAATATGACACATTATTGGTGGTTTATTGTCAAACTAAACATAAAACGTGGGAAAAATAAAAAACAAACAAATCTTGCCTTTTGATAACACATGTAAAGCAAACATATGCAAATCACACAGAAAGAGAGAACGTGACTTTTTGAAACAATCAAATTTTTACTTTTCATTGACACGTTTAATTAAAAGCAAACAGCATTTAATTCAAATCACACAACAATTAATTTAAAAAAACACAGAGATTCTTGGAAATTTTCCAAACCTTGGAAGATTTTTTTATATCGAGATCGATGTGCCACTCCTTTTGGTGTGGAAATAAAGGATCAGGATTCCTATGCTTCATATCTGAACATGGATTAGAAGTACGACCAAATTCCTTTCCCTTTGTACCACTTATCTGAAAACCTGGTAAACCTTTTCCATCCGTACTATACAAGCCTTCCATGAACTGTGGATCATTAATATCTCCCCCTTGTAACTGAAGAACAAAGGCAAAAGCGGCGAGAACGAGAGGGAGACAAGTGAGAGTCAATGCAAGGCGGGCGGACATGGTGGAAGAGAAAAAAAGAGAGAAGAAGGAAGAGAGAATGAACAGGAAATAAGTACAGTATTGTACTGTACTGTAGCGAATGAATCAACATGCAATAAGTATTTTGGAGAAGCAGGAGGAAATTCTGTTAGAAGTCAAAAGCAGGGAAAGAAGGAGCGTGACGTGACGCTAACACACCCTTTACTTACAAGTTACAACAGTGTTTCTAAAAGTGCGCATATCTCGTCGGATGCCATACTGGACGGAAATTCCTCCATGCGATACACTGCTGTATTGTGGTGAACTGAACAGTTACGCCGGCTATCGCTATTAGTAGTGTAAGGTATCGGGTAGTTTCATATCGCGATAATTTCGATATTCGATATATCGAATATCGATCGAGCAGATTCCTCGATATATCGTACCGGGACCAACATAAATCATCGCGATATTTATCGCAAAAATTGCATATCCGTACAGTCAGAGTACGGAAAACCGTATGAAAAAGAGTACGGGGAATCGTACGAAAATCGCAGGGATATAAAATTTTCATTTTCGATATATTGTCGATACGATATATCGGCGATATATTGGTGATACATTGCGATGATTTCAATATCGGGTATCGACTATCGGATACATGAAATTCGATATATATCGAATATCGGCAATGGGTCCTCGATACCCAACACTACACCGCGCATCGTTATTAGTGTCAAAGTTTAAATAGTGTGGAAGTAAATATACCGTCATTGACGCTAATTAAGAATTTTTTATTTTTTTTTAAAAAGGTGTATTCTAATTTCGGCATTTATGCTAATTTGTGAACAGCAAAAATGGAATATTCGTTGTACAATTATATACATTAATATATGTATCCGTACAAAATATTTAAAATCGTACGCCGTCGTGAAATATAAATATCCGTACATGTAAGACTAATTTACGTGTCAGAACAATCCCGTTTTTTTAGCGCACGATCCTATGCGTGCGCGTCTGATTTAACTCATTTTTTGTAAAATTTTCACTTGAAAAGGTACATTTGTGTACGGTCTGACGTCGACCGTACACCACACTATTTAGATATTATTGTAATTCGTCCTTTACGCTATTTTGTACGGTTCCTTAATTAACGTCAAGGAAAAATTAAAATCATGTATCCTTCCGCCAGGGAGGATGCGAGGCCACCGGAAGCCGCAAGAAAATCTTTGACGGAAGATATTGTTTCACGCTTCTGTTGGTATCCACTAACCATTCTGACATTTTCGTACGCTTTTACATATCTTATGTTTCGTCCGCCCGTACATATTTAATTCAATACGTCGTACAAGTCACTTTTTACCTTTCGCTGGTACAAATATGTGGTCACAATTTGCTCTCAGGGATTCTTTGAAGATTACCAGAATCGTATTCATCTATTACGTGAACCAATCAAAATGTGCCACGCAAAACAAATGTCGGTTACTGGCCCGACACAATGGAACGATCGCCTCTGTAAAAGAATTTTTGACGTTTACAGAGAGCGCCTAATGGAACAACGCTCTAATTCACTGCAGGAAATTGATCGCACCATATTCGCACTGTACGTTATATCACACGGTATTTCGCACTGATTCTCAGTCGACCGCACTTTTTAATCATTGAGTTCATTTAGATTACTACTGTACAGTTGCTCCCTCGACCAGTCAACCTGGAAACAGACTTGCCAGATTTGGTCTCCCATTTACAATTCGAGGATTTCCCTGCACAGCAATGCAGGTAAGTGCGTAAAATGCACCTGCTTTCTTGATTTGAATAGCTCTGTAAGTATCATTATACGTATCCTATTACTGGCGATACCAGCCCGTAGTCACCATAATCGTACAGAAAAATTTACCAGTATAACAAAATTGTACGGTTTTCTGTAGGAATACTATGTTGACAGTAACGCCAGTTCCAGGGCTCGTACAATTCCCCTGTTGTTTTCCCGGAATGTTTTAGGCAAGGTTAGTCTCGGTCAATTCGTTCTTTTTGTCTTAACTTTGCAATGCTAGGAGTTATTTTTAACCAAGTTGACTTGTGAATCGTTCTTAGCTTTTGATTATCTCATTGCTGGTGATGTTTGGTAATCAGCTGTCAGAAATTTGTATGTAGAATTTTTCATACAGAGAGGAATATGGGAGTGAGGTTCAAATAAGTGAATGAATTTGGTGGATTTAAGAATTTATGCCATTTTCAGTTATCTAATGTGAAGATCTCAACTTCTCTGCCTGGTTAGTCAATTATGTCGCTTCAATTTGTCATAATTTAAAATTACAAATTTAATTATATTTTTTTGTTTCTACACAGAGAGGAATACGGGAGTGATTCATGAATTTATTCCATTTCCAGATATCTGATGTGAAGATCTCAATGGTCTGCTTGCATAATCAATATCTATAATATTTAAAAAACGATAATTTTAATTATTAATTTTTGTTTTTATACAGAGAGGAATATAGGAGAGTGATTTTTGAAGTCAGTTATTCAATGTAAAGATCTCAACTTATTTTATGCAGCTTCAATTTGTAATATTTTAGTTAAAGTTTTTAACTGAATTATGTCTTTGGTATCAATGTTCTGTATTTTACATCGGATGTATCTCATCTGTACACATTCTATTGCACTTGTTAGTCGGAAAATTTGAGGGCATTGACATGTGATGCCTCCTTCCCCTATTGTCTATCTCCGTCATTTTTTGGATATTGAAGGAATCCATCGCACTCTGGAATCCCTTACACATATTTTTTTTTTAAGTTTCCTAGAATGTTTAAAACTGATGTTGTACACTCTGGAATCCGTTACAGATATTTTTTTTTATGCCATAGAAATTAACCCAATTTTTAAAACTGGTACGGTGTTCTGGATGACAGATGTTCTTATAACAACACCTGACCCTGGTCAGTTTGCTGGCACATTGGACAAGTGCCTCAATTTTTTGGAAATCTCCTTTTATTTTAGTAAAAAGAAGAATAATGTTGCGTTTTAAAAGCCGTCAGTTATCAGTTGCGGTTCGTAATTGGAATGCAGTCATCAGAAAGAGTACTGCGATTCAACGTTCATCATTTTCTTCTCAGGTTTGTGTTCTCAATGATCGTATATGATAACACGGCATATAACACAGTAAAAGCCATATCTAGCTTCCTTTACCTCCTTTTCCTTTTCCTTTCCTGATTCATTGATGAACATCTTCACGCTCTCTTATTATGCTTTTGAAAATGGCACATTACTAAGTTCGCGGTGATTCATTTTTAATCTGTCCACAGTGGCCAGTGTCTTCAAAGACACTGTTTTCTTCAAACAAGACTCTGTCCTTAAGTTTGATTGGATTGAATTGCATTATCTATCATGGAAATCCCATTTGTCTGATATCATCCGGATTGTTAAATTTTGTAGAATTGTTTGTGGTGGATTTTTGGCAGAGGTGAGCATGATGATGTATTGGTTGGGAATCTCTATAACGATATTGATGTAATCATGCTGGAAACTTGATATGGTTCTTTTATTTTATATATGCCTTATTTAAATGGTGCCTCATCCTAGTCATGTGATGGTGTAGTAACTGAGTTGTCTAACCTCTACCTTATCTGCAGAGTCTGTCAGGATTTTACATTGTATTTTTTGGAAATCTTGGTCGTATGTTTCCGAACCGACGTTTTTTTTTTGCTCTTTTTTTTTATTTTTTCGGTTAGCCAGTTTGGTTTGACGCACTTGAATATAATGCATTTTCTTTTTTATTCTGGCATGGAAATTTAAAATGCTGATGACTGCAATTTTGGAATTGAGCTAAAGATTGTTTTTTTGGTCTATTTTTTTTTTTTTTTTTTTGGTAATTTCCGGTTCGTGTTTTACAGGCAGAGCTAGGAAAGGGCCGAGGACCTTCAGGGCCTGCGAGTTACACTTCAGGTGGAGGCAATGTCTTGCTTTTGTCTCTGCTTGGGGGAGGCTTGGCTGGGTCCGGTTACTACTATTATGTCACTCAGATAGAGCCGATGTCTACGATTGGTGCCCCTCCTCCGGCAGAACCTATCAAGCCCCAGCCTTCTGTTGTACCAGATCTTGTGGAATCTCTCCTCCCTCCCCCGACTCCTACTCTTTCAGCTCGTGATGAGCTTCTCTTCACTCAACAGAGGCTGGAAAAGGAATTAGAGGAGTTGCGAGCTTTGAAGCGAGATAAATTGGTGGATATGAAGAAGGGAGAAATCAAGAAAGAGCTAAAGATGATAAAAGACGGGCTTAAAAGGCTGGATAAGCAGAAATGATATAGTTGAAAGCCCTAGAAGGAAGGGAGGAAGTGTTCAAAACTACTGCTTAATAAGGAGAATTACCTTCGATGATGGACGACACACAAATTTAATTGAGAAATGTAGATTTTCTTGGCGTGAGAAAGACAGCCCAATTTTTTTTCCTTTTTTGGACATTGTGATGGATGGGTGAAAATAGCAAAGAGCTTCATTCGCACCATCATCACTAATATCACATGAAATAAAAAAGAGGTGGTTTCTTGGCAGTTAGGGTTCTGACAGTTGGTGGTTTAGGGTGAGTGACTTTCAGGGTTTTGTGAAGAATATGTATCTTCTCTATGAGTTTAAAGTTAAAATACAAAGCACGTAGAAGTCCCAGATAGTCATGCTGTAGGGAAGACAGTGAAGTCTTAAGTTTCCGCTCTTCCAAAACTATAGTTTAGAAGTGGGTATATTTCATCCTGACTTCAGAAGTTATGTGTATGTTTGGTTTATGTTGGGGTATGCCTACCACTAGGATGAGCTTTTGTTTGTGAGGTGATAGTGGTTTCTTCAACTATGTTGCTAGCCTGTAAATAAAACCAAGTAAGATTTGTAAGGATGTTTATCTCTCCTATTAGTTCATGTTTTTGAGGCCGTTCTTTGTAGCGTTTGACAATATTTGTCTACAAGCCTTTTCATTTGGAACAATGTTCCACAGCAGCTTTGTGAAAAAAAGGTTGTAAATTTTGGACTTAAAATATGACTAATTACCCTTGACATCAAAAGGCCTACAATTGTATGTGAAAGTCTCACCTGATGCATAGTTCAAATGTGGGAAGACAATTGGAAACACTGGATGCAGTTTTCAAGTACTTTGTGTATTATATAGTTTTTCCAGTGTAAATCATGTATAGTTCGGGAAAACTACAATACTGTTTGCAGTTGGTTTCGCACATCTAGAGTATAACAAGCGGTAAAACCTCGAAGCCCCTAACATATGAAGGCTTGCCAAACATTTGACCTCTGTAGTTTTTTACATCTGGAAAAGTTTATCTCTTTGAGTGTGTTTTATGGTGCACTCTGCTCGGTTGTCAAGTTCCTGGCTATGCTTATGTCAAAGTAATGCAACTCGTTGAAGAGATTAAATGTTTCTCACTTATATTAGTAATAAGCTTTGTTAAGAAATTTGTTTAGTAGTGGATCTGTTATCGTATTGCAAAAAAATATTTAAGGTTTGTGTAATTTGGCGTCGTGTTGACAAATGACACCATGCATATTAATGAGGAAATAGAAGACCGTCCTCAACTTGGGAGAACAATATCTCTTTACCTTCTTAATTCAGTTTCCAATTTTAGTTAGACAGAACAACAACAATAAGTTAAACATCAAGACTTTATTTAAATGCGCGATGGTAAACCATCTCAGTCCATGGGAACAAAAAGGGGCAAGCAATGCCAAAACTGAAAAAATACATGTGAAGGGAATAGAAAGGAAAAGCAAAGCGAACGATACGAACACAGAAAAATGGCATGTAAAAAAAAGACACGCAAAGAAGCAACAACCACTATAAGGAAAAACACAATAGTGTGCTTGGGGTACACGGGCTCTGTAGGGTGCGGTACGGTACAGTACATTACTGTACGGCCCTGTACTGATAATGGTGTTTATAAACAGTCAAAATAATGCGCAAATACTCGTCCACAAATATAGTGCTTCCATTCACTTTCGCACAGTTGCATTCAGTAATTTAGGGTAAGTCCCCATGCATTAAAGTATCTATTTTTCTCTGTCTTTTTGCCCTTAAATTCAGGGAACTTTGACAAAAACTTTAGCCGTACGAGAAAATCATTTTTACCAAAATGATGTGAACGTCAATTCATACTTTGGATGTACGACGTGTTTGTCGTCATGTGAACGCATTTTAGCGTTTTCCCCATTTCGACCCCCGGGCAAGAGAATCCAACCCAAAAAATAACTTCATCCAAAATCACCTCGAGGGGGTGATTGTAGTTCAAGTACCGCCCAAACAGCGGATGAAAAACGAACCACGCACGCGCCACACGATTTGTAAAATTTTTGGACGAGGGAGAGTCCTTGCTATTTTTATCCGTGCCCGTCACGCGCTATGTATGGAAACAAATTTGCAAGGGTCTGGGACTTCCACTTGCATTCATGGGTCCTTTGCATAATATTTTGTCGTCATTGCCTCTCCTCTCTCCTTCTCACACTACAATACTGTATCGCTTGTATCTCACACTTTTTAGAATGAGACACGACATTATTGGTATAAAATGAAAGATCTTTGAAAACTATTTTTTTTTTGAATTTTTTTTGGTTTTTATTTAATGGCAAGTCGAATGAGAAAAGTATAAAAAGTGAAATCGGGAAACCATGGCGGAAAGTTCTTGAATCCGTGACGTCGACGTTGTCACAAGTGAGCGTGATGTCACAATGTCACCAAACCCTAAACATCTGCAATTTCACAAAAATCTAGGCGTCTACAACTGTCGCTGTTTTTGTTGGCGTCACCAATCGTCCGAAGTTTCGTAGTCGCCTTTAATCGTCACAAAGATGTACCTACGTCTACAACCGTCACATGTCAAAGTTCCGATTTCATTTTCGCACATTGGGACGCTTTTCAAATAGTACGGAGAATCTTCACTACAGTCCAAACTACTTTATCAGAGTACCGATTACATGGGGACGTACCCTTACATTGCGTTATGCCCACCTTAGGGTATGTCCCCATGTGCATAAGGGTATTTTCGCATGTGGTAAAGTTACAGTTATTTCGTGTCGTTTTCCTTCATAACTTAGAAAAAAACGAGAAAATCCGCAGCCGTACCAAAAAATTGAAATTAGCACCGTACAAGTTACATTACAGTGAAACTTTAGACGTACGTAAGTTTGTCGACTAGCGCGATGCAATTTGTCGTTTAGCGCATTTCGACCCATTTTCGCGTCCTTTCATCACACGTTCAAACTTTACGTCAAATCACCTCGCGAGGTGATTTTAAATATAGTCCAAAAAGGAGAGCGAATAGGAAGATGTTGTCGCACATGTCAGATTTTTTGACAATTTTTGTCCGCGGAGTACCAAAAAAAAAACCCACTGCACGTTTCCAACCTATGCGTGACTTTTTTCCGTGCGCTTTTTTCCGTACAGGGCCCGTGGAGGGGGGTTTCGACCAACTAACGCCATTTCGCAAAAGCGAAGATGGTGAAAGGCGCCTCTCTTTCTCTCCCTCTCCACCTAACGCGTCTATCTCACAATTCTTGCAATGAAAAAAGGCAAGAAAGGTATCAAATGAAAGATCTATGAAAAATATCTGTTTTGGCTGTCTTTTAGCTTAATTTGATGGCAAGTAGAGTGAGAACGGACGAAAAAACAAAATCGGGAAACCATGGCGGAATGTTTTGGAATTAGTGACGTCGACGCTATCATAAGTACGCGTGACGTCAAAATGTCACAAACCCTAAACATCTACAATGTCACAAGTAGGTAGACGTCTACAACCGTCTCTATTTTGTAAACGTCATCGATTGTCGCGAGTTTTGTACTCGTGTACAATCGTCACAAATTACACCCACGTCTACATCCGTCACAATTTAAAGTTACGATTTCATTTCTTTACATACGAATGCTCTGAAAATTGTACGGAGAATCTTCGCTAAAAAACAAAGTAATAAGACTAAGTTTCGGTTTCATGCGAAAATACCCTAGGTAAGGGTTTTTTTGTGTCGTTTTCGTGTAAAACTTAGCGCCGTACTGCCTAAGTTGCAACCGTACGAAGGAATAGCAAATTTGTAGAGTACAATTTACGTCATCCTCGAATTTAGTATGTATGAAAATTTGTCGTCTTGTGTTTTTCGACCCACTTCCATGACAAAAAACGTCATCTTCAACCTTACGTTTAAAACACATGCGCGATGTGTTTTAAAACTAGGTATTTTCGATAAACAAATAGGAACATATATTTGCACGTGCCGTAATTTTCGAAAATTTTCATACGATTTACAAGGACAAAGAAAAGTACAGAATTCGCTATGTTTTGTCCGTTTCCGCTCGAATACGACGAAGAAACGTACACAATTTGTTTAGTTTTGTCCGTTTTCGTCCAACTCGGATTTCTTTTATGCAGCGGTCTTCAAATTCCGATGCCATTTCACGTCGACCGAATAGGAGATGCAAAGGCAAAGCGCCTCGTCTTCAACCGTGAAACGGCACAGGGTGGAAGGCGGTACGTCTACAATGTCACGGTAAGACATGCGACGTCACAAAGCAATTCCAAAAAAAAACGTGCGACCACAGATTGTAGACGTTAACAGCCGTCACAGGTATTGTCGACGTATACAATCGTCACAAGCGTAAGCTACGATTTCGTCATTACAGATAGGGACACTTGAAAACCGGTCCGGCGGATCCGCGCTAAAATACAAAGTAAGTTCGCTAAGTTACAAGTACATGGGGACATACCCTTAATACTGTACTGAATCTTGCAGACCTTACAGCCTTTGCTACTGCAGTATTATACCAGGTTCTGAAATCTGAACCCTAGCCGCCTAAGAATTCTCTTCTGCTGCAGCCGCCTTTTTCTATTCACATATAAAGCCACGGATTCTCTTCCATAGTAGAAACGTTGATGTATTCTGTATTCTTTGTGTCTTTCACGAAGATAAAGAGAATGATGTGGTTAATCGTACGTTTCCATTCTAGCTAGGCTATCAACGTTCTCTAACTGTTTTAACAATTTTTATTTGAAGTCATGGCTCTCAGAGCACCTCTTGGAGCTTCTTCTGGAGAGCTTATGAGAGAGGACGCCATGCCGTGTTCGCTACACGTGAAGTCTCTTAGCTGCTTAGCCGCCCTGTTTGGAGGAATTGTGGGGATGCCTTTTTGCTACATTCATTACGGTGAGTGTTCGCTCGAACCTATGCCTATTCTGATTCTTGGAATTTAGGAAGTTGTAGCTCTAGTTTTTTGTACGATCGCAGTTACGTCGTCTTCCGGACTCTTATGCTTTCATGAATTCATTGTTGCTACTAAATGGACTAAATTGATCAATTCACGAATGGACCAAATGCCATCTGTTTTTCTGTCTCTTTATGGATTCTTTTCTAGCTTGCTACAGGACAATATTGTTGTGGTTTTTAGTTAGTTTACATTTTTACACTTTGACAGCCGATATACGTAAGGCTAACTCTGACGCTGTTTTTGCTGTCTTTTCAATGTAGGTCCCCTGACCACTCGGCCCCGCTTGTTGCGGTGGTCTCTAGTCGGTGCAGTTAGCGGGGCAACTTTAACAGCTTTACACGGAATCCTTTGGGAGCCAGCATGTGAGCCCCAAAATATTGCTGCATACGATTCGCCAGGAAGGAGAGACTAAACGGTTATTTCCTGTGTATGATCTCATGCACCAAACAACGGTGACATATTTTGTTCCACTGAAGATTCTGATGCCTTGATCCACCTGGTACGTTCCTATGTCTGTATACTGAATTGGCAAACGATTTTGTTTACGACGTAGTCATGCTGAATGTGTTCGTGTTTTTAAATTGCGATAATTTTGGCAGCCTTGTCTGAGGTTATCGCACTCGTGCTTCCTCTGAAGCATTCGTGATCGATTTCCTCGCTTTCCTGTTGCCAATAGGGATGGTCTGTCCTTCGGACTTTTCTCGTTTTCTGAAAATGTCCACCGGGCCTTGTGGTCTCGACAACCGCTTGGTGACCAACATTTTCTGTTCTTTATGCTTGTCTTTTTCCCCTGAAAAGAAAGTATTTCTAATTATTCAGTTATTTTTTGCAACAGGATTGAGATCGGGTTTTTTTCTGCGCCAAGATTTTCCTTGCAGACGTCACAAAAATATGTCGGTGAGTATTGATTCTGCGATTTACCTTTTTTTGCAGATTTTGCAAGTATTTGTCCTGTCCTGATGGTTAGAGCGCAGTGCAATGTGTGAGAACAACTAGAAAAGCCACCTGGCTGCTTATTGCGGGGTAATCACATGTACCGTTTCGGACATGTGAACCATGGCTTGTTTAAAGTAATATTGTCCGCAACGCCTGATTTGGCAGCATTGATGACTACATAACTTGGCTGCAAGTCACCAATAATTTGGTCGCTGAAGATAAAATAATGTCACTTTGGCTGTGGTTCTGAGCTGCCGATGTTGCACTATCCCTAGTTTACATGTTTCACATGCTTTGTTATGTTTGCTTTCAAATTCTCTGGCCAGTAATTTCATGCTATCTTGTGTTCAAGGGTTAGCTATTTGAATTAGTGTGAGCACAGTGACGACAAAACTGCATTAAGAACGGCCTTCTGATTTCCAGTGATGTTCTTAACTCCTACTCATACTGAGTGCTCACACTAGTTTTGGTCTCCATGTCATTGAAGACTGCGTTATCAACCTTGTCTCTCTTGTAAACACGGTTTTCTTGGCGGAAAGAAGATGCGAATGATGAAATCAAAGAAAATTATGGGTAATTTGCGACTGATTTCTCTGATGTCCAACCTTGGAGACCTGACGCATCTTCAATATGTTTCGAATTGTGTAAATCGGTCTTTTCCTCTAGTTTTCCACTAGCCAGCTAATCAGCTGCAGAAGGCTCTGTTTTTCACTTTTGGTGCATACTCTGAGATTCTGGGATTATTTATTACTCTTAAAATACTCTTTAAAACTAATGAATGATCTGTGGTGTTGTTGCAGGATATTTTTTTTTACACTAATGTTTTTTTATGGATTATTATAGTCAATCAACATATTATCTGCTGCGACATACTGAAGTCCTGCTGGGCTACTACTGTTACAGAATCTGACATATCTTCTAGTGTATAAACTGCAGTAACAGGATGTTGAAGTTTTTAATTTTAGTGACAAGTGACAAATGAGCGTTGTTGAGCTTGGTTCCGAAAGCTCAGATGTTGGTGCCCCTTATTTGAAATAAAATCTATGATATTTTTCTTCCACACCATTGGCTGAATGTTGTGATCTTCAATGATGTTCAAATGTTTTTTTTAATGTTCAAGAGTTAGGAACGTGATGGTGCAGAAACATAATTTACCTCTTCCATGATCGTCTGAGAATTTGTCAGCAAACAGTAAGTAGTTTGTGTTGCACCCCATTCCCCTGACGTTTTAAAATGGTAACCAGAAAATCACTTTGCGTCTGTTTGAAACGTTGTGAGAAAAAAGTCTTTTAACGCACTTTTCTCATAGAGGTTTTATTCGTACGGATTTTGATTTTTTTACGAGAATGCCTTATTTTTGTTGGATTTTGAACTTTTCGTAAAATTTGTATACTTTTGATGTACGGAAATTATGTTCCGATGTAATGTACGGAGTTTAAAAAAAAATAAACAAGTACACCGTGAATCCATATTAGAATTAAGAAACCGATACTCATTCGCATGTATTTAGGGTAGCCGCTACAGCCTGTGTTCACATATTAGACGCTTGAACATTTGAGAACAGATTCTCGCGATATTCCTTAGTCTTTATCACTAATCAAATCGGCATGCTATTTTCCGTGCGACGCACTCAATTTCCACTATCGACGCCCTTATCTGACAGACGCACTAAACAATTATTATCTTTAGTATGTACCGACTCATTTCATTCGCTACACTATTTAAAACATTTGAAATTAGTAACTAACACTACGTAATCAGAACCAATATTAACGCGAAAAAAAAAAAAATCACTTGCAATTAAACTACATAGATGCGTGTGACGAGCAAAGATGCGTGTGTCGAGCAATGAAAAAAATAGAGAGTATTCTTTCTCGTGCGAAAAATTTCCAACTCGCGTAGCGCCTGCGCGGCCATTTGCTTGGACATTTTTAATTTGCTGTCAAATTGATACTTAGTCTAAAATCAAATTGCGAGATGATTTATGATAAAGTATTTTTGCTGAGTTGGTTCGCATACCCGTGGGTCGAAAATTTGAAACCGCCAAAGTGAGATATTTTCGTGTGGGTCTGAATTTCGGAGTAAAACGACAAAGAAAACCCGGTATTTTAAAGCATGAGCACATACCCTAAGTTGCAGTATTATTTAGTTTGGAGCATAGAGGTATCGATCAATATTTTAGAACTTTAATCGGTTAAGATGTACTGTATTTTATTCTGATTAATTTTTTTGGAGTTTTTTGTATTTTTATTATATAATAATTCAAAGTCAATGTGAAATTTTGAACAATGCGCATATGCATTCTTTTTCAAAGTTTTTTACCATGCGCATAGTACGAATGAAACATCTATGGCTTTTCTGCTTTAATTTCCAAGGCATGTAGAATGGGAGTGCTGGGCTTCAAAAATAAAAACGAGAAGGAAGCTGAAAGGAATTGGGATGAAGTTCATGGAGATCAATTACTCATGCTGAGAATGGAAGTATTCTTACAGACCTGCCAGTTGTTAATAGGCATGTGTGAACCCAGACTTATCGAACTGAAAAACTCTAGTCACTGCTTGATTTTATGGAAATCCACTGATCTATAAAAAATAGTATTTGTGGGGAAGTGAAACTGTCGACCGCACAGGAACTAGTGGTAGTGGGTAGTAGAAGTGGGTAGTAGTAGTGGGTAGTGGTAGTGGGTAGTGGTAGTGGGTAGTGGTTGTGGGTAGTGGTAGTGGGTAGTGGTAGTGGGTAGTACACCGCGAATTGTAATTAGAGTAAATTACTCTAATTCGGTCGCTCGAAATTTCGACTCTATCACATGAAATAGAGTAATCGATTCTAATTTTTTCATTATTCTATTTAAGGTAAAGTTTAATTAGCGTTTTTAATTCTAATATAGGTTCGTTTTAAATAGTGTGGATTACGGACGGTGTCAGACCGCGCAAAATTGTACTTTTATTAAGTAAAAAAGTACAAATAATGATTTAATACAGGCTGTTATCATGTAACTGCGTTTTAACAAACCGCGTAACGTCATTGTGACGATAAGCTGTACGTTTTGCCAAATTCTGTACAAATACCTTATTTACAGTAGAGGATATTAGCGTGCCAAATTAGAGTACTTAAATAAATTAGAGTAAACTTCATAGTTGAAACAGCTCTATCACATAAATTAGCGTTAATTACTCTAATTTTTTTTTTTAGTTTTTGTACTCTAATTTTTTCATTACTCTAATTACGATTCGCGGTGTAGTAGTGAATGAACAAATTTTTGTATGAGCATGAAAGAATCTTGAAAATGGAATAAACGAAAAAAAATGGAATGAAATCAATAAATTCCAGGAGAGATAATGAAGCAACTAATGGAACTGAGAAATTGAAAATCTGCCAAAGAAGGTACACCGCAAATCGTTATTAGAGTATATAACTCTAATTTGGGTTCCTGAAATTTTGGTTTTTTTTCTTAAATAATATACATGATTTTATTTTTTCCTTTACGCTAATTAAGGTACAGTACAAAATAGCGTAAAGAACGAAAGCACAATAAGATCTAAATAGTGTGGTGTACGGTCGATGTCCGACCGTACATAAATGTACCTTTTCAAGTAAAAAAATACAAAAAATGAATTAAATCAGACGCGCACGCATAGGAACGTGCACTCAAAAAACGGGATTCAATCTGGTCGCATAACTGCCATAAATTAGTCTGACATGTACAGATATGTAAATTTCGCGACGGCGTACGATTTCTAATATTTTGTACAGATACATATATTAATGTATACAATTGTACGGCGATAATTCCTTTTTTTGCAACTCCCAAATTAACATTAACACCAAAATTAGAATACACCTTTATTTTGAAAATTTTCAAATTCCTAATTAGCATTAATAACGATAATTTATTTTCAACACTAATTAAACTTTGACACTAATAACAATTCGCGGTGTACTGCTAATAATGAGGGAGAAAAATGTGCTGCTGATGGAAAGACGTTTAGAAAGCGGAGTGACGCCCTTGGGTGAGCCAAATAAACCAAGCAATCAAATATCCCACCCTCCATGAGAAACTTGTAAACTACTATCTTGATGTGCTAATTTTTTCTCCTTTACTAAACAAGCATCTTGCCCAGCTTGACCCACAGCTCTGTGAGAGTTGAAATTTTCCAAAGCAATGTTTCTAAATGTACAACTCGCACAAAAATTTGGGATCATTCAAAATATTCCAGAACATGGTGTGCATTAACTATTTCGATTTGCCAAAACAATGTCTTCGGAAAATAGAAGCACGGTCACGTAGAAGACCAATTCGGCACTCAGGGATATGTGAGACTTCGCAGGAAACAAAACCTCGCCTGTCTCACAATAATTGTGATAATGTTCCAAACAGAGCCATGTGCCAGGATTTGCTCGGCTCCAAATAAATGGCATTGGGCTGAAAGAGGAATGGTCGCATGAGCACACTACAAAGGCACCCAAGCGAGGATAAAATTCAAAGCCAAATAAGAATTACGTTAATGCAAATGGAAGAAGGTTGAAAGAAGAACGGAGATCAAAATTCATTTAGAACGTTGGCGTTTGCGAATGACGTATGGCTCGAGTTTATGAGATACAGGAATTTTTGATCGATGGAAAGTTTAGAGGATGGACGAAATTTTGCTTTCTTATTTTTCTTTCATCTGAATTTTCACGTGATTCTCGTGGGTGTGAGTAGTCTGAAAAAATTGAAAAAACCGGATAAAGTACCGGAGGAAAAAACGGATGTTAACATTTCAAAATTTGAACATCATTGGAAACGCAGTATGACCAGGAAGTGAAAGTGTTCCATAGGGGAGGGGAGAGGGAGGGGGAGGGGTAGGGGGAGGGGGAGGGGGAGGGAGGGAGGCAAAGAGAGAATCTAAGGATGGATTTCAATTTCTTTCACCTTCGGTTATCTTTCGAGCAAAACATGCCCAAATGCTCGATTAAACATGTCGGTCACCTCATAATTCATAATTTTGGCATCATAATTTCGAGAATTCGCCAGTGCTCAAAACCAAGAAGTGAACAGGTTTCAAGTGAAACGAAAAAATGAAGAAAAATGTGTAGTCATCAACAAAGCTGGAGGGGGCCCGGACAAGAGAGAGAGAGAAGAAAGTGTTTCAAGAAGATTAAAACGAATGGTGAAGAGAATATTATGAGAAATCACTTGTGGATCCTTATAGTCGACTGTAAAACCAGAGAAGGGAAGGTGGGCATCTTGACTAAAGTGATGGGAGGGATAAAACATATTGCCTTAGGAAAAGAGAAGCGAGAAGAAGAGCGAGAAGAGAAGCGAGAAGCGAAGCGAGAAGAGAAGCGGGAAGAGAAGGGAGAAGAGAAGGGAGAAGAGAAGGGAGAAGAGAAGCGAGAAGAGAAGCGAGAAGAGAAGGGAGAAGAGAAGCTAGAAGAGAAGCGAGAAGAGAAGCGAGAAGTTAAGGGAGAAGAGAAGGGAGAAGAGAAGCAGCGAGAAGAGAAGCGAGAAGAAAAGCAAGAAGAGAAGCGAGAAGAGAAGCAGCGAGAAGAGAAGCGAGAGGAGAATGGAGAAGAGAAGAGAGAAGAGAAGGGAGAAGAGAAGGGAGAAGAGAAGCAAGAAGAGAAGCCAGAAATGAAGCGAGAAGAGAAGCGAGAGGAGAATGGAGAAGAGAAGGGAGAAAAGAAGGGAAAAGAGAAGGGAGAAGAGAAGGGAGAAGAGAAGCGAGAAGAAAAGCAAGAAGAGAAGCGAGAAGAGAAGCAGCGAGAAGAGAAGACGCGAGAAGAGAAGAAGCGAGAAGAGAAGCGAGAAGAGAAGCGAAAAGAGAAGCGAGAAGAGAAGCGAGAAGCGAAGCGAAAAGCGAAGCAAGAAGCGAAGCGAAAAGAGAAGCGAGAAGTGAAGCAAGAAGAAGAGCGAGAAGTGAAGCGAGAAGAAAATCGAGAAGAGAAGCAGCGAGAAGAGAAGCAGCGAGAGGAGAAGAAGCGAGAAGAGAAGAAGCGAGAAGAGAAGACGTGAGAAGAGAAGAAGCGAGAAGAGAAGCGAGTAGAGAAGCGAAAAGAGAAGCGAAAAATGAAGTGAAAAGAGAAGCGATAAGAGAAGCGAACAGGGAAGAGAAAAGTGAACTGAGAAGAGAAGAGAAATGAGAAGTGAAAAGAGAAGCGGTATGCGGAAGGAAGAGTATCGGCCGAGACACAAGGGATGATGGCAGCGAGAAATGTCAGGGCTCTTTTATAAATGCCGTAGAGTAATTAATAGTCTTCTTAACGCTATTATTCTCTTTTTGGTTGTTTCTCCCAGTGTTCCGTTTTTCAGTTCCTCTGTTCTTGTTATTCGTTTCCTTTGGTCCCATGTACTCAGATGGTTTACCATCTCAATTCCTTAGCATTTTTTGTCTTTTTGTGCAGACGCTAGAGTAGTATGGTCTAAAATGTTTGATTTTTCACTGAAACTTTGTTAGGATTTCCTAGATCCACTGCATGCATTGTTTTTTTGGTTTTTGTGGTCAACTTCATTTCAGCAGTGACTTTTGTCGACGACCAAAACACTCAGCATACTGAATACGGCGACATACAACATGATTTGTCAAAAGACTAATGCGAAATTTAGTAATAGACATGAACATCCTTTGGACATAGAGGTTCCTTTGATCGCCCATTAATGCTGCCCCAAGATTTTTTTTGCTACGCCATTTTGCATCCGTTAGAACCCCCTTTCTCCTTGCTCCATAAATTATTCCACTTTTCCTTTTCATCCCAGATTTGCTCAAATCTACACAATACTAACGAGTGGTTTAAACCGAGGATTGTATCACCTGTCATCTCACATCAGAGACTCCGAAATCTCCAAATAATCTAGGCAATCCAAATAATCAGGTTACATTATTTTAACTTCATTTTGCAAACCAACTGAAAACGTTTTTTTTTGGAAAATCTTAAATTGCCATAAATTCTCCAAAATGTAGACATACCAGTACTATACACGGTGAATCCTTAAAGCATTTTTTTTTTGCCATTTACATCAACTTTTCTCCGTACAAATGTGCCAAATTTCTTTGTAGTGTTATGTGGAAGGCAACGGTCGTACCTTACCGTCACAACCATTGGATTAACAATCTGAGAAGTGTGCGAAAAGAGCCGATTTAAGAGGGGAAAGAAACATTAATGCTAAAAAGTACACGGTGTAGAACAAAACTTCATGTGAGTTGGTCATTAATGAACAAGGAGACCAACAACTTGACACCGGATAACACATCAAGGATTGCACAAAAAATTAGTAATTGCCAAAGTATTGATGATTGCAAGGGAGTCTAACAAGTTATTGTTGCAACAACCGCATCAGCCGAGGTAAAGGCTCCAGGCCTCACCATACAAGCCATGGATTACAAAACATATAAAATGTTTTGACATGATTGATCCACAAAACAACAACTTTTGAATTTAGCCCTTCTTTTTCAAAATGACAATGGTGTTTCCATATATTGTGATTTCCCAAGGGCGATATGTACTGCCCATTCCACACTCTGGTCTAAAAACCGAAGAGGCACCCAAAATAGGCGAATAGCCTATTAGGATGGTTCTCTACTAAGTTTTCTTTTCCACAGGAGCCTTTTTCTTTTCTTTCTCCATTGTTGCAAAAATTTGCATCCTTGAAGCTCACTCTCAGCATCGATTTTTGCCCATCCGGTTGACTTACTTGTACTGCGCGTGAAAAAAAAAATGTGGGTCAAAATGAAATCGACGGAAACCAATATTGGCAATCGGAAAACCAAGGCCAAATGGCAGATGTACATGCAACAAAAATAAGATAAAAACCATGGAGGAAAAAACATCATGAAGATGTCATTAACATGCTTAAATATGTCACTTTACGCAAAGACTGTAAAGGAGCCAAAAAACCAAAACAAAAGGAACCACTGAATTTAACCACTGTTGACTTGATTGCAAGTGATCGCAAGTCTAAGAGGCTTAGTAAATCATAATTTATCAGAAAATATGGGTAGCATGACATGATCACAAACGCAAATTAATTACCCTATGTTCTAATACCTTAACAATGACATAACAATTTAGTGAGTTAATAAGGTAACCCTAAATAATTTGAGTGGAAAAGCGTTCCATAATGGCCAGCCACTTTCAGGCCTCTGTAAACCAGACCTCTCGTACTAGACCAAAAAACCATCTTTCAAATGAGCTATTCTCACAATCGAGTTTTTACTTTAGTCCCCAAAATAAAGACAGACGAAAAACTTAATAAGTAAAGGAGCAATATGATTTAAATAGCTCCTAAAAAAGATTGGAAAAAGTTTTCAAAACACTCTATTGCAAGAGGGTTTGATTGATGATGAATGATTCCGTACAACCAACTCATGATCCCTGGTCCTAATAATCCCCTTCCATGCAAACAATGGAATCTCTGTAGCCCAGGAAAGGACAGAGCAAAAAACACCCTAAACAATCTTAAAAAACCCTAAATCCACAGATCTAATTATGAACAGAAAATACACATGCATGCTGAATGCAAAAAAATAGAAAACACCTAAATGAAGTGAATAGAAAATCGAAAGTCCCTCAATAAGTTAAAGGAAACAGGAAAAAGCCTCAGTGAAGCCAACAGAAAATCAGAAGTACTCCAACAAGGCCAATCAAAAATAGAAAGTACCTTAATGAAGCCAATGTCCTTGGCATAGATACGGAAGCACTGCCTGCAAGTGTTGAGTCCGTACTTCCTCACCAATCCGTGGCAATTACCGCACACTCGGCTGCAAAAAAAGAGAGGGGATTTTCAATTTCTCGACCTAAAAGCTATTTTAATTGTAACCCTTATTAACAAAAAAACAGAAAAAAAGCAGCGAGAATTTATGACTTTCAAAACCTTGACCTAAAAACTCATTCAAGGCGGGCAACAATGTAGCTGTTATAATCGATACACCTCATAGAGAAAGCAGCCAATAAAATTAGTTTTCTAAGATAGTATACTTCCTCACTAATCCCTAAGATCACTGCATACTTACTTCAAAAAAAAAAAGGACACCATTTCAAAATGTGCCGTATATTCGGCTCCAGAAACTGACTAAGGAAAAATGACTAAGGAAATTCAACTCCTTGACCTAAGTTCTCATTCATTGAAAAAGGGCAACATTGTTCGTGTTATGACCAGTGAGCTTCACCAGAAAAAAGGGGAGGGGAGGGCAGCCATGACAATTAAACAAACTTTACGAGATAACAGAATTGGCAAGAATAAGTCATTCATAAAAACTAAAATGTAGGAAATCAAATCAAATAAAATGGTCCGTTCTTCTGAAACCTAGAAAGTTTAAAAAGACGTCTCTAGGTTGGGACTCCTAAACGGATTAAAGGACAGAAACCTAATAATGCTAATGAGAAAAAAAGTCGAATTAAAGCACATAACGACAAAGAACCCAGATTGGATGAAAGCTTTGTAAAGAGCGACAAATATATCGCTGTAACCAATCACGTGAAAATAAAAATAGTTTAATTGACTCCTTTTGTTAGATTTCACTTTTAGTTTTCTTTTTCAAGAACCCTGTAGCTGAATTTCAATACACTTGGTGACTATTTTTGTAAACGAAAAAACTTAATCTTTTTGACACAAAAGCAAATGGAAAAATGTGTGTAAAATTGTGTGTAGTGTCGAAAGGAATCCACAACGAACTGTAAAGAAGAGACAGGTTAAAACATTTAGCAGCAAGAATCCCAGTTTCCAGGTTACATCGCTTCATTGAATGAAACAATAGCGAAGGATTCAGTAGAATCGATAAGTTTTCTTTGTTTGACTCATTCCACAGAACTAAATAACATACGGGATATACATAAAAGTTGAAGTCTTGAGTACGTAGGTCATGTACAAAAAAATCTAACTGCAGACGACAAATGCAGTCATATAAAAGAAGATATGAAAAACAAAGGGAAAACCGAGGCGAGATAAAACACAAACACTGATACTTTCAGAATTACCTCAAGCACAGTAAAGTCAATAAAAGCGGAAGCCAGGAAAAAGATCCGGCTTTTATTTTCAGACACCAGCAATATTGGGGAAGAATGGGGCACAAGAGAAAATAGAAGACAAAAAACAATAAATCACGAGGGCTATCTGAAAAAAAGGTGCATATGGATTCGAATGATTATGACATGAGGGGAAAGGGAAATATTGAACTAAAATTAAAAAGTGAAATTTAAAAAGATGAAATATAAGTGGTTAAAAAAATCATATTGCATGAACAAAACTAACCAATGAAGGAGAAAAACCCAGGATATAAGAGGTTGACAAAATTCATATTGAACTAAAAACGAAAAAATAAAGAGTGTGAATGACCAGCAAAATGTAAGAGGTTGACAAAAAGGTTTCTAGGGTTTCAAGGGAGACTTATGAGAGACGAGAGACTTAGAATGAAAAAATAAAAAAGATAAAGGACTTTTAGGGTTGTTAATATTTTGAAGGTCACTAGCCAGGGACAACAACCTTGGAATAAAAAAGAAGAAACATCAGCATAATAGAAGGTTTCAGCGAAATGTTTTTAAGGGTTTTAAGGTTTTTAGGGTTTATGGGGACTTTACCAGAGACGAGAACCTTGTCCGTACTTTGCAGGGTGGGAGTTCCACACTGCCTGGTGACCCATGGCGTCTGAATGACTATAAGAGTCTCTTAAGACAGGGGAGGGAAGGAGGACCCTAAGGAAAACCCTGGCAAAAAACAGCAAATACACATTCCCGATTTAAGTGGAAAAGGTCAGGAACTTAAAATTGCCTAAAATTAAGAGGTAAAAAAAATCACAGTAGTTCACCACGGAGTCTAAGTGTTTTGAGGGTCTTTTAAGACAGGGGAAGGAAAGGGAAAAACCCTGGCCAAAAACCAGGAAATACAGATTCAAAATTGAAGTGGACCATGGTTTAAAACTTCAAATGCTCAAAATAAACCAAACAGGAAAAGAAAGAGCAATCTGCTGACAGATTCAGGAGACTAGGAAAGATGTGAGGAAAACGGAATAAAGGAGATAAATGCAAAGGAACATTAAAAAAAGAAAAGAAGGCGAGAATGGCCTAAGCGATGTTTGGACGTAGACGTAGCAGAAGAGAGAAAGAGAGAAAGAGAGAAAGAGAAAGATAGAGAAATAGAGGAGAGAGAGAGGATTGAGACGCCATACCTGACTGGATAGCAAACTGTGCAAAAGGACGTCTCTAAGGCCGCCTGAAAAAAATTATACGTTTCAGTTCAGGGTTCGGATTTCCAATGACATGTCACGTCGATGCTGCTTATTTACGGTTCAGCAGATCCGTTAGATTTAGGGTTTTGACGGCTACGGTTAAGGTGAAAAAGTGATTTGACGGATCTGTATTGTTCAACTACCCGCGTGTCACGCTATCATTTCTACCTGTAATCATAGAGCCGGTGCATCAAGGAATGAGGCTGTAACTGAATTTCAGAACGGATAAACTGAGCCAATGGAGCATCATCATAGAAAGCGTTCCAACTGTATTCGCACATTTGACCTACACCACAGTACAGTACAGTACGGCACTATTCAGTCCAATGTCCAACGTTATTAGAGCGGATAAGTACTTCGAACGCGACTTTTTCTGGCCGAAAATCATAAAATAGTGTTACAAAAACTATTTAAGGGAGTAGTTCGAAGTTCCGAATCACACTATTTTAGTATTGTTCCCGTGACATACGAGCCTACGTGGAGAGCCCTTAATCCGCAATTATATCTGGGAGTGTTAACCATCTCCATGTGAAGATGCTCCACCTTTCCAACTGACCTGCGGATAAAATTACATGGGAACAAAAGAATTATCCTTGGTGGCATAATTTCAATGGTCCACGAAAGCAAATCTAATTTCCAGTCTTGTCTCCGGGAGCTACACCGCCAATCGTTATTAGCGTGTAAGTTTTTTTAGCGTATACAAATAATTAGCGTGGTTTACGCTAATTGGGAATTTGAAAATTTTCGAAGAAATCGTCCATTCTAATTAAGAATTAGGGTTTTTTTTAAATAGTGTGGATAATTCTATTTGAGAAATAAAATAAAAAAAAGCGGGACGGAATTAGCGTACACAACGCTAATAACGATTGGCGGTGTACAGTACTGTAGATTTCCCTCTCATGGTGTTTCGTAGTTTATTATACCATGAGGAGTGAATTGTACTCACTCTTAAGAATGTTCTCTCGACCTTTCAGCAATTTTTTGAGCTTTCTCTAACTATTGTTCCTGACTATGCCATTCTTCTGACTTTCACAACTCCAGTTTGTAAATCTCTCCTATGGCTTGTTTTGCATCTAATTTTTGTTGTAAAGCGAGTATTGGTTCAGGAATTTCCCTAAAAGATACTACTGTTAATTATCATGATTACTCAGGCACTGTTCACCAAAAGGTGGTTCCGAAAGCTTTTGTGAAGTATTCTTCCGGATTCAAAGGAGAATTGTCCAATGGTATTTCATCAT
Source organism: Zygnema cylindricum (assembly GCA_037447655.1). Lineage (NCBI taxonomy): Eukaryota > Viridiplantae > Streptophyta > Zygnematophyceae > Zygnematales > Zygnemataceae > Zygnema > Zygnema cylindricum. The sequence continues at coordinate 128,047 of JBBHKE010003059.1, read as the reverse complement.
TTTATCTTCTCAGAACAAGCTGTGGTTTACCAGGATGGTGTTTAAAGCAACAGAGAAGAAAACAGAGAAATGCCAGGCTGGTGGTAAGTGTAAAAAGTGTGAAGCTTGTGAATCACACGTGGTCCACTATCTTATACAATTGGATATCTTCTACTAGTGTTTACCTGTCCAAAGGCATATGGTTGTCTTCGAATTAATGTCCAAAACTCTCTCTTGACAATTGCATAAGCATGAATGCTGAAACAGCGACCCTTTGAACTTTTAGAGTACCTATTAGTGGTTATTTTGACTTTTGTTCAAGCATGTATTTGTTAGCTGATATCACCAGAAGCTGCAGTTTGTTTAGCCTGTTATCCTGCACAAGTCATTTTGTTCTTACCTCTACTCTATAATGAAGCAACCGCATTCATTTCTTTTCTGGTTCTTTTAATGACAGATAGTAAATTGAAAACTAAAGTGACCGTCAGTAAGCTTGAAACTGCAAACACACGTTACTAAGCTTTGTCAAGTGAATGCTAGTAAGTTGTACTTTCATATAAATATTTTTAGACAGGTGACTAAGTTTTGCAATTGAATGTTGTAAAATAATTATGCGTATGCCATTACTCGTGACACTGGCCAGTAATCACCACAATCGTATAGGAAAATTTACGTTTTTACAAAGCTGTACAATATTTTGTGCGAATACTACGATTATTGCCCGGGCAATGCCAGAGACACGGCTTGTACAATTCCCCTATTACCTGAAAATGAATATCTTCAAATTGGTGGCTATACTTTGAAATGAATATTAGCAAGCTTATACCTGCAAATGAATACCTGTAGACAGGTGGCTAAGCTTTGCAAGTGAATGCAAGTAAGCTTAAATCTGAAAATTGATATCTGTAGCTAGGTGGCTATTTGAGTGTCAGTAAGCTTATACCAAATGAATATCTGTAGACAGGTGGTTGCATTCTGGTTGACAGGTGTCAAACAGTGCTGCTGCGGGGGCTTCAGCAACAGAGGGTTACGACATACCGTCAGAACAACCATTGGCTGAAAAAATAATGCAATTTCAGCTTGCCTTTTGGAAGTTTTTGCGGCCCCATACCATCAGAGGGACACTTTTGGGAACCGTGTGGGTCATCAATCTGTTGGCTTCTCATCTGCTTCAATAATGAACGGCTTTTGGTTGTAAACACTAGTGGTTGACAAGATTTCTTATCTGTTGTAAATGCGCCATTGCTTATTTGTGTTTTTAGCTGCATTCTTGTCTAAAATAATGTCATGGTTTTGGTAAAACTAGCAAGTTATGTCAAACACAGGGCCAAAGAAATCCTGTTTTTCACGTATTATGTTTCTCTCCCTGTTTGAATTGTTGCAGAATTTCTAGGCATGTTCTCTGTTTAAGATAAAGTTTTGAGCATAAATTTGAAGGGAAGTTGACGAACTGATTTTCTCGATTGTTCTATGTCATTTTTCAGAGCTTTGGTGAGCAGAGCACTTCTTGAAAACCCGGCTGCCATAGAATGGAGTTTAGTTCCGAAAGCTTTGAGAGGGCTTCTGGCACTTCTCTGCGGCAATGGCTACATTGTGGGCATCAATCAAATATATGATACTGATATCGACAAGTAAGTCTAAGCATTACACTGCCCATCGTTATTGGTGTAAAGGAATTATTAGTGTAAATGCGGAATTAGAATGCACAATACAAATTTAGTGTATGGAGACATGGCGACTTGTAGACCACTCCCGTAAATAGTTTTTTTAACATTATTTTCTGATTTTTGGTCAAAACAAGTCGCGACCGAATTACTGTTTATAGTCATGGGCAGTGTAGTCAAGGTTTTGCGCAAAACTGTTGGCTAGCAATGCCACCACAAAAGAGCATTTTTTGCACCTTAACGAGTAAAAGTCTGTACCGTCACCTGCAAAAGTCCAGCTGAATATTTGCTGAATTAACTTTATCTCATGCATGAAGCTCTTTACGGTGGCTTAGAGAACATTCTTTTGTCGAGCCAATGCTTAACAAAACGAGATGCAATGACAAATATGGCATCTTTGGACAAGATTAACTCTTTATTTCTAATTTATCATCTTTCTTTAATAATGATTGAAGGAGTCTGGAACATGAAATTTTAGTATTTCAGGTTGTTGCCACACATTCTCCTTCACTAAACTGCATTTTTCCCCATCCCAAAAATTGCACTTCCGTCCGGCAACGAGAATTGTCAGCAGAAATTGGAACCCATCATTTTAACTCAAATGTTTTGCAACATTGTATGTCAGGCAATAGTTTAGAATATTAATTTAGGCGCATAAGTTTATATGAAATGACTGGAGATAATAAGTACCATAAATCTTATTCAATGTATAAGTGAGTGAATGCCTTGACGATACTTGGAGGTGGGCGTCATGTTGATTTACTTTTGAGTCTAGGCTGATAGTAAGAATAATTTGTTTGGCAGAGTGAACAAGCCCTTCCTCCCGGTTGCTGCTGGGGAGCTCTCTCAGGGGGCAGCTTGGGTGCTCTGTGGTCTCCTCTCTGCGGTCGGCTTATTTATCGTGTCGACTCATTTTGGACGCCTCATAACGTTCCTTTACAGTTTTGGTTTGCTATTAGGCACAATCTATTCAGTCCCCCCTTTAAGGCTCAAGCGTTTCCCTTTGCCAGCTTTCCTTATCATCGCAACAGTGAACTCCTCTATCCTTTTTTTCTAGTTTGTCTCCATTTTTGTTCTTGTACCATGGCTGAATTTTTTTAGAAGGCTGGTATTAAGTAAGTCAGTATCTATTTTTGCAAGGTGCTATTCCAGCAAGTTATCACTACTCTGCATTTTGGAAGCTTTGAAATTATAATTTTTCTACTCATCGTTTCTTAATGCTGTCAATCGCTGTCGTGCTTCAAGTTGCTAAGACTTTTTGACGACTGAATCCCTGATTGTTAACTGAGATTAAAAGCTCTTTTTTGTAAATCCTTTTGAAGATTGACTCACTGACTTTTATGGGGCCCGCCTAGCTCTAGTTTTCTCAAGGTGTTGATTGGGTGGGAGGTCAGGTTCGAGGATTCTTGCTGAATTTTGGAGTATTTTATGCCACACGGGCTGCCATAAATTTGCCTTTTGTTTGGAGGTAACTGACTTTGAAAAGCTAAAATCCACCAATCCTTTCTTCAATCTCTGCTGCTTTCTGGATGAATGGTATTGACGGAGAGCTCAGCTTGGAATGTATTACTACTCTTATGTTCTGTAGCCACCAAGTTTTGTAGGAGTTCCTATGTATTTTTAGGTTCTTACTTGCGAAGGTGATGTCTTTTGAGCCATGGCCATAAAGCCTTTTTGTGCGCTGGTAACACTGTGTGGACAATGTATTATTTAGAGAAAAGTTTTGCAGAGTTGCTGTTCAGGATTGCTGGTTTTGGGATTGCCTTTTTGAAGCTTGATCAGAATAAACATCGATATTAGTTACTGCCGGTTGCTTATCTTTTTTTGTTTGAAACGGGCTTAGTTAGTAACAAGTGTTGGCATTTCTGTCTCATCTTTTCGAACATGCAACAGCAAGGGGTTGCGATGCATTCGAGTTGAAACGTCCTTTGATGCTCATTCTGTTGTACGGTGTATTGTGTTCTGCAGTCCCTCGATCGTCTTCATTACTATGTTTGTGACAGTATTTGCGACAGTTATTGCCATCACTAAGGATTTACCTGATGTGGAAGGCGATCGACAGTAAGTGCTTAACCTTTTTTACCGAATTGCATAAAAGATTTTGACTTGTAAAATGTTCGTTGATGAATGTGAGCTGTCCACTTTTTTACCTCGTAGTTATCAGGCTTGATCAAACATTTTGACTTGTAAAATGTACGTTGATGAATGTGAGCTTTCCACTTGTTTGCCTCGTAGTTATCAGGCTTGATGTCAAACATGTGTTGACGAAACTGGAAGTCGTGGTGCAGAATCTCATCTTTTGCATTATTTTTTATGTAGACTCCTCCTTTGCATTGTTTTTAAGCATAAGTTTTGTCATTTATGTCCCGTTTGCACGTCTTTGGCAACGGTAACTAATTTATCAAGGATCATCTGTTGTCAGTAGATGTTCTGCTTTCCTACACTTCTGTGGTTTTTTCTGAACTACCTTTTGGTGTCAGAAGTATGTAGTATTGCGGAACATAAATCTTTGTTGGCTTTTTTTCAGGTTTAAGATCGAAACTTTTGCAACGAAACTGGGAGTTCGTTCAATAGCGTGTTTAGGATCGGGTCTTTTGCTTGCAAATTATGCTGGAGCCATAATTGCAGCGTTCCGTATGCCTCAGGTATATATGTTTTCATTTATGTGTTTTTTCTTTTCGGTTTTGATCCTTACCTCTATCTTTCAGCGGGCTTCACTACCCATCGCTATTAGTGTTAATAACACTAGTCCAGTCGTGGCTTTCTTTAAACAAAAATGGCAAAATAGTGTTAGTAACATTATTTAAGGAAGTGGAGGACAAGGCGCCACGTCTCCATATGCTAAATTAGTGTTAGACATTTGCATTTACACTAAAAAAAAAATTATGCTGATAGCGACGGTGTTGTTATCTGTGTCTTTTGTCTGCTTCTCATGCAAGTTGAAGGTGAACTTGAACATGAATCTATTCCAACTCAGAATTTAGTGTAGGTTCCGTTCTATCCTCTCCCTGTTTACCAAAGATTCTTTACTGTCATGACAAAAACACACAATCGAAATATTGCAATCCTTGTTATTCAAGTCTTGTTGATATCGGATTGCAGGCTTTCCGGCTAGCAGTAATGGCTGGAGGACATGCCCTTTTGGGACTTGCTCTAATTTATCAGGTAAGTGTTTGCCTGTCTTCTTCCTACTTGTTTTCCTGTACTCATATCTTTGCCTTTTCTCTTTTACTCCTAAAATTATTTAGTCTATTTGGTGAGAAGGGCAAATTGTTGAGTAACGAAGAGGATGGGATTCATTCCATCAATTCTAGTTTTTGTGGTTATTTTTACTGGTTTCAATTGAGGGTGTATTTTACAAGAAAGGGGCTTTCAAGTTTTTGTTGGTTGAAGTTTCAAGTTTTTGTTCGTTGAAGTTGTGTCGAGAAAGTGAGTGACAGATAGTTAAGGAAGACAAGTTGATGGCGTAAGTGGAGTTCATGATGTAGGGTCTTTTGTGTCCCGCGGAACTCTAGAAGAAATTTGATATCACGACTCTAATTCTAGAATATAACGTTAACCTTTTTTTTTTTTTGGTGGATTGCTTCAGACATGGCTTCTGGACACAAGAAAGTATAGTCAGGTAAGCTTCGGTTGTTAATGCTTTTTACTTTCCTTTCAAGAAACCTTAATTCTGAATGAATATTTCAGTGAAGTACTTTTGTCAAGTGTGCTTTGACTGAACCTTATCCATAAGAGAGGAATGGAGATCCATGATAGGAAAGGTAATGTTTCCGTGGTGTTAAAAGATTCGCGAAACCTACTCTTCATTGAGAAACATAGGTCGTTTCCGTGGTGTTAAAAGATTCGCGAAACCTACTCTTCATTGAGAAACATAGGTCTGAGCTTTCCCTGTTGATATTTATGTTCTTTTTGACGTGGTAGTGTATTTACTTTCACGCTGGTGACTAGGTTTCCCACCTTTTATTCCTTTTTCCAAAACAATTGCAGCAACTCAGCAAGTATGCTCTGATTTATCGTGGAAAAACTTTTTTTTTTTTGTATTTTCAATTTTTTATGTGCACGTGCATACTTATTTTGACATATTTACATGGGTCGAATGGATGCAGGAAAGCATTGCGGATTTCTATCGCTTCATTTGGAACTTATTCTACCTTGAGTATGCTATGCTTCCCTTTATCTGAAACGGGGACATCTCTTCTGTTACACACTACACTAAATAGTTTCTGTAAGCTTTTTAAGAGATTCAACATATTTCCGGTTTAGATTAGAGCAGGTAGTATCAATAGAAGGATTTGGACCACTGCCATCAGTTGGAGTGGTATCTTTTTTGTTGAAAATTTTATTTGCTTATATCTTTTTGATTTTACATGAAGCAGTTTTTCGTCACATTAGACTTTTAGTTGCTCCTAGAGATATCTATAGAAAAGCGTTGATTCAAGAAGTCTGAGCTTTCTTGAATACACAATTTTGCAGTTTTGACGAGTGATATTGGAGATTAATTCAGGACCGGATGTATTATTTTTTAATGTCTTTGAGAACAAATATATGGTCGAGAAAAAGTATAGTTCTTTAGGAGCAGCTTGTGATCACTATGGGGCGCGAGCCGTGCAATGAATGTTTTCACAAAGGGAGTTTACCTTGAAAAAATGAAAGATCTTGAAGAAATGATGGATCTTTACTGTTGCTTATTCTATGAAATGTTTTAGTTTGCACATGATACTGAGTACTTCATTTTCTTGACTAGAAAAATGTTGCAATGAATGTTTTCACCAAGGGAGTTTACCTGTACAGAAATGATAGATTTTTACTTAACTGCTGCGGTCATAAAGATGTAATCGGTTGACATGCAAAACCCCATATCGAGTGCTAGAAAACAAATTTTGTCTAATGTCAAGTTTGTCAACGCCGACCAATGCGCGCGGTCATTGAATCATGTTCTGTAAGGGGCGACGTGTGCCACCACTGCATAAGGGTATGTCCCCATGTACTTGGAACTTAGCGAACTTACTTTGTATATTAGCGCGGATCCGCTGGACCCGGTTTTCAAGCGTCCCTATGTGTAAGAACGTAATCGTAACTAATGTTTGTGACGATTGTATACGTCAACAATACCTGTGACGGCTGTCAGCGTCTACAATCTGTGTTGTCGCACGTTATTTTTTGGAACTGCTTGTGACGTCGCATGTCTTACCGTGACATTGTAGACGTACCGCATTCCAGCCTGTGCAGTTTCACGGATGAAGAAGTTGCGCTTTGCCTTTGCGTCTCCTGTCCGGTCGACGTGATATGGCATCGGAATTTCGAGACCCCTGCAAAAAAAAAAATCTGTACTGAACGAAAACGGACAAAACCAAACAAATTGTGTACTTTTCTTCGTCGTATTAAACACAAACGGACAAAACATAGCGAATTATGTACTTTTCTTTGTCCTTAGAAATCGTATGAAAATTTTCGAAAATTACGGCATGTGCAAATGCATGTTCCTATTTGTTTATCGAAAATACCTAGTTTTAAAACACATCGCGCATGTGTTTTAAACATAAGGTTGAAGATGACGTTTTTTGTCGTGGAAGTGGGTCGAAAGACACAAGACGACAAATTTTCGTACATCCTAAGTTCGAGGATGACGCAAATTGTACTCTACAAATTTGTGATTCCTTCGTACGGTTGCAACTTAGGCAGTACGGCGCTAAGTTTTACAGGAAAACGACAGAAAAAAACCATTACTTATGCACATGGGGACATACCTTAAGTTAGGCGTCTCTGAAGTGCACGACCTTCAATGTGCGAAAAAGTATGGAACGCTTCGAGGGAGCAACGTCTTAGGGCACTTTCCCATGTGCTAAAGTTTCAGTTATTTTCTGTTGTTTTCCTCTATAACTTGGAAAAAAACGAGAAAATACGTTGCCGTACCAAAAAAATGAAATTACCACCGTACAAGTTGTGTTACCTTGAAACTTTAACTGTACTATAGTTTGTCGTCTAGCGCGATGCAGTTTGTCGTTTAGCGCGTTTCGACCCACTTTTGCGTCCTTCCGGCTCATCTTCAAACTTTATATAAAATCACCTCGCGAGGTGATTTTAAACAAAGTTCCATGACGTGGGCGAATATGCATATGATTTCGCACGCGACGGAGGTTTTTGACAAATTTTGTGCCCGGAGTACTAAAAAAAAAAACATGCTGCACGTTTCCAGCCTGTGCGAGACTTTTTTCCGTGCGTTTTTTTCCGTACAGTAACCGTGGAGGGGGTCTCGACCAACGGATGCCATTTCGCAAAAGCGAAGTCCGTGAAAGCGCCTCTCTCTCTCTCTCCCTCTCCCACTAACGCGTATATCTCACAATTCTTGCAATGAAAAAAGGCAAGAAAGGTATCAAATGAAAGATCTCTAAAAAATATTTCTGTTGGCTATCTTTTAGCTTATTTTGATGGCAAGTAGAGTGAGAACGGACGATAAAACAAAATCGGTAAACCATGGCGGAATGTTTTAGATTCAGTGACGTCGACGCTATCATAAGTGAGCGTGACGTCAAAATGTCACAAACCCTAAACATCTACAATGTCACAAGTAGGTAGACGTCTACAAACGTCGCTATTTTGTAAACGTCATCAATTGTCGCGAGTTTTGTAGTCGTCTACAAACCGTCACAAATTACACCCACGTCTACATCCGTCACGATCTAAAGTAACGATTTGATTTTTTTACATACGAATGCTCTGAAAGTAGTACGGAAAATCTTCGCTAAAAACAAAGTTACAAGACTAAAGTTTCGGCTACATGGGAAAGTGCCCTTATATGCGTATTCGACATTCGGAAAGAAGATTCCAATGGTTGGAGATTTGTACGGCAGAACGAACTTTATGTGGATTTTTTGCTCGATTACGTTATAATGAATATGTACTATTGTCCGCACTTTTCGAACAGTTTCCACGCACGAATTTAGAACGGCTGTTGTTGCCGGAATGCTGCCTCGTCTCTCCCGACGATTTTGACATGCACTGTTTTGTACTTTTTGGCTTGTCAATTCCCCCTCTCTCTCGCCCTCTTTTCTTTCGGATGGTTTTTGCTATTTGTAGATGAATCACGCCTCTCCATCTCTCTTTCTGTTTTCAGAAGGTCCGGTATGTACACATGAATTGCGGAGTTTAGGGTTTTTCGTTTCATGAAGCTGATTGTTTTTCAGCACCTTAGGTTTGAGTAACAAGAAAAATTATATATGGAGTTTGCATTCTGACTGATGATGATTTTTCGTTCGGTAAGACTAGCAGTTAACAATTGAAGCAAATAAAAGTTTGTGTTTTTTTCTTATGCAAGAAATTCATTTTTGTTCATGTAAAGCTTTAAATATAAGTTGCATGAGTTTTTTCGGATGTACGACACACCAGCTTGTTAACCCTATGAATTTTTTAAGCCAATATTTTCCTCTTTGTTCTAAACGTTTTTTCCATGCTTTTTTTTTTTTTTTTTGTTCATTTTGGTCTTTCAGGAGGATGCTCGGATCAAAAAAGCTATGGCGGCTATTCGCACATCATTGGTTCGATTTCGCACTTTTATTTTTCTTACATTAACGTTCTGCTGCGGATTATTTGCAGGCAGCTGCTTTCAAAGCAAGGTAAAGTACACCTGTGAATCTCTATTCGAATGAAGAAATAATGAGCGTGGGGTTTATATTAGTGTTACCAATTTAAGTTTCAAATGACGTGGCAATTCTGAACCCTTCAAAGAATTAGCATTAAGAAAAAGACCATTAGTGTTGTTCGTTCTATTTTAGAGTGTAATGACATTAATAATAGTACAGAAAATGAAACATGAAATCTTAAAAACAAAATCTCAATGCAAACCAGAAATTTAAATTCCAAGATTTTTGCCAAGATTGCAGTTAAAAGTTAACTTGAAGCCTGAGACTGGATATTGAGACTGGAGATAAAGGACTGTAATCTGGAGGCTGAACTGAAGCTGGACTTGACACAATAGGTAAACTACTTCACATTTTACAGATTTTACAGGTAATCAGATTTAACAGACAATGCAAATTTTGTAGATATACAGATAGTACATGTAGTAACGATTTTCCATATAATACAGTTTTTATAGATTTTGATAAAACCGATTTTACACGATTTTGTAGATTTTATAGAATTTACAGATAGTACACATTTTGTATTTTATAGATTTACAGATTTTACCGGTGTGGCAGATTCGGTCATAATTTTTAAATTTTGCTTTTTACGTTGATCGCCTGGTCCTTTGAATCTGATATATTTTTTGTTATTGCTCATGTGAGACATCTGCAAACTTAAAATATAAATGTATTTCGCATTTCAATTTCGCATTTCACTCCTTACGTTTCTTCACCGGTAAAATAAAGTAGTGTCGTGTCTCATTGTCAACATTTTTCAGACTTCAGCTGCTATAAAATCGTGAAGGAAATATTTTCATCGTTACTATTTCAAGCTATAACTCAATTTCTTTAGTGGGCATTCTGAACTTGTTGTTTTCCACTGTAATTTTGTCATCCTTTCAGTTTTTTTTGCCAGGTTTCTCACAAATCAATCTCAAAAGTGACAGCGTGAGCGGTCCAGTAAATACTTTGGACTCACACGCTCCACTGGTTCGTGTGGACGGAAGTTTAAGGAATCCATCGGAATATAAAATTCGAAAGATTTTTTTTTTACAAAAATGTTCGTCTGTATTTTGCCGGAACCAACAGAGAGTAGGGAAAGACGGAAGCCCAATTTCCAAAGAGTTGGAGAAGCTTCCGGCAGGGGTGGTGGAAACTTCCACAGATTTTTATCTCCGACAACAATGGGGTTCCCCTAAAGAGGTTAGAAACTATTCGTTGAGGAGTCATTAGTGAGAATGTGAATTTTGACATTCACCATTGGGAGTGGACATCAAACCTCTAATAATCAACATGAAACGAAGAATTTTAATTGAATTTCTTCATCTGAATTTTAATTGAATTTTTTCATCTTTAAGGAGGATATCTTCCGTTGTTTATTAAGACTCATATTTCCAGCAATTAAATATCAGCAACTCAAATTTAAGTGACGAGTAAGTCATTAATCAAGCAGCTAACCAGTTAAAAAAAGAAACAAAAGACATCAGCATCCAATTTCCAACACAACATGGTAACCAGTTGAAAGTTGAAAGTGTATTACCAGTTGTATGTGTAACTCCGGAATCGGTATTAGCGTTAATGACACTAAATTGGTGCCTGTATTTTCTGGCGCCTGAACATAAAATAGTGTTAATAATGTTAATTGATTTTCTTAATGTTAATTAGGTAAGCGGTTGAAAATCGAACGTATGACTCGAAATTAAAACTAGAATTAGTAACACTAAACTAAACCCCACATCATATCGATTCATGGTCTACTTTACATTTACTGCTTTTAACTTAGTGTTTTACAGAAAGTAGAAACAGAGTTCAAAGAGTTGAAAGGCCTGTAAGATGCATTCTGATTCAAATGACACTTTTCTCATCCAATGTCTGTATCATAAAATTCCCTTCAACTTTGCTGGACCATTGACTAAGAGAGACTCTCACCTTAACATTTATACATTTTGGAAGAGATTTATACGTCCATATGGTTTTGAATATAAGAACATAAATGGTGTCGCGTGTACTGATTTATTTTAAATAGTGAACATCATATGCAAAAACTTGTATTTTCGTTGCAGGATTTGATACACAAACCAAAAGGGCTAATTGCTATAGCCGCGGGCGTCAATCAAAAACAGAATGTGGATGCGATGTTGAAAAAGGTGAGACTGAAATTTTGGGAGTCTGCCTCCAAAAACATGAAAGTGTTCACAGGAATGGCGGCAACCATGGCAGTCGTGAAACAAACTATAGTCATCTTTATGCCAGTAAACAACAGACAGGCAAACAACAGAGTGTTTTATAAAATCATAATATTTTTTGGAACTTGATTTGATTATTTAATGGCAACAAGTGGCTTGGAAATCCCCGGATGGTCACATTCGTTCTTTTTTGTGTTTATTTGTCTTTAGTTTCCAGAAGAAGATTTTACTCGAATTATTTTTCATTACGACAACATGGTGACTGAATGGGAGAATCTTGAATGGAGCTCCCGAGCAATCCACGTGGCAGCCCTGGATCAAACCAAGTGGTCAGAAATCTTACATTTGTGAATCTAAGTTGTAAATATCCTTTAAGATTACTTACAATGAATTGCTTGTTGCATCAAACTATGTGGCCAGAAACCTTTCGTTTTTGCTTTAGACATATCAGTTAAGATTACTGAAATATTTGAATCAGATTCGATCCTAACTCAGTGGCAATTTTCTTTTTCCTTTTGAGCAATGAATTATGTTTTTGTGTCTGAAATATTTGGATTAAACTTGAATGGCCAGAGCCTATTGTGGAATGGAATTTAGACTTTTTTTCTTGAGCATAAACCCCTATGACTCAATTTTCCCTGTATACATGTTTCAATCTCACATGTATGTCAAAAAATAACAAGACTCACATAATTATAGCCCAAACCTTGCTCATTCTTATCCATTTGTTTGGTATATGCGATCTTCTATGAAAGTGCGGGTTGTTTTTTCATAGCAAGTAATTGCGTCATTTTGTTTAAAAAATTACTGGAATGGTTTATGTTACCTTTTATGTGTTTTCTACTAGGGGTTCGTAGCAATAAGCGGACCTCGTTCTGACATGCTATTCGAACTTAATATCGATACAAATGTTTATAATTTTTGAAGAAAAGATGTTAAAATTCTATTTCAGAAATTGGGTTTGGTGTACAATTCCGGTACATATACTACCTCAAGAATGTACGATCTGTACAAGTTATTATTTTAAATAAAGGTAGAAGGAATAATTTTACATCATAGTATATTTTATCGCAAATGCCCGTCTTGTTTCATTGCGAAATATCGGTGTCTTTGTACTCATGTTTGTTTCCCTACTTGAATTTTTCTCATGTTTTTTTGGTTCTTATGTTGGTAATTGGGCTCAGGTGGTTTGCCAAACGATTTCTACACCCTTCCGTGGTTCGTGAATATGAATATGTTTTCATTTGGGACGAAGATCTCGGCTTAGACAATTTTCACGGAACTCGGTGCAAATCCCATTCCCCAATTGTTATGCCTTACTACACCTTGCATCGCTCTTAGTGCTAAGAACTAATTAGTATTGAGGACTGTATAGGTGATAATAATTATGTTTCAGTTCCAAGTGACGTGGACAATTGTGAATTGCAAAAAGAATTTGCGTCAAAATAGTATTAATAACGCTATTTTTTGTTCGGAGGACAGAGAAAAACCGGGATGGAATTAGTGTTATTAATGGCAATAACGATTCACGGTGTGCACTGCTCATCCTTATTGGTGTTAACAATAATAATTTGCTCGGGGTTTTTTTGAACCTAAAGTCATAAACTAGTGTTGGTAACAATATTTATCAATAATAACGTTAGTACTTGTAATGATTATGTTCTTTAGAACCATTGTAAAAATGATGAATTAATAATAACAACAATTGTAAATATTATAAAAACTATGGTAATTGTATCTCGACGGCCACTCCTAGAGGTACGTGGAACCTAGTAAGGAGACATACATTTGAGATATCCCAGAATACGTGAATAATAATCATAAAAGTTCTATTTAATAATAAGTATATTAAACATAGAAAAGTTAATTATTATAGCAATTTTAAGATTTATAAACATAAACAATAGTTATAATGACTATAGTAAGAATAATCATAATTATCATTATAATTGTAGCAATTATTATATTTACAGTTTTTTTTAACAATAATAATTTTTTCATGGCTGTTCGCCTCCAGATACATGGAACTAGTGAGGAAACATAATTTGGAGATATCCCAGCCTGCAATAGATACGCCAACAGGGCTCACTTGGCCAATCACACAACGGCGTCACGGTCACTCTGAGGAAGTCCACCACTTCACAAATGAAAGTCGACCATGGACAAGAAGTTGCAATGGGAGCGATCCAACACCTCCATGTGGAGGGTAAATTTTTTACACTTCCATTTTCCTTCCCAAAATCCCGGTTTGTATTAGATTATTTGGGCTTGAGAATCAAGTACGAATCGCGTTCAACGTTTATACTGTTGATTTGCGTTTTTTGAATTGCCGCAAGTTTCGCTTTATTTTGGACAAGTCTTTTGGTGCTCTTTCAATCCTAATGTCCATTTTGCAATTACAGGTTTGTGGAAATCATGGCTCCTGTGTTTTCATGGCGCGCCTGGCATTGTGTATGGCATATGATTCAGGTAATTTGCTTAAAGCCTCTCACCTTTTTGCCAAAAATGAATGTGATAGTTGCTTTAGATAAGAAAATAATTGATGCCTTGGGAGTAATTTCATTTTTGTTGAAATTTGTAAAGATCCCATAATTGCTTTACTTGTTTTCTTCACTTCAGATCGCTTGCTCTCTGGCCTTCAGAATAATTTTTTTTCTCCCACTTTGTACCAAGATGTGTCACCCATAATGAGTTTTTGTGAAACTTCGTTCTTTCACGATATTATTTATAAACTTATTTAGGATGATGTTAGTAATGTTGTCACTCATACAACTGTTTTGTTTGATGGTAATAATGTCATCATACACACAGGTGATGCTAGTACACTGTCACTGTTAGAATTAAATAAATTACGAGCATTACCACTTTTTTAGATTCAACAACACTAATTCATTGTTTGCACCGTGGCTTATTATGAGCCACTTTGCTTAATAGTGTTATTTGCACTTATTTATGATTTCGGGCAAAGAAAAGATTCACTCGAATTAGGGTGACTAATTCTAACAGCAGTGGCCAGTGTTGTGTCATCATACATAGAAATGAATTTAGTAAATATCATAATTTTCACAATTGTTTTCGGTGATTTTTTGTGAGGTTCAGAATGACTTGGTCCATGGATGGGGCATCGATTTTCGACTCGGGGCTTGTGTGAACGGATTGGCCAATGAGAGAATTGGAATTGTGGATAAGGAGTGGGTTGATCACAAAGGAATGTTGACACTTGGCAACGGGCTTTCGAGAACTTTGGGGGGCAACTATAGGGCAATGGTGAGGTATTCAACCTGATAGATACTTAAGTCTACATAAATCATTGCTACTGTTAATAAGTCCGATTTGTTTTGATACCAATTCAACCGTGTATTTATTTTTCTAAAATAGTATAATAGCATTGGTATCGATAATTAATTGAGCAACAGCATTTTGGCATTTCATCCCAACATAAAACTGAGTTGGCTTAACAGATTTTAAGGAATTAGATCGTTCATCTTCGAGTGTTTAACAATTTAGCATGTTATGAAACTGTCAAATTACTAGCTAAACTAGGGTAAGAGGCTTGGTGTCTAATTTTAGTTCGGCTCCAAGTGATGTGGCTGATTTTGGAACTGTTGAAAATATTAGTGTAAAGAAAAAAACAAATTTTCCATTGATATTTTTGGTTATGAGGGTTAAAATTTAGGGACACTAATATAGTGTCGCTGATGTTAATACAATGCACATTGTAGCTTGGGTATTGAACATAAGTTGAAACGAAAATTTGAGATTGCGATTATGCAGAAGTATTTGAATTGACAATTTTTTAGTGCTGCAGGTGAGATCAAGATGTATGGAGGAGTTCCGAATTTTTCATGATCGATGGGAAGAATCGGTCATGCAAGATAAGCATCCCCCCTAGAAATAGATATACCTATTATAACAGTTTCCATTCACTTATGAATGGAAAACTAGGTATGGAATAGCATACAACACCATTGTAGATTTTTGCAAAATACGCTGTATGATTTGAGTGTATAGTATCAATGTAAATATTTTTTGACCAGGGCATGGACACACACTGCGTCTGTCGTTACCTTTCTTTAGCAAGTAGGTTTTTTTTGTCTTCTTTGGATCTCATCGGGGGCAAATCACGTGCCAAGCAGTACATTAACATACCTTTGAAGTTACTTTGGATCAAAAAATGTATGTTTTAGTAGGTGGAATACATTTCTCAATAAAACTCGTTCCAAAAACACAATGAAAAATGCACCTTCAATCTTATGGTGCATGTATATGTCTGGAAAAACCATGTTCTTCATTTATTTACATCAACATTTGAAGTCAGAAAAAGGGACAGAAAATTCACTAGCAATATGATACCACCAAGATAAAAATCCAGATAATTCTCAAATTAGAACTCTAAACTTTTTCAATGGCGACAGACAGCACTTTAAACAATTGATACTTGTTAATTTTGTGTTGCCTAAACAAATAGAATTCAAAGCATGTCCACCATAAAAAGCCACCTATTTTTTCTACTTCTATGCCCTTTGTATCCTTTATTGTAAAAAGAAACACCTGCCTAATAAGCTTCCAGATAGTCTGACACATTCATCAAGCAAATACCCTGCAATAAAACAGGTTAAATACTTTGGTTGCCTGCATTTGTCCTTTATAAAAAGTGCCCGAAGCCAATCTCAGCTCCTTTGTCAAAACACAGCAAAATCGCTTCTCAACTATCCATCGATTTTTTTGCACTCTTTTGAAACCTTTCCTTCGACTTATTGACTTCCTTCTGAATAATAACATATAACTGGCTCCGTCGTAAAAACTGAACAAAAAAAAGTAAGTTTGCTCTATACCACAAGTGCAGGTGATAAGTTGTTTGCAACTTCCGCTGCATATATTCGAGCCCAAGCATCATAGTGAATAATATCCTCCAAGTTTGGTTTCAGTACAACCTCTTCTCTGTGCTTATCACAAGTCTTTTCAATTACTCTCACGATGTCCAAATACGAAATCCTGGATCAAAAGCCCATAAAAATTGTCAGCAAACTGGAAGACATGCATTATGTTTCCCT
Organism: Zygnema cylindricum; assembly: GCA_037447655.1. NCBI lineage: Eukaryota > Viridiplantae > Streptophyta > Zygnematophyceae > Zygnematales > Zygnemataceae > Zygnema > Zygnema cylindricum. The sequence goes on along the minus strand of JBBHKE010003059.1, from coordinate 111,539 downwards.
GGTAACAAGAATAGACCAATGACATTACGACACACCATGAGTCGCTGTCAATAACACGAATTCGGTGCTGGTTTTCCACCGCGAAGCATAAAACAGCATCATTTCTTAAGGCTAATTTGACAAGCAGTTGAAAATCGTCCACATCGTTCGAACCTAAAATAAAATTATTAGCAGAAAGGCAAACCCCATGCTATATATTTCTTAATGCTAATACTTCACAGATCACAATCCACGGTGTAATAATTGCATTATGCTAACTAAAAAAAGCAAACCATAAAATCTATAGATCCCCACATACAAATATGAAATTTTTTAACTAGACTTTAACATTTTCTTCTTTTTGATAAGAAACCAAAGGAATAAGATGATTCGAGTGCAAAACCAACAACCTTACAAACATTTGGTAGACCAAGAATTACACCAATCATCCACAAAAAGGCCTCAACCATGACAAACAAGCAAAACTACGCATTTTCTTTTCTCACTCTCACAAATGCACAGATCTCTTCTTTTGATCTCCCCCTCACCATCCTTATCTCTCAATTCACTCACTCTCTCGCTTCGCAACATAAAAAACAACAGAAAATACGCTCTCCTTCAAATAGTTGTAAACAAGTTCAAAAATGCGAAATTTTTGAAAACGATACATTTGGTAACCCCATACTATACACGTATCATACCGTATAGTATGAGGTTCACCTCATATGACGTTGCCAATTGTTTTCACACATATGAACTATGATAAACACACCAATAAAAACAAAAAAGGATATTAAAAGAAAGGGGAAACAAAACTCACTTCTCGTCAATGAACATCTCCACTGCCTGCTCATTTGCTGCACTAAGGACACCTGTCATTGTACCGCCTGTTCGACCGGCGGCATATGATAGATCCATGGAGGGGTACTTAGCACGATCCGGTTCCTTAAAGGTCAAATTACCCATCCTGCATCAGAAATACACAAATGTTCAGGGAAAAATCCGCAGAAAAAACAACTAAAAAAAAAAAACTAGAAAGTTATGTTTCATGAACACATGTCAACTTATCACAATAGAAAAAAATATATATATATATATGAAAACCAGAACCAAACAAGCTAAAAAAAAATATACAAAGAAACACAACGCTTTCCTAAAGAAAAAACCATTAATATCAGCCATAGTATAATGCAAAATGGAAAGGTATGGAAGAAGTATATGTAGTCAACCGCATAATGTAAAAGTCTTATTCCAGTAAAATACCCGTTGTTTAGCGTTTAAATAAACGTATAATACAGGATAACCATATATTCTGTACCTTTTCGCACATTAAGACTACCAGATTAGCATATTTTCAGACGCAAAAACCGACCAAATACTGTGTCCTTACTTGATGAAATCTAAACGAGGCCACGTTATTTCTGAAGTGGGCATTCTTTCTGGCCAAGACATTGTGTAAAGGATAGGGAGACGCATATCCGGCCATCCCAATTGGGCCAAAACTGACGAGTCCTGAAAAAATACAAAGGTGTGAAAATTGCATGAGGAACATATACAGTAGGTGGGACACAGAACAAAAGAATTTGGCAAATGTAAAACGTAACGTGAAAAGAAAACAATTTTTAAACATCACAACTAAGACGTTGATTTATAATAGAAACTTAGTCAAATCAATTTTAAACTTCACAACTTCGACGTTGATTAATAATAGAAACTTAGTCAAATCAGCCACAAAAAGTTAAACTAAAAAAAAAGCGCAATCACTGGTGGTACCCTGAAAAGAAAAAAAGAAAAAATAGAAAAGAAAATTGACAAAAATTGGCCCAGAATTTTCTGTTTCTAGACACTGCCTCCTCAAGGTTGAACCATTTCAAATGCTTGGACAAAGGATGCAAACAACTTTTTTTCATCGTTCTCCATTACATTCTAAAAATGGAACATACCTGTGTTTCAATCATGGAGTGGATAATACTCTGAGGATGAATCACGATTTCAATGTCGTCATAATCAGCTCCAAATAAATAATGGGCTTCAATCACCTCCAATCCCTGTCCATAACCAAAGGATTTATATGAGCAATCTGTTTCATCGGATTTAAAGAAAATTGGATTTTGAGATTCATCCAAAGCAAAAGACATTTACTGAAAATATCTTCTTTAGTAGGAAAAACTGAAAAAAAGTTCTCCAAAAACACTGCAGGAAAACCTCGCAATCAAATGATCTCACGCACACACAAAAAAAAAAGAAACAGGGATAAAAACTTGACGTCAAGCCTGTCATTACATCGTTTACCACCAAAATGTCAAGCACACTAATCATATGTCTGACATTTTGACCTCCTCTAAATACAGTGTGACCCACATAATTATTGGACCCACACTAGTGTTTGTATATTGGAGGTCGTTTCCCAATAACCAATATAGAGCTGTTTCGAGTCTAACGATAATCGAGGTGACATACCGGTTATCGTACATATGGCAACACATGAAAAGGGCTAAAAAACTAACATATTTTGGAATATGATGTTTTTGAGGTGTCTTAATGCCACTCCGAGGGTTATAACTCTGCCAAGTGGCAGATGGATATATGACAGAGCTGCTTTTTGACAGAGCCCAGACTTGTAGGATATTTTTTGCCACGTGGCAGACAGTTACTCATTGCAAATATTATTTATCCGCAATTTCTGCATACGCTTAAATCATAGTTCATTATGTCATTTTGGTACATACCCGGGATAAAAACAATAAAATACACTAGACTGTAATTAGGTACATATTATGAATGCTATCTGTTAAAGTACTAACGAGATAAAAACAGATGAGAAAAATATACAGGCATGGGATAACTTATCTGCAATATACACAGCGGTCAGAAACTGATAATATTGGTTACCTTGACCAATCATTAAGCAGCCCTATTGGTTACAGGACATATTAGGTCTGTCTGACCACCGATTCACACTAAATTAGATAATGCCCACCTATTCACATTCCCACTATCGTTAATGTGGGCCACGCTATTTTCTTATCCACATTAAATTCAAAACCACAGTCAGGAAAGAACTATATACTTTTGTGAGGACAATTCTAAAGAATCCTTGCGAACTCTTCAAACATCCCTTAGCTTGATTTTCTGGAAAGCAAATTTTTAAGGGGGAAAAAAGTGCCTTATTCATCAGTGTGGCTGAATCGACAGTAATCTTCTTCCCCATACTCCAGTTTGGATGCTTCAAAGCATCTGCCACCTTGACGTCCTTTAAACGCTCAACTTCCCAATCTCTGCAAATAATCAAAATAGAAAATCCAAATTTTTATATCACTACTACTATATTTAGTATTTTATTTATCAACTCCAATAGCGCTACAAACAATAATAGATCAAATAGGTATAAGTGACCCATTCATCCGACATCATTGCAGTTATTCGACGAGTCATCTGTCCATTACTAAAACATGCATGTTCAAATTGCACAGAAAAACGCAAGAATTCATCTTGTAATCATCTATTCATGCCTGTCTTATGCCCAAAAGAGACCGACAAGGTTTTGATTTAGGCACCTGAAAGCACCTCCTGAAGCTGTTAAAATAATACGGCGAAGGCCTCCTTCTGGCAAACCTTGCAGACACTGCCTTGAAAACAAAAGCACAGGTAGAAAACTTTATCAGAAGACAGTCTTTTGTAGAAATACAAACAAATTCTAACAAATATCGAATGTCTTGCTATAGCTGCTCTGATGATGGCCATGTATCAACGAAAGATGTTAAAAAACATAATCAAAAAGTAAAGATACTCAACTTCTGACAGAACCAATTTGGAGAGATACCAGAATTTGTTTAAGAAATAAACTAGCCCCCAAATAAACAAGAGATTTTGTCATACACAACACCTGAAAAATGGCTGAATGTTCAGAATCAGCTGGAAGAATCTTAATTCCGTGCTTTTTCGCGAGAGGTAGCACATAGGGCCCTCCTGCTATCAAAGTCTCCTTGTTTGCCAAAGCAATATCTTTACCAGCTTCAATAGCAGCTACTGTTGGCTGGGAAAACCAAAGACACAAACATTTCATTCGTATTATGATAGTTCACCTTTACTCATTCATTTATTATTCATTCATTCAGTCAGTAATTCATGTCGTTGTATTTTCATTCATTTATTCATTTGTGTCATCTGAGTTTCATTCATTCATTCGTGTCAGAAAAAAAAAACAGATGCTCAGCTTTTTACAAGCTGAGACATCATCATCACTGTTGAAATAATTTGAACTACAAATGCAATTAGCCTTTGGTCAACTTGAACTCAGATTACCATTATAAACGAGATAAGATAAACTGAATAAAGACTCTAATTAGATGAATGTTGAGGAATTAGTGCGTCACCCCTTCAAATGCAGCCAAATCTAGGTTTATCAAATACAGTAATTCAGCACTTGTGAAATATGTTATAAGCCTTTGTGAAAAATGACCTGTAGGAAGTTAATGGCTCTATGTGCCATCTGATACCCATTTTGCAAACACTAGAAAGCATGATGGAAATGTTTTTCAATGCAACCTATAATAGACAAATAGTTTTGAAGACAGATGGAGACCCCAAATATTCAGTATTTGTTTCCAACACACCTTGAGACCAGCACAGCCCACAATGCCTGTGACAACTGTCACAGCTTCTTCGTGTCTGGCCACCTGTCATATGCCAGCCCTCCTTTGCCATCATTTAGCATTCGCAAGGAATACCTTAAGAATGTCCAAAGCCACTTTGGATTAAAACATAAAACAAAGCATTTCTGCAAAAATGTCCTGTCATTACAAGAATACTGACTGCCAACATTGTTATCTGAATATGAGCTTTTACAAGATATAGACAGGTATGCTGAACAATGTCTCGCTAATAACTCTCATCCACATAAAACATAAGACCCGTCTAATTTACAACTATACAATTAACACAGAGTTGACCACTATATTTGGTATTTACGTCAAAAAATCAAATACACCTCCTATGAAAGACGCATGGTGAAAAAAGTTGCTTTACCTCAACAATGCCCTCCTCGCCTGCAAGAATAACCGGCTGAGGATGAACATCTTTTATGGCTTCTTTCAGCTCTGCCACCAGAGACGCATTTTGAATGGACACCATCTTTGGTTTAAATTGCCGGACCTGCGATCAAAACAACCCTTCTAACCACAGTTAAACCACAAACATGAAGCAAACATTTTTCCACATCCTTCATTTGATACAAAAAAAACACCGCTCTCCAAATTGCTTGATATATTTGTCCGTCCCGACTTATAAATTATAAATATATCAAGCTTGTTTAGCTTCCTAGTTCCAGGAACATACTGTGGCAATAACTACTTAATCACATATTTGTATTTTACATTAGGGACAACAACACACTTGAAAAAGAAAACATTTGCCCATTTTTACTTCTCAATGTCTGTGGTGTCAAACTCAGTCACGACTCTCTTGTTACAAAGCCTCACGTGTCATAAATAACTACGACCCACAGATTTGGAAGCTGGACTTTTCCATCTAGCATCTTCGACTTTTCTATTGACAGGCTTATTGCTCCACCAGCCAACCCAACCCTGTCTTTTGGAGATAAGTATCAGTACCTCCTAGCCATGATTGACCCCTACTTCTCAAAACACATGCCAAGACACTATTGTGGTGTCAAAGCAATTTAAATATAATATTATTGCAATAATAGTGTCAGAGAGCCGTAGACACGTTCTAATTTCAATCTGCCGGAATGATTTCACCAAGGAACAAAAGCTCACAAGATGTTCCATCCTTTCATAATGCACAATAGTAATGCTCACACAAGCATCTTATAGAGCCAAGTTGCAACAATTAAGAAAATAATTGCAGTTGAATTGAGGTGTCTCCTTCAAACTACACTGCTTTTGTTAACAGCCATGTAGACAACTGAACTATTTCAGTTTCCCTGGGCTATATTAATGAAGAAGAAGCGGGATCTCAGGGGATTTCTAATAATACTATCAAGGGCAAAATGTTGATTAGTGAGCCCACTTTTTTCACATCCGAACATAAATTTGCATTTTTCCCTTGCAGAAAGCACTTCTTTCATCTTAAAAATGGCGTCATCAGTATGCTAAACTGTATGCAACAAATAAAACAGGTTCCATGTCACAATTACACACCTGTTCAGATAACAAGGCAACATTTGAACCAGCCGCGAGGGCCACAACACGAAAGCTGTCCGGATTCTCTGCGACAATGTCTAGTGTCTGGCCAAAATCCACCCGTGCCCAAAATGGCTCAGATTTCATACTATTAAAAATAAAAACCAAGTTGTGTATATCATCTTCTTGTGGTGGATAGCAGGATGTCACAATTTCAGCCATTCGCTTTATGTTTGCATATTGTAGTCCCTTTCTTGTATCTGTTGACTTAGCTCTAGCTGCCAGACCCCGAGGATCGTGCTTTACAAAGGTAAAGAAGTCAAATATGAAAAGATTGACATGCAAGATTTTTTCTTACAAAGAATACATGAAAAACCAGCAAGGCAACGTGTCAATCAAAAGCAACTTGCGAAACGTTTCTCAATGTAGTGACCATCCTGCTAGTAACTTCCTATATAAATTCTCAAGATGAACTCCACAAAACGACAAAATTTTAAAGAACAAAACTTCTATACTACAAAATGCTGAACTGCTACTTGGAAAATGACAGCAAATTCCCTGAAAGAATACCTGAGTACCGATGGATCCTGTTGAACCAACCAAAGAAATTGGTTTGGGTCCTTCCCATGTGCGAGGGTTTGTAGGAGGTGTGACACGACCCGGCCAGGCCGAAGGCACGTCACTGGCTGAACAGGTGGTGCCACCTGTCCTCTTCTGATTGGCTGCAGGTGCAGAAGGCCTGCGCTGAGAACATGAGCCTGCAACTCCACCACCCTCGTGGCTACAAATTTTATCTACTTATTGAAGCAGCCTTCTCTGGATGAGTTTAGAAACATATCTCTCGCACTGTTTTTCTTTGCTTCTGTCTCTCTCACTCTTTCTCTCTTTGTTTCTCCTTTTCTTTTTCTCCCCCTCTCTCCCTCTTTCTCTGCCTCTGTCTCTTTCTCTCTCTCTCTCTATCTCTTTCTCTTTTTTTCTCTCTATCTCTCTCTCTCTCGCCCTCTCTTTTTTAAACATTTTTCTTTTGTTTTTTTTAAAGCTGCCTTCTTTGGATGAGATCAGAAACATCAGATTGCAAAGAAAAGGCTTTACAACAATATATGTTCTTTATGGAGCTTTACTGACAAAGAAAACCAGGGACTGTCATGTCATGTCGAATCTAATCCCTAAAAACAAAAAGGAATCACCCACATTTATAATTGCTTAACTGTTATATATATGCACCCATTTTAATAATTCAAGAACAGACGTAGACCGTCGGTCATTATCCAATCTAATCCCCGAAACAAAAATCAGAATTTCGGCCATTCGCTTTATGTTTCCATATTGCATTCCATTTCTTGTATCTACTTGACCAAGCTTTATCTGCCAGAGGCCAAGGATCGTGATTTACAAAAGGCAAAAAACTGGATTTTACACCCTTATTTACCCTCCTTTCACCCTTTTTTACCCCTTTCAAACCCTTTTCCGACCATAGTTTACCCCATATTTTACCCTAGCACACGAAAGGAGTCAATGACAGACATGCATTTTTTTTTCTTCCAAAAAATTCACAAAAAGCAGCAAAATATGATCCACTCACCGGAAAGCTTGACACCAGCAAAGGATGATTTGCCAGAAAAAAGTTTGGGAAGCTGCAAAGAGCGACTGCTCTGCAACTATTGCTCCATGCAAAGAAAAAAAAATCAGAATAAATGTTACTAAGGTCATTCTACTGCTCTGCAATTATTGTTCCATGCATATATATACCGAGGATATCTGCAATTACTGCTCCATGCAAAGAAATAAATTTCGGAAAAACTATTATTAAAGACATTCTACCCAGAATTTACATTTTCCCGGAGGATCCTTAAGACACAAACACATAATCTGGTAGGCCCTTTGCTTCGAGGTTAAAAAAGATAAGGTTGTATTATCTGCGATTCTTCCCGGAGAAAAAAATCCACAGACCTTGCTGAGTAACCAGTTTTTCATAAACACAAATCCTACAAAATACAAAAAGTTTTTATAAAGGGATGCAAAAAAAACATGACGAACACCTCTCTGTTTTCAGACGTCTCAGCTCCTAAGACTAAAACCTGTTACAATAACCTATTTAAATAAAGGTCGTTATTACGCTTTATTACGCTTTTATAGCTTATGAAGCTTATTACTATTATCACTGTAAAGCTTATTATTTCAACGGATTCCAGTCAATGTCGAACTCAACTTCCAAAAAACAACAGTTTAAAGTTAATATTTACCGTGGTTGTCAAAGACTCTTCAAGAAAAGTATGAGAAAGAGATTCGCGTGGAGAGTCCAGACAAGTGGAGGCCACTTGGAAGGCTCTTGCAGTTGCCATTTTTGTAAAAAGCTGCCTCGAAGAGTTTCAAGTATTGACTCAAGTGTTGTACCAGTATTCTGGCAGCAGTAATAAAAAAAAGAGAGAGGGGACGAGGGCAGACAGGAGCTCCAGAACTCTAGATACGCTGCTAAAATGAAGGGCTTCAAAAGCTGCCACGTGGAAATTCCCCATCCTATTTCAAATGCGCTAATCTTGCCGTACGAGCACTTTGTACGAATTCGAACTGATGGGTGGAAAAAAGGGAATGGGTGCGCTGTCACACGGAGCCACGAACTGAGTGATAGCATATAGACAGTACAATAATTGAACCGTCAAGAATCGCCTGTTTGCAGTTCTAAGCCCCTCATAGAAACACAGGATGCTATAGTGAGTATATACGTAAATACGAATATGTAAGAATGTAGGACTCTCTCAGCGAGTGGGAAGATATTCGTATTTGTCGGTTGAATTTTAGCAGCGAGTTCAAAATAGCCGCGAAGATTTTAAAGTGCGCACTAGGAGGTGAGGAAACCGGGAAAGCTGTGAAAGTTTGAAACATAATACTGTAGCTTTTGAAGGGAACGAATTGGATAGGAAGTTTGCGACTTTGTCTTGCCGAAGTTTTAAAGTGCGCATTAGTAAAGTGCGCATTAGTAAAGTGGGAAATGTTTTCAAACATAGTTTTCGAAGGGAAACAAAATTGACAGAATACGATTTACTTTTATCAAGCCTTCTACTTGAAAATTCATATTTTTAAAAAGTGATCCTAGAGAAAGTATTCGATGACAAAATCATTTACTGAATTGCAAAGGACGGCTTCTGTCTCGTCTTCCCATTCCACTTGCTCCACAAGATCGAATTGCACTGATATGTTTTTTTTTTTAGAGGACTTTCTCTTTTTTCTTTCTCTTAACTCGCCTCTCCGTCTCCTATGAGGGCAATTCTTTACCCGTCCTGACTGACATTTTAATTTTCCGTTTTTTTTTTTTAATTACTCTTTAGTTTTTCATCATGGAAGTGGTTGAAGCTGAAGCTCATGAGATTGAGACTCTTCTTTTTCGTCATATTGGCTCTGATTTATCTGCTTCTCCAGTAGAGACTTTGGAGGAGGGCGATGGCAATCCTTCAGGCTGCCAGCTGTTGGCAGTTTCCAACATCTATGGTTTGACTTTTTTTGCTGACACAAGCGGTAAGAACACCAATCTTTTGTGTTTAAATGAATGTTTGTGTTTGTGTTTGTGTTTATGTTTGTTTTATGTTTGTCTTATCAGACCAATCGCAGTGTCTGCAGTTGTTTTCACAGTGTTCTTGGATTTTCTTATTTGATCTTGTGTGACATTTTTCACTTTCATTTTGCACTTTTTGTTTCTTCCATGCACTCAGAAGATCGTCCATCACACTTTTTTTCATGAAGCTTACCATAAAAACAATCGGTGTAACTTGGTATTGTGAAAACAATTCCTTAAGGGTAGAGGAATGGTCTTGGCAACCATGTATTAACTTTTTAGTCCAAAAAAGTCTTTATATCGTTTTTTCAGGTGAAGTAGGTAATGATTGTTCTTTTTTTTGGTTTGTTTGTTTATGCTGTAGCTCAACGAATGCCTCGATTGATGACGTAAACTCACATATCTTAGTCCAAAACTCATTTGCAGGGTTTTATGCTGCAAAAACGTCGACGCTTCTCCATGCATCAGAAACAGTGCCGAAAAGTTGCAAAGAATCTTCTGAATTCTTGGGAAGCAAAGAAGACTTTGTGAAAATTGGTTTGCAAAGCCTTCAGATATTATCCCTATCCTGTGACGATCTTATTCTGGTTGGTGGGAGTGGTCAGAAGCTCATGTTTTACGATGTTCCCTCTTTGTTGAGCAAGGTAGAGACTGGAATTCCTTAATTCCAGTGCCTTCTTTTTTCTTTCTTTTCTTTTTCTGTTGAAAGCGTGATGGCTACGTGATTTGGCGAAGTTTGGACCATTTCATGTTGTTTGTAAAGTCCCCGTGTTTCTCTATTTCCATATGGAAACTATTTCCGGTGAACTTGTGTTATGAACCATAAAGTGAGGAAAAATAATGTTGGCAGTTTATGGTCATTTTTTTCTTCCTCCACGTTGTTGACTCAAGATTTTCCACTACAGGCAACTTGTGAACCATTTGAGACGAGGGAGGTTGCTGATGGTGAAGTGGCCGAGTTTCATTGGTCTCCATCTAGTTCAAATGCCTATTTCATCTTGACAAGAAACGAGAACATTTTCCAAGGGAGAATTGGGACGCATTTTGGCTCACCTGCTTCATCGGGTAAAAGTGCAGGTATGGTGTATTGCTTTTATTTAACGTAGATAGTTTCATTTTTCTTTGGCGCTTTAAAGAAACAGTTAATTACTACCTGGTTGATTTGGTCTCCCATAGATGACATACTTGTTCCTGTTTTCTTATGGCGTAAATGTTTCTCATCAGTGACCTCCCTTTTTTTATTTTTTTCTAAGATCTCCTATGAGGGTTATATACTTCCAACCAAAACCTGTTTTATTATGATCATCTTGGTATGCTATGAAAATTGACCTCTGCATTTTCATGGCAAAATCTGTTGGATTACTGCTTTCTGCCGAACGAAGTTTAGAGTTGTTTACCACATAAAATGAAAAATATCTCGTATTCTTGTCATTAAAGTGTATATAATTAAGACGAATACACAGCCATTCCCAAAACTTAGCTGTGCTTCGCGCTGGAAGTCACAGCTCGCTTACCCTTTTTGACGGTTTTGCATATGGATGGGCAGCCACGTGGAGCCCTGCTGGTCAACATATTGCTTTGATCACCTCCGATGGCTTCGTTGAAATTTGTTCACTTCAGTTTTCACCACTATATACCATGCAACTGCCACGACAGCTGGCAGAGAATAAAGATGCTTTAACAGGTTTGTTTTTGTATGCAAATGTCGAAAATTTTAAGTCTGTCTTTGGCCGAGCTCTTGGACCGCGAGAAAGCCTGTTGATGAAACGCTTATTGCTTGACTGGTTGGAAGACGACTCGTCACTGTTCCCCATTGATTTAGATCATTGCTCCATGGACTTCGACTAGCAGATTTGATTTTCGTTCATAGTAAATAGTGAAGTGGTCAGGGTTAGTCATTTGATTATCAAAATTGCCGCATATCGAATAACTTGAGCAGCATACTCAAGCATGTTGCTACATACTCACTCATGTAGTTTCACCTACTGCAGCATGTAACTTTACGCACTCAAGTATGTGATTTTACATATTCAAGCATTTAATTTTACATAGTCAACCATGCTAATCTAAAGCATGTTGTATGACGGTCTAATGGGGCTAGGTTGCTTTGATTGCAGTTGTGTCGGCCAATTGGATTCGAGATGACAGCTTATTGGTTGAGTGCGAGTACACTGATGATGGGGATTTTTGCAGCCAACTATTGATCATTAGGTCCACATCAGAAGGCCTCCAGCAGGTATGATATGTCATTTTTTTGTTACGTTTTAAATGCTATGGTCCATGCGTGCAAACTGTCTTCTGTTCAGTTTTGGTTATTTGATATGACCTGGATCGAAACCAGTTAGCATCATCAGTGCCAGGAAAGTGTTGGAATTGCTGGTTGTCAGCAGTTTTTTTGGTATCCTAAATGTATTTTCCGGGCATGTGTCAAGCTGAGCTAGTTGTTGTTGTTGTGTCAAATGTTCGCAATTGAAGATAGACTGGGCCATTCACACTGAAGTATTTTGTATAGAAGCTCTGGTAATGATGTTTTTTGTGAAGTTATTCTGTCTAATTTTTCAGACAGTGCACTACGTTTTATTTTCAAGTAAATTATTTTGTAATTGCCCAACATGTGGCCTGCCTGCAGCTTTTATTTCCACCTTGTTGTCCGACATATTTACACTTTTGACAAATCAGTAAGCCTGCTTTGCTTGCAAGTTGAAGCTACGGAACTTACATTAGCCTGGTATTTGTCTCCTTCGAAGGGTGCAGGAAAAGTCGCAAAAGAAGGTTTTTGCCCCGATGAGAGTGTTTGCAAGTGTGTCTGAAGATATGAGGGCCGGTCGTATACTTGTCGACATTATCGAGGACTGGTAAGAGGATAGTTTGTTATTGTGTTTGCTTGTTAATTTCCCTCGCATTGGCTCCTGGAGAATGTGATTTTTTTGTTTTGTACTTCGCTCTTGTGTCTACAGCCGAATTGTTTTTTCGACACTGCCTGTCCATCCTCGAGTCGAACTTCAGTTTAGAGTCATTTTTGCTCTAATTCTCTTTTTCTTTGATGTATAAATTTATTAGATTCGACTCTTACCAGAATCGAGTTTAAGGCCTTTGTTGTATCGCGTCTGTTCCTGGATTATTTTTGCTTGTCTAATGACTGTCTCAAATTTCATGAAGTCATTATTGCTGTTGATGCTGCACATATTCTGGAAATCTGTCAAAACATCGAATGTTCGTAGAATGTACTGAAAATTTTTAACTGCTGGATCGTCAACTCCTTTGAGAAATTTTTAATTTAAAAACTTCGGTGTGGCAGGGATATTGCTGTGGTAGCGAGTAGCCGGAGTGTCGACGACCATATAAATGTACTGCAATGGCTGCCTAACGAAGAAGGGAAAGGTCCAGGGGAAGTTGTTCCCCTAGAAATTGTCAATGATAACTGGACACCCCGAGTGGAACTTCAAGGTATTGCAGTTTTAGTGCAAGTTTGGCCTTCTAATATAGCATGAGATGCAATTTAGCCCCCATGTTTGCTGAATTTTCGGCAAGCTTCATGCTTCCTCTTTTGCAACCTCAAGAACTCCAATATCTTCCAAACCTTACACTTTGAGACGTCTTTAGAAATTGTGGGTAATTAGCATTGAAGTGCTATTAGTATTAACTACACTGGCTCGTTTTTGTCCACCTTACTTAATAATACTTAAATTGTGTTCAGTTAACACTATTTTTTTAACACTATTTTTTAATTTTCGGTTCAAAATCCTCGATCGAATTAACATCTATGGCAAACAACATTTTTACCATATAAGATTTTGTAGCTAAAATCCAGTTTTTACACCCGGGCACATAAGTTACAACTTTAGCATAATGTAGGAATTTTGAATCATAAAGGAATTTTACTTCTCTGTATGCCTGTACACGTATAGATGTATGGAATAGTACACAGGTACTTGTTCTTTAAACAGTGTATGTATGGATGTACAGAATATATCATGTACACGTACTTTTGAAATATGTAATTTTGGTCAGTCTACTAAATGTGAAAGTCTTGTTTGATTTCCTCCCTGTCCAACTTTAGACTGCATTGGTTAGTTAAGAAAAAATTATTCATTGTGGAAATAGGAAATCTAAACGTAGATCACAAAATTCTTAGCAATGGTGACTCAATTTTTGTATGTAAATTTCCCAGATAGCAATATACCTCTCAGCAATGTCCCGCTGTAGGTACTTGTTCAAAAAAAAATGGAATATAACCTTTGAAAAGGGTATAAACTCAATGTTAAGACGTTGAAACTGCAATTGAATGTTAAACTAACTCTTTTTTGTCATGAAATGTGTACTTCGTCTGAATTTCCTCTCTAAAATTATGTTGGTATTTGCAGCTAATGGCAACGATAACGCTCTGGTGGGATTACGTTTTGCATTTACCTGTCCGGAACGTCAGCTGGTGGACCCTAGAGATGACAGCGCTGAACAGAAACTGCCGCCTGCTCCTGTGCTCCTCTTTTGCACACTGGAGGGCAAGCTCTGTGCCTATCAGCTTGGAAGGTTAGTACAAAGGCTACACTTCCCACTGCTATTAGAGTTAATCACACTAATTCAAGAGTGTTTTTTTACCCAAAATCATAAATTGGTTTTCATAATGTTATTTAGTTAAGTGGCCAGTAATGAGCCACGTGGCATAACATTGTTTAACATAGTTTATTGTAGTTAAATGGAATAAAATGTGTGAACGCTAATAAGTCATTAACTCTAATGTCGTTGGGCGTGTAGTTTGTTAGTCCAATGCTCTGCATCTTATCTAATTCCAGCCAAATCCCACTCCAGCACATATTAGAGATCTTGATGAAGGTGGGCCTGGCTGCAAATTTTTTTTGGGTTTCCAAATTGCTTCTATTAAATCATGGAAATTGTAGTAATTTCGTCCAAATCGCTCTAGAAAGTGATGGCAGCATTAGGGGACTTTCAACCTGGTCACAATAGTAGGCTCTGATTGTCCATTTTTTTGGTAGGCGTTGGGACTTTTGTAGGGTCTTTTGCTATAGAGAGTGAAAAATGACCTCTAAAGTCAGATGTGGGACCAGAATGTGCTAGCATAGGATAAAGGTAATGCATTAATGCATTTGCATCCCACTTTTGATCATGATGTGGATTATAGCAGTTTTTTAAATATGCAACTAAAAGCTACCTTTCTGTACGCTGTGATCATGGTTATTTAACCAATAATCGCATTTGAGTAATGTTTTTGAGAAGCGTTCTGTAAGGTACACCGTGAATCGCTATTAGTGTTAATGTTTTTTTCGTCTCTTAAAACATCTTTTCTCCGTACGCACATGTCGGATTGTGGATCTAACAGTTGCGATTGAAAGGTAAGGTTCTCAGCTTCCCGATTGGCGGTCTCAAATTGGAAATCAGACAAGTGTGTACGGAGAAAAGATGTTTTATGTGGCAAATAATTTATTAACACTAATAGCAATGCACGGTGTAGCCAATTAATTGTTTTCCTCGTATCGCATCATTGGGTTCGAGAGTTCTAGTTTGGAATAAAAGTGGAGGACATTTTAACACATCAAATAATGCTGCATTCTTTTTTGCTCTAGCCAATAATCTTTTCCTGCAAACCTACTCTGCAGTAAGTAATGGACTTTTTTGCACCTAATAGCTTAGACCAGCTGAGGAGCGACAAAATTTGCTCCTTTGATACCTACGATGTTTTGCAGTATCTAGCATGTTGTTTGTCTGACTAATGTTGGGAAATAAGGGTGGTTCTCAGGCTTGATAGTGCCCCGACAGATTTCATCAGACCCTCCAAGGCTCTTCCAGCTCCTCAACCAAGAGCTTTTGGAGACATTAAGACTACAGCGCCTCATAAAGCTGAAATATCAGGTGGTGGAGGGAAGTACTCCACAATATCAGGTGGTGGAGAGAAGTACTCCACAATATCAGGTGGTGGAGAGAAGTACTCGACAATATCAGGTGGTGGAGAGAAGTACTCGACAGTGTTGGGGAAACCCACAATGGAGGTAAGGACTCTAAACAGGAAACTGGACAACAAGCACAGATTGGTGAAAGGTGCTTGGAAATTTAAACCATTAGTAAGGTCACAAAGTGTTTGTAACACCAATTGTCCCAGTTTTTTTTCGCCCTCTGATCACAAAACAGCGTTAGCAATGCTAATTGTTTTTTTCTTATGCTAATTCTTTTTGCGGTTCACAATTATCCACATCATTTGGACGAGCAATAGAGTTATTAACACTGAAGTAGTCTATATACTATTTATTTCTTAACGCTAATAGTGATTCACGGTGTATTATCTTGCCTTAATTCAAATGTTGGTAATTACTTGTTTCTTTCAGTAATAAGCATTCTTGGTGGTTTTGTGAGACAGGAATCAAAGCCAAAGGTCGGCAATCTGAACCTTTTTGAGAAGTTGGCTCCACCTTCTGATTCTGTACAGCCACCGCAGCCTGTCATTAGCCCTTTTTCCCCAATTCCTTTTTCACAGCCAACATCTTCAACTAGTCCTTTTTCCCCACTTCCTTTTTCACAAGCAACATCTTCAACTAGTCCTTTTTCCCCACTTCCCTTTTCACGACCAACATCTTCAACTAGTCCTTTTTCCCCACTTCCCTTTTCACAACCAACATCTTCAACTAGTCCTTTTTCCATGCCTGCGACTTTACTGCGACCAACTTCGTCTAGTCCTTTTCCTATTGCTGCATCATTGCAGCGGCCACCTCCGTCTAGTCCTTTTTCTCCATTTGTAAGCTCAGAGACGACTCCTCAGTCAATGGGGAAGCCTGTGGCAGGACAGCCTCTTTTTGAGAGAGACCGTTCGGATACTGATGAATTGGAGCCACAGGTGATATTGAAACGTGAACCCTTTCAACCATTCCTGAATGTGACACCGAAGCCCTCTCTCCCTTCAATTTTTCCATCTCCTGCGGAGACTTCCTCTAGGCCATTAAAGAAGATTACACCACCAAAAGTCATCCAACCATCATTACAGTCGCCAAGCCAAGCAGGAACAGGCACAGATACTGAAGCCAGTTTTGAACTGGCACTCGAGAAGGTCAGAGTGATGAGCACAGAAATTAATAAGTTGTTTGATTGTTTTAACAAGAATCCAAATGACTCCTTAGAGGCTGGGTCCCAGCCGCAAAACGAGAAGGGTGACCAGAGATCTGAGAAAGACGAGGCACTTCCAAGTTTCACTCGCGCATCTGTAGAGTGTGTGGAGAGAATGTTGGCAGATTTGGAAAGAGAGTTGCGTGAATTTCGAAAAGAAGTGGAGGAGCTGAAGGAGAAAAAAACAGATTTTTGCAATGAGGTGCTCCGTGGTAAGTCAGTTTTAGGATCCATGTGAGTGTCTGGAAAGCATGCTTGATTGATTTTACATTTTATGACAGGCTTTCACTCAAGATGGTTGGTCTTTTCAAAATGTGTCTTTGTCAAATTTTGAGCAGTAGACCTTTAGGATTACCACATGATACTGATGTATCGAAGAATTGGAAAACTCAGATAATCAACAGAAGCATTTTTCTGGTCAGAACTCATTTTTACATGAGCTGTTAACATAGCTGCGTCTATAGACAGGCTAGTTTTGAAAAGATGTGATTACAACGGCTCTCATAAGTCCCCTGTTTTTGCTGAAACGAGAATCTTCATTACCGAGTAAGACATTTCTCCCTACATTTTTCACATTAAAATGTGCTTGAATTATCAATGTTAGTCATCAACGAAACATGTTGAAAGATCACTTCTTTTGCCATATTGTAGTCTGTCTTCCTGTAATGAAAGCGAGCTTCTTTATGCTTATAACTGTGTCCTGTCTTTACCAATTCACTGCAGTTGACACTTCCCAGCAACATTTGGGTGCCCTCATTAAGGCAGTTGCAAGTCCACATAATCGTCGGCTATTGGAAATGCAACCCCTTCCTCCTACATTGAAAGCCGAACGAATGAGGATTGCTAGCAAATCTGAAGCAATGAGAGCTGCAACAGCAGAATTGGAGCAGCATTTGAAGAGCCTCGAGTTGAATCATCGGAGTGGGGATGACTCAAAGTCACGCTTCGGTAAAATATCTGCAGCACGGGCAAAGTAAGGAATTTGCTAAAAAACAAAAGAAATTTTCTGAATCTTTGTTGTTTAATGTTTGTATCATGATAGGAAGAAGGAGAGTAGGAACTGTCAGATGCCTAGGTTTACAGGCTGGGCAATTTTCTTGTCTTAGAGAGATATTATGTTGTGTTTATGGTAATTGTTTGGTGCTTAGGCTGGTGTAGCATATTGTATCGCTTAAGAAATATCGTTGATTAGCGTTAATAGCAATAATGTTTTTTTGCCATTTGAATCAACTATTTTCTGTTCACCCTTGTCCGATTTTTATTTGACGACAGCGAATTGGAAGGTATGAATGGTACCTTTCTGTCGCAGCTGTCGGATTGTTAACCCGACAAGTGTGCACAGAGAAAACGAGTTTAATAGCGATACACGGTGTACCTTAGTGTTATGAGCTGAGTGTGTTCATTTTCCCATATTTATTCTTAGGAGTGCAAGTGCTTCTTTTTTTTTGCAGGCAGGCTCAGGAGGTCCAAAGGCTCTATAGTGCAGTCAATGCCCAGTTATCAGCAGCCCATCATATGGAATTGCAAGTGAATGCTATTTTGACTGACCTCCATGTGCCACCGAAATATTCCCCTGGAAGAAAGTCGTTACAGCAGAAACGAGACAAGGAAAAGGCACCCTCCAAGGTCACTGAACAGCCTTCAAGGTGGTCAATGAGCATATCTGAAGAAGAGCTTTTGATGGACTCTGAGGCAGAAGGAGAGCCTCACAAGCAGAAGCAATCAGAATCCTTGAAAAGGAACCTGGAAAGTGAAGGTGTGAGTGGTGCCGGAACAAGTGGAGAGGCGCAGAGGCCTGCAGTATCATATAGAAGGAACCCAGAATTGTTTTTGAAGGTGAGATGGTAGGATTTGAGAAAGATTTATGATGGCTGACTGATCATTTGTGGGAGGATCTGGTGCAATTACAGCTCTTGGCATTTTGCTGGCATTTTATTGCTTTTTCCGAATGTTGAGTTCTGATTACACGGTAATTTTCTATATTGACTTAACAGGCATGGGCCAACCTAGAAGTTCCGACAACCACTGTACAACTTCGACCTCCTCCTCCTTCTGTGGTTCCCACTGCAAATGTGGAACACAGTCGACGTCTTCTTACAAGAAATACTTTAAACTTGCGAACTCGACGTGGTGAAGAAATTCAATCACAAATAGCATCATCAGCTCAGAGCATTTTGTCAGGATCCTCCACAGAAAGCCATGTTATGCCAGAACGTCCAAAACCGATGCCTACCACATCAATTAGTAGAGCCACATTTAGCCCCAGTGGAATGTCAACCGCAGTTGAGGAAGACTCAGATGAAATTCCTCGTAGTGTTGCTCGCCAGAAACGTGATGTTCGGGACACAGGGCCATCAGATCCTTGGAGACCGGTGACTCCTCCTCCCCCTGTTGTTGCTCCTCCTTCTGAAGCGATGGGAGTCTCCAAAGATGCAAACACCCCAATCTCTTGGCGGAAACAGACAGAATCACCAGCATCTTCTTCAGCAGGTGGATATTTTCCAACAAGTGGCTTCAATGTAAGCTATAAAAGTACCATTTTTGACAAGGGTAATGTTAACACGAGTAATCGAGCAGACAGACCCGTGGTCGGATTTAATCTTTTTTCACAGCCTGGTGTGACAAAAGCTTTCCCTGCAATTGGCTCGGTAAATCAGACTGAAGAAAAGGACATTTCACGTGTGAAATCCTCTAGTTCATCCTTTCCACTTTCTGGAGGTTTTGGCCTTCGTGGACCAGAAAGAGAGGCCTCGGTTGGAGCTGTGAACCCTTCAGATAAAGCCCCTGAGGATGGGGAAATTTCTACCGGCTTATTCGCTTCCAAGGCTTCCACCACTTTTGGTTCGTCTTTGGACTTCTCTCCTCCCACTTGTTGACCTTATTTGAACTTTAAATGATGAACTGTTCATTGTAGCTAAGACCTCTGTCATTCTAGAAGAAAAGTGTAATTTGCATTGGATGTATCTTTAGCAGCAATAGAGGTGATGGTGAGAAACCATTTTTTTTTTCTTGTTTGTCAAACTATTTTATTGATTGGGTACAAAGAGTTGCAAAATGGAGGTGAAACGTGACGTTCATTTAGCTGAATTTGCAGAATGATGTATGAAGGGCTGATGGTGTTGAGCATGAGAGGGTTTTGAGGTTCAATGCTGGAAGTAGTCTGTTAACTGATGAGCAAGAAGATCTTGGATTTGAGTTCAGGTTGATACAGGGTCGGTAAGTCTTCACGTGCACATTTTCTTGTGCTTTGAATTGATTTGAATACAACGATGTATGTCAGAAGCGCGGTAAATGAGAAGATGGATAACATTATAGCCACATTCCCTTGTCAATAGTTATGAGTGCATCAGACATTTAATTCAACTAATTTCTAGGAAGAACAGATTCAATTGTTTTATGGGAGTATCAAGGTCACCCCTTTAATCTCCCATGGTTCACAAACATTTCCTACGACATTCTAAGTGTCAACAATTAGCTCTTTCACATAAATAGTTTCGGATTGTTTGGTTGTATGAAAGTTTATGTCATCCATCTAATGCATTGCATGATAGTACACCGTGAATCACTATTATTGTTAAGAAATCTACAGCGTGGGTATATTTTACTGTTATTAATTCCCCTGTAGGTCTGAGAGACGTGGATGATTCTCAGCCGCTTAACAAATCCTCGTGCTGAGAAAACAACGATTAGTATTGTTAACGCTATATAATGTTCAGGGGCCAAAAAAAAGAAAATGGCACCGAATTAGTGTTGCTAACTCTGGTAGTGATTTACGGTCAGTGGTATTTTTTTGGGTCCAATTGTGAATGTTTTCATCTCTACATCGTGACAATTCATGTCCATGTTGGCATATGCAAATTAATTTTGCTGTTATAACCACTGTCAGTAACATTTCTGTCTGATTTTGTCACTCTTTGAAATAGACAAATCACAAGGTTCACAAGTCTTGCCGGCCTCTCGATAATACTTGTCTTCTGCAAGATGGCATGCAGATATGCCAGGAGGGTAAGCTGGTTAAGTTGACACGAAGTTAGAGGTTTTGAAGGTGGAAGCAATAATGATGACATCCAGGTCTGACTCAGGCTAAAGATGGTCAGGTTAACTGAAGGTTAGCAGGTTTTGCTGTTGGAGGCAATAATTCTAACCTTCTATGATTTTACATTTTCCTTCTTCCTCTCCCTCTCCCTCTCCCTTTCCCTCGTCCTTCTCCCTCCCTTTCCCTCTCCCCCTCCTTCTCCCACTCCCTCCCCCCCCCCCTCCCGCTCCCCCTCCCCCCTCCTTCTCCCTCGCGGAATTGTCACAGCGGAAGCAGGTTAAATTTACACTAAGTAATCAGCTGACACGAGGCTAGTAGGTTTTGCAGGAGGAGTAGGAGGAGGAGGAGGAGGTCCTCCATCACCTTTTATGGGAATGCGAATGCATTCTCCTGCAAGTGCAGCTGCCCAAGCTGCCATTCAAAGGGCTTCTGCAGCAGCAAAGCAGACGGCCAATCAGGACTCGGCATTGAAGCAGCAGGCTGTAAATCAGGACAAAACATTTCAGCAGCAGGCAGCCAATCAGGATGCAGCTTTAAAGCAGCAGGCGGCCAATCAGGATGCAGCTTTAAAGCAGCTGGCGGCCAATGAAGATGCAGCAGGAAAGCAGGCGGCCATTCAGGACGCAGCATTAAAGCAGCAGGTGGCCAATCAGGACGCATCTTTAAAGCAGGAGGAGGCCAATGAGAACGCAGCAGGAAAGCAGGCAGCCAATCAGGACGCAGCAGTGAAGCAGCAGACGGCCAATCAGGACGCAGCAGTGAAGCAGCAGGCAGCCAATCAGGACGCAGCAGTGAAGCAGCAGACTGCCAATCAGGACGCAGCATTGAAGCAGCAGGCGGACAATCAGGATGCAGCATTGAAGCAGCAAGTGGCCAATCAGGATGCAGCATTAAAGCTGCAGACTGCCAATCAGGACACCGCTTTCAAGCAGCAGGCAGCCAGTGAGGGTGCAGCAGGAAAGCAGGTGGCCAAAGATTCAGCATTAAAACAGCAGGCCGTCAATCAAGATGCAGCAGCTGGCAGTTCACTTTTTAGTACCCCTGCATTCTCTCTCTCTCCTTCTTCAGTAACTTCTTCTCCTACCACATTCACTGACGGGGCTTCTCGTACAATGCAATCCAGTCCTGCGCCATCCACTTTTGGTTCTCCTTCAAAATTAATAAATACATCTTCCATAAATAGCCCTGTCTCCCCTTTCACGTTGTCACAACCATTCCCATCTTTGAAACCATCGACTGCTTCCTCTGGACTTTTTTCGACATCAAGTCAACAGCTGTCTCCTTTTGCGACTTCACCATTTGCAAATACTTCGCCAGCCCCGTCCCCAATTTTATCAGGTCCTAATGTTTCTCTATTTGGAGGTGTCACTTCATCCATGAATAATATTCCCTCTTCGAATTCACAACCTCCCACAGTCCAACCACCTCAAATGCTTTCAAAACCACCTTTTTTATCCGTTCTAGCATCAGATACTGAAGAGGACATGGAGGAGGAGGAGGAGGACAGCAATAAGGGGAATACATCAGCTAGTCTGTTTGGAGCTTTTGGATCCCTTGGGGGACTTGGGTCAGGAAGTAATTCTGGTTCACTGCAAACCAGTCCTTTTGGTGGTACACTTCCATTTGGGGGAAGCAATAGTGGAATGGCTCCTGCAACTTCTTCTCCTTCTCCTCCTCAAACCGGTGGTAGCCTCTTCAAACCAGCTTCCTTTTCGATTCCCTCCTCCCCCCAGATTCCAGTTTCCCAACTGGGTTCTGGAGCTTCTACTGGTAGCGCTTTCTCAGTTTTTGGGGGTGGTTCTAGTTCAGGAGCTTCTCCTTTCAGCAACCCAATCGGTTCAAGTTTTGGACAACCGTCACCTTTTGGAAGTCCTGGAAAGTTGGGAGTCGGGGAAAGCTCTGGTGAAACAAACCTTGTGGGAAGAGGAGGAGGAGGAGGAGGAGGAGGAGGAGGAGGAGGAGGAGGAGGAGGGGGAGCACAAGGGATTAGCTCAGCTCTTGGGACTTTTGGACAAGCTCGAACTCTGGGAGGCTTCGGTTCACCAAGCCCATTTGGAGGAGGATTTGGTAGTTCAAGTTCCGGGGGAGGAGGATTTACTGCAACAGGTGTGTCTTATTACTTCTTGGCTTCCCAAGTTTGCATTGACATTTTACCCAGCCTTAACTTCTTATGTGAACCATTTGACATATTTTGCAAAAGGTAATTTTGCCCAACTGTAATAGGTGAAAACAATTGGAAACTTTATATGTGATAATCCCATTCTATTCGCGTATAATATGGGGTTATCGTATGCAGTGTTTCCAATTTCGCACATTTGAACCATCCCATCCCCGTTCAACTCATAGCTTGTGTATAGTCTGACTATATTTGTTCAATGAGGACTCAAAGCTTGCTTAAGGGAGAACCAATAACATGAGTCAAATTTTTACAAATTGTGAATATTCTGCCTTTCAGGGTCATAACATGGGAGTCAGGCTTTCGTCAATGTTTTTGTGCTGATTTCTCAATTTACCTTTCTCTATTAGGAGTTTCTTTCTTGTTACATTGTTGTTGTTTCTTCTGTACACACTCAACTCACCCTCAAATTTGGAAAATTATTATCTTTAATAAACTGAGACACCCAGGGAAGCGCCAGGTTACAATTGTTAACTTGATATGTACAACCTTGGAGTTATGGGAGACAAAGTAATTGCAAAATACAGAAAAAATGTTCACTTAGATCGGTTGCCTTTCATGAAACTGGGGCTAATATATTTACCTGTGTTTTGGAGTTTGTTAATATGTTGATGTGTGCTTTTGAGTCTGTTGCTGTATTTATCCGTGTATTTTGGTTGTTGTTAATATATTTATCTGTGCGTTTCGAAGTTTGTTGATATGTTTATCTGCATGTGTTTGAATTTGTTAATATATTTATGTGTTTTGGAGTTTCTTTACGTATTTGTGTGTGTTTTGGTAATTGTATTCGTTAATTCCTTTTTTTGTCTGTTTCACATTTTCTAATGTATTCATCTGTGTTTTGGAGTTTGTTTATATGTTTATCCTTGTGTTTTAGAGTTTGATAAGAATATTTAGCTTCTGGGTTTTCGCGTTTGTTAATATATTTGTGTTTGCTGATATATTATTGTGTGTTTGGAAGTTTGTTAATATGTTTATTTGTGTGTTTTCGAGTTTGTTAATATGTTTATCCTTTTGTTGCGATGTTTTTTAATGTGTTTATTTGTGTGTTTTGGAGTTTGTAGGAGGAGGCGGTGGTTTTGCCAATGCAGCATCTGGAAGTGGATTCGCAGGGGCAGCTTCGAGTGGAGGTTTTGGAGCCTTTGGTTCGGGTACAGCTTCAGGTTTTGGGTCTTTTGGTTCGGCCCAACCTAATCCGGGCCAGCCAGCCTTCGCCAACCCTAGTGGGCCACCTAAACAGTCACCACTATTTACAGAAATGAGGAAGTAGGGATACTGCTTCGTCAATTCCTGTTGTTGTTAAGGAAGAGGATGAAAGCAGGAGACTCATAGAAGTTCAATTGTTAGCTTCATTAGGAAGAGATTTTGTGTAATTTGGTAGGGAAAGAGAGAGAGAGAGAGAGAGAGGGAGAGAGAGAGACTGTAGTTTAGTGTTTTGTGGGATGTTGTATCTTGAAGGGTCTTGTGAGGGATTTTTGTCGATGCAATGTACTTGCTGGTTGAAACGGGTTAGGGCGGCTAAGAAAAGAATAGGAGACGAATAAGGAGCTGAATAAATCCTACAAGAGAGTCGCTATTTTAGGTTGCTTCCTCCGTTCACAGCAAGCATTTCATTGTATGTATGGTTGACGTTTAAGCAGTTGACTATTGTGTGGTTGTTTTCTGCACATTTTAACTTTGATTTGAGTCCACGAGTTGCTCGGTTGTATTTAGCAGTAAATCAATCGTTTGAAGTTTTGAATGTTCACTATAACGCTATGACATCACCAGGTGTTAATTGGAAAAGTAATTCAAGAGGACTATGTATTTATTATTATTGTCGTGACAATTAAAGAAACAGCACAAAAAGTTGTAGAAGCAGTAACCGGTTGTGTTGTTGTTGTCGCTGCGTTGTTGTTTGTTATCGCTGTTGTCGTTATTGAAAAGCAGTTGTCCTCTAACAAGATAAATAGGCTTCTAGTATATGATCAAAGTTTCACTTTGTCGTAGGTGATCTAGTCCACGCGAAAAAAAAAAAATAGTTAATAATAAATTTCAACTGTTTACCATGAAGGCTTGTGGAATTCGGTTGTCCTTATATTGTCTTATTTATGATGGTGTGTGTATGACTTTTAAGTTTCCTTTCATAATTTGCGTTAGAAAAAGAAATTGAGTCACACCGTTGTCAACGCCATATCTTGCTCAGATACAACTTTAAGCTTTTAGATTTTTTTTTTAATCGCTCTTAGTGTCAGGAAAGCCGATTCTGTCCGTTTTTTTTTTTTTTTTTTTTTTCCTTTTTAGCATGAAATAGCTCTAATAGTATTTAAATACTATTTTTCTTAATCAAAGTAGCCGATGCGTCTATGATATTAGGACTGAAAATTGAATTAGTGCCACAAAAGGTGTCCATAGTGGTTATTTCGTAAGGCATTTAGGGAGTAATGTATTTCAGCATGGAAATGTAAATTGACATTGCCGACTCCAGAATTGCCATTACTCGATTAAATTAAATAACAGTTCAAACAGCTATATGTTGCTCAAACATCCTTTTGACGTATATAGTTTTCAGGAATTTAAACGCTATAGTTTAAACAGTAAGGCTAAAATTTTAGGTGGATCGGCTAAAATTTAAATTGCTTTGCTAAATAGAAATGTAACAGATTGAATGTTAAGTTCCATGGTATTGATGTGTCCATTATTGAAATTTTGAATATCTAATTCCATTGTATTAATGTGTCCAATTTTTTAAATTCTGAATTTTCAATGATCGATGCAGAATTTGAAAAGTTGGATTTAAACGTCTTTGAACTGCAGAATTTATGATGTCGATGATTTTTAAAGGTCAACCATGAAAATTTGAAACCAAAAACGACAAATGCCGAAAATAATCGTTTCAGCTCCGAGTTAGTTGTTTTTCTATCAAGGTTCGTCGAGATTTAATGATTCAAACCCTAATTGCAACCGTATGTAGAAAACAAAAGCAGCAACAAAGGTCATACAGTCATACATTTAATCGTGCACGCATTATTTTGAATTTTACATAAGTTTTTGGAGGTTTAAATAGATTTAAACAATTAAACGCTATGGTTAAATCGTTTAAACTATCGTCTAAACGATTGGAGGTTTTAGGTGTACGGTGTTGTACTGTACTGCTCTGTACAGTACAGTCTAGGTTCGTTAGTTTTCTCGCCCGTGGAGTGCAGGGTGTGCAGGTCTCCTACACGAGGCGAAATGCGCCGAGACCTGCACACTTTGCAAAATACCGCCCGGGTACCGCGGATTTTTAGGGTCATAGAGTTGTTGGTTGTGTTTTTTTTTTATATGAGAGAAAAACCCTAAACATATTTATACTTGCGACGCGCCGTGAGTACTGTACTGTAGTAGTTGAGCCGAATCTTTTGCGCGAGCGAAAAGGCGATTTTATTGGATTTGAAGAAAGAATCAGTGCTAAACTATGTTTTCTTACTTTCGAGTACTCCTATTGGTGAAAATGATAGTTTTACATTTGGAAAAAGAAGTTTACTGATCAAGGAATTCTCAGGTATATTTTTTCGATGGACATATGACGGCGTCAACACTTACATTGCCGGCGTCAATATGTCCATTGACGGTCAACACATACATTCACTGCGTTTACGAAACAAACATTGACGGCGTCAACACATACATTGACGGCGCTAACAAGTACTTTGACGGCGTCCACCCTAATTGTATTCACCTATAAGGGTAACATTCCATTAGGCGGTCCCAGTAAATGTACGGACAAGTCTACTGACAGTATTTACTGGAAGTCCGCTCCATTTTGTCGGGCCAGTAACGAACCTTCCTCAATTATGATTGGCGCCACATAGGTTAGAGTCCAGATTCTAAAAATCTTAAAAAAATCAACAAACGGAAAGTCAGAACGAAATATCTGTACAACCGGAGGTACAGTAGTTAATGATTCGTACGTCAAGTTTGCGGCGAGATTTTGATTTTCAAAATGAAAATCAAAATTTCGAAACGGAATGGCAAAAGGACGCGGCAAACTTTGAAGGTCGCGGTAAACTTTGAATGTCGGTGGATGTCAGACGGAGCGTGCGAGGATATTTTCGGATGACCTACATCCAGCGTGGCAGGCGACACATTGCCTGTACGACGTGTACGCCTTCGATCGCTTGTTCAAAGTAGATATTTTTTTGCTTCTCACGTGTACCAATGGTAATCATCCAGTGGGCCCCAACTCTCCTCGCGAGGAGAGTTGGGGGCCACTGGATGATGTGCGCGATTGCTTCGCGGATCTCAAAAAGTAAAACATCCAACGGTCAAGAATTACGCCTACATCACCGGAGCTTCCCGACAGCTTTCCAGTAACGATGTTTCGTCTGACAACAAAAAAAATTATGGTACGTCTCTGTACGGAATTTTACCAAAACGTACGGCGTTCAGTAACGAACCCCACTTTTCGTTTAATGGAATGTTACCCTAATTTACTGAATTTCAACGGAGTTTCGTACAGGCGTAGTTCAACCTTTGCCGCTAGGTTGCCGATTATATGAAGCAGCCACGTGTCTCAAACTGAAAGGGTTTGTCCTCTTCTCTCTACCTGAATCTGAATTTGGGCAACCATGGCTCTCTCCAGTGGTTTAGCGTTTTCTGGAAGCCATGTTTTGTCTTACATCGTTTGTCTTTTTCTGACTGTTGCTGCTTATGTGAACGCTGCTGATGAGGCGTTTCTTCTTATTCATAAGAAGCCGACAATCCGGAGGCTTAAGACTGGCGAAGAGATCTCTGTCTCTTTTGATATCTATAACGCAGGCACTGTGTAAGTATAGCAAATGAATGCTTTTATGCATTTGTTTTTTTGTTTGTAATTGTAAGTATTCGTGTATTTGTATGTATTTGTAAATTTGTAAGTATTTGTAAATTTGTAAGTATTCTTATGCATTTGTGGAAATGTATAAGTATTTTTTTGTTTTTGCTATTTTTAAAGTGGATGATTAGGGAGACTGATAATCTAATTACACAAAAGAAGTTTACTCTCATTTTGAGGGTGATCCGTACACATTGACGAGTTTACTGTCGTACGATTACTCAAGATGTACGGAATGTACGGTTTACATTCAAAATGAGAGTAAAACTTCGATCCTGTAGTAACTCTTTCAGCTTCAAAGGTGTATTTTTGCTTTATGAAAACAATTGGAGACCAGATTGCTGAAAAGTATTTTGTCAAATTGAGTATGAAGTTAAAGATGGCCCTTTCTTTCATTCTTGCTTCTCCTTTTATTGGAGATAGAACTGAGGAATTGAGGAGTAGGAGATTTCTTTGTTGAGTTTTTGAATATAATAAAGAGAGTTTTTTGTGTTCTCTGAATGTATTCTATAGATTTAGGTTTAACTGATAGGCACTTTTTTTAACCTTTGCAACAAAATATTCGGACTTTGTCAATTTGTTATCAGGCTTCAGGGCCTTGATGTTCCTAATGAACAGGTTTTCCTGGAAGCTTTATAGACATAATACAAATTATAAAAGTTGTTAGGCCTCAAAATTTCCCACTGGGATTCGGTCTAACTGCTGGAGTTAATTACAGTTTTCCTCCTCAGTTGCATTTCACCTATAATTTTGTAATTTTGTGACCTTTTTAACCTCTTTACCTTTTTAACATTTTTTACCTTTTTAACCATGCTTATTATTGGCCATACAATCTTTCTTTGTGTCGGAGAAGATGACTACTTTGCTGTTAGATGGTCACTGTATTCTTTTGGGCTTTGATTTCTGAACCCTTTTGCATACATTATCCAGGGTTTATGTAAAACCCAAGTTATATTTCTTTAGACATTACCACTTACGCTTCTGTAGGTCTCCAAGAGAGAGAGGGAGGGAGTGAGGGGGAAGGGAGAGGGAGAGGGAGAGGGGTGTTCCGTAGGTTTTTTGGAGGTCTTATGAAAGACTTTTTTTTACGGTGTTCAGCAGATAGCTGTTTTTTCTCCTTCGTTAGACTGACATTCCTTTTTTAAATATTCACATGCCTTTTTCTAAATAGACATTCCTTTGTTTGTCTGCAGCACTGTTTGTTTCTCCTGTCGATCGTCTGCAGGGCTTTTTAGACAGGGTTTAGCAGATGTGGTATTTTCCCTTATGTTAAATTGACCTTCCTGTTTTTGGTTGCAGCACTGCCTATGACGTATCTCTCGTGGATAGTACATGGCCATCTGATATCTTTGATGTGGAGGGCAACACTACCAAGACATGGGAAAAATTGGAAGTGTGAGTTTTTTTTTTATTCAGAATTATGAAAAAAAAATGGAAATGTGACTTTTTTTTTTCAGAAATCTGTACAAAAGTACCTGTTTTTTTCCATATATTAGTGTGGATTTTTCACGGGTTAGTGAGTTGCCATCTGGCTCTCTCTACCTTAACCGGTCATTTGAAGCTTTGATTGAAGGGGGTGGTAGGGTCTACGCTGATGTCGGGTAGGTAAAAAGGAGAGGGAAGGGAGGAAGGTGGTGTGTAGAGGGTGGAGAGGGGGGGAGCAGAGAGGGGTTTCTTTTTTCTTACTTGCTTTCTAATTTATCAGAAACTACCATGTGGTGATTTCACTTCTGAGTAGTGACTGAGATAGAGGAAGACTTATGTCTAATCATATTTCTGTAGTTTCTGTCTCTGAGACATAATTTCTCAAATCTACACTGGTTATTGCTATTAGCGTTGTTTTTTCATTTTTTCTGTGCACACTTGTCTCATTTATTCATTCAGATGAAAGGTTAAGAGAACAAGTACAATTACAACAAAGGTTTACAACTCTGAGAATCTTGTAAAGAACATTCCTAGAAAATTATTTGAAATGACTGTAATATTGAACCTAAAAAAGATCAGGTGTTAAGTGGTTATTATTATCCTTTATGTGGAAACATTATACATTCCTTCATTCTGATTGGGGTCTCCAAATGACAACCGGACATGTGTGCACGAAGAAAAGTTGATAGTAGTGGCGGAAAAATTTGTAAAGAACATAAGAATCCACAATTTTTTTTGTGTAATTTTGACCAATCATAAGGCAAAATTTTTGGGGACACGGTAGGTTCTTGCAGACAGGGTTGGTTATCATATACATATTTGTTGTCTGTTGAAAATTTGACGGTACACTGAATATTGAATATGGACTTTTTTTTCTGTTATTAATTTTAATTTAGCCTCAAGAAAAAAACACGTAGTATTGTTAACACTTTTCTATGTCCTAAGGCCGAAAAACCTGGCACTGAATGAGTGTTATTAACTTAAATAGTGATTTATATTGTAGTTTTTAGTATTCTGAAATTTGTTAAAGTTTGCTGAGTTTTGCTGAGTTTTGAGGCAGTAATAGGCAATCTGCGGAAAACCCTAGAAACATGCATACAGTTTGTGGTTAAATAGTGCTTTTTTTTCCTTCGTTTTTTGTCCTACAGAGGTGGAAAACCTCTCCAACACTCATTCTTGTTGCGCCCAAAAGTGAAGGGTCCTTTTGTGACCCCCCCAGCTGTGGTTAAGTACCGCATTGCCTCCAAGCCCGAGCTCCAGGTTTGAACATTAACTTTCCGCTCTTTTGCAAGCTTGTGAACCAATAGTAGTGTTTTTTTTTTACTTTTTAGTGTTTTTTTTTACTTTTTAGTGTATTATTGGAGTTTTTTTTTTACCAGCGCAACTGTTCAGCTTTATTTATGGATTTCAGCAACCAATTCAGTCACCATTATGTTAGAAAGTCTTATATGTTTATTTCCTCCTCCATTATATTCGATTTGTTACTGTTGCTCTGATTGTTTTTTACTTGCATGCCTACTCCAATTTTTTGCACTGCTGTGTTGAAACTGAATTAAATTGTTTCAAAACATGCTGAAGTCAAAATCAAAAAATGCAAAATTGAAAAACAGTGGTTTTGCATTTCTGTTCGGTTGACCCAAATCCATAAAAAACACATGGGTCGAGTCCGTGTTTTATTGTTATTTATCAACAGTGTAACTTTTACTAATGATTAACTGGCGTTACTGGCCAGTAATCATAGTAATTTTACAGAAAACTGACCATTTGTAGAGTTTTTTGTACGAGTATTATGATTAGTGGCCAATAATTCAGTAATAGTAATCGTATTATAACCCTAACATTCTTTAATCCTAAAGGGAGTTTTCAATGTTGTAAGCTTTCAGACTAAAGCTTAGACTGAGCTGGTGGTTCTCGAATTTTGAATTTTTAGGTGGCCCTTTCAAACCCATTACCGGAGCTCGATGTACTATCAGACAAACCAGACGCAAGTCCATTTCTTTGGGTATGACTTTTACCCCTTTTTCCCCAATTGCCCAGTTACTCTTCTCTCCCAGCTTCCCAATTTTTCTTTTCATCTTCATAGGTTGTTGCCTTCACAAAGATAAACGGCTGACGGCTTATGCGCCATAGAGATTATGAGAAAGGAGGAGGAGGAGGGAGGGAGGGAGGAGGAGAGGGGGAGGGAGGGGGAGGGGGAGGGGGGGGGGGAGGGGGAGGGAGGGGGAGGGGGGGGAGGGGGGGGGGGGGGGGGGGGGGGGGAGGGGGGGAGGAAGGGATGGAGGGGAGGGAGGGAGGGAGAGGGAGAGAGAGAGAAAGATATGGTGGATGTGGCAATGGAACACTGAATAATATTTTAAAGCTTGTGGTATAGTGGTTCAATCGGATCGATGGATCAATTGAAGGCCGTCGTCTTTTCCTATCTTCCCATTATTCATTATTTATTCTTTTGGTGTTTTTAGAGTCACAGTGGTCATTTCTACATGTACTACCTAATACTAACTCAAATACAACTAATGTTTAAAATTGAAGCTATTTTGGAAATCAAAGCTTTTTCCAAAATCAAAGTTTATGACTGTTTCTCGGTCTGACTCTCTTTTATTTTTAATGCATGGATCCAATTATCGCTTCATTGGTGGTGTTTTTTCGATATTCCTTTCTTCTCCCATTTCAACAGTTGAAGGTAAGAACATTCGTCTTTTCTATTCAAGTCCATACTCAATTATCATCTTAACATACTTTTGTTTATTTTATATTATATGTACTTTTGTCGATAATTTGTGTTTCTATTTGCAATTTTTTCAGGGAAAATGTACAGTTTATTGAGTGGGCTTATTTTCTGAAAAGGAATACTTTGCCCATTCTTAAAGCTCTTAAAACTCTTAAAACTCTTAAAATATGGAAAAAACGAGGCAAGAAAAAACTGAAAAATCTTCGTTGTCTTGTGTTTTCTATATGTGAAAACTTTTCAGGATCTTTTGGTGAAGTTTGGACCCCTTGCCTCTTGTTCCTTCATAGTGATTATGTTTGCAATTGTTGTAACAACACCGACAAAACCAAAGAAATACTCTCGAGGGGGAAAGAAGAGACGGTAGACTCGTCTTTGACTTCGACTTTGACTTTCGGCTTCGACTTTGCCTTACACTTTGACTTTGGCTTCGACTTTGACTTTGACTTTGACTTTTCAAGGTTTTTCTTGGATCCATAGTTCCGAGCGGCTTTTCCGATGGAAAAGCTCAAATGTTTTCTTTGTTTTTCTATGAAAAGGAGATATGAAAATGGAAATAGGAAAAGGAAATAGGAAAAGGAAATATGCAAAGGGAAGCATGAAAAGGAAATATGGAAAAGGAAAGATGAAGGGGAAAACCTCCACCAAAAGAGAGGTTTGAATTTTTGTTGGCAACGATGTGTTTTTTTGTTTTTGGTAACGTTTTTCGAAAAAAAAAAAAATTATGCCTTTTCACTCTGAATGGAAAATGATGGAAGAATGTTTGAATCACGATTTAAAGTGGGACAAGTTTTTGTGTGGATTGTGAAATTGAGTGTCAATTGTGTTTTTTTTTCATTGGATCTGTAGTTGAATATTTTTTCTGTAAGTATCACTTATGTTTGCAATTTGTTATTTTTCATTCTTGCCAAAATAAATTTTTGTTTTTTATTTTGTTTTTTATCAACTTTTTTCTTTTTAAACTTCGAAGGATGGCAAACCCATGGAAATAATAGGACAAGATGTTCTGACGTCAGCTAGGAAAATCCAAATCAAAAGGACAACTTATCACAACTTAAACAACAACGACGACAAAAAAAAAAAACCTAATAGAGCAAAATTATCATTAATATCAACACCTACAAGAGCTCTATTTACATTTTTGTTAAGGCAGTAATATGTCTTCTGGTCTCTTTTGTCTTTTCTTCTGATTGTTTTTGTTACTAGTGTATCAATGCCCGCTAAACGGGCATGGACTGTGTCCTGTTTATCAAAAAGTCTACTATTGTATTAATCTAGACGTCTGTACGGACATTTCTGGATGCGACCTAAAACAACACAAAGATTGACGCAAAATCAAGGAAAGGGTTAACAGCATGAAATCGTCCCGGTTCCTGTCATACCGTGTCCTGTTTATCATGCCCGCTACACGGGCATGAACTGTGTACAGATGTACTTCTTGAAAAGCACGACTAGTTTCTGAACTGCCAGCATTCTGTGATCGGACGGTCACGAACGAGGTGGCGGCTTTATCTATATTCATTGACAGGTTCGAACAGCCAAGATCTGACGGTCAAAAACGATTGCAGAGGGGGTACTTTGAAAGTTACCCGATTGGTGACGTAGGCCGAGGGACACGCCGTTCAGGTATGCAGACGAACAGAGACGGCCCTTATTTAAAGGTTTTCAAACAGTCGACCAAAGGTCTATAGTTTGTGTAGAGATTTTCAAAATGAAAAAAATGAGCGTCGTCACGCGCGACGAAATCGAGCCACGCTATTTACGAATCAACATACTTACATTGACAAGATCGTAGCAGGATCGGCCGTACAAAGGTATTGCCGCTTTGTCGTACACATAAAATACTTCCGCGGACGAAAAAATCGCGTCACGCTTCGCGAACCAACATTTCCTCGCAATCGACCAGCGTGCGAGTGGTGTACTTTTCCCGAGGCGGTACAATGAATGGACGAAAAGAAAGAATAAAGGTCCCATCTTGCATACGTTCCAATTCCAACGGAGGTGAAGGTTGAACTTCACACCTTGCGAGTAGGGGTCCACGCTATTCCACCCCTCATAGGAAGAAAAGAGCAACTCGAAAATATTGTGGCGACTTTAGGCAAGACGTTTGAAAGGTACATGGCGATGATGGAGACGAGGCTCGTGACAATGCAACGCCAATTTCACGGAGTGTAATAAAAGGTCGAAAATGCATTTTTGAGGATCGAGTCAAAAATCTTAGGCTCAACACAACCTTATACCCAACCATTTTCTTTTTCTTCACAACCGTCGTTTTCCCCTCCCCCTTGTCCTACTCCTCCCCCTCCTCCTCCATCTTCATCTACAGATTCACCCCCTTTTTCATTTCCTTTCACCCACATCCCAGTCTCAACCCAAAATTTTTTTTCCAGGTCATAATTTCCCCTCTTATTCTGTCCATTCTTTTCCACCCTTTCCTTCGGCCTTCCCCCTTATATCCCCCCTCCATTATTTCCTTCCCTTTCTTTCCACCTCTATTCCCTACATTCAACATCTCCTTCCCAACCTCCTACCACTAACCATGCCTCTACTCCCCCTGTTCAATCCACAACTTTTGTTTCTCAACCTTCCACTTAACCGACGCCCCTCTTTCCTCTCGTAAATCCAAACCATTTCTTACACCAACTTTTGTCGACCTTAGTGCATTTCTTATAGATTGGGCCAATTAGGCGGGATACACCGTACAAAGCAACGGGATTTATGTCAACGTTGGATGTATATTTAACGAGTACCATTATGGATTGAATGGTCATCCTCCAATCAAGTTGTTATTGAACCAGAAAGAAACGAGCAAATACAAAAAATCAGGATCTCCGCTTTCGATATGGGAGAAGGGAGAAGGCGCAAGGTGGGTTCGCTGTTTTTTAATTGTGCATTCTATTTAAAAGCTAATGACCGTTCCAGTGTGGGACTTAACAAAAGCAATACAATTTTTAGAAAGACTTAGAATATAACATTTTAGTGGGGGCACGTCGGAACTAAAAGAGGCTTTAGTTATTTCTACTCATCTGGTTTGGAAAGACGGAGTAAATGAGAGAGAGTTTCAACGGAAGATGTTATGATTCCAAAAATTAGAGGAGTTACGTGCAATCACAACTTAACTTAGAAGTGACGTTGATTTAAATTGAGATATAGATTTTTCTTTTTGTCGTTTTACTTGGATTTGGGATTTTGTTATATTTTTTACTTGGACTTCTTAATCTTTTTACCATCTTGTACGCATCGTAAAAAAATTGTTTGAAATGTTCACAATGATACTTTGTTTCATACAAACGCGAACAACCAAAAATGAATATACTCCTATATATGCATTTGTTTTGGCCCGCAAATGGGTTGTTGTGGGGTTTCGCACTTTATTCGTCATATGTCCGATAGACAAATAGGTTCGACCTCTACATTTGTGGTCTAAACACGCATTTGTACTTGAAACCTCATTCTATGTTAGAAATAAATCGATGAAGAGCATGGTTTTTACGTTTTTATAGTAGTTAGTAGGGTTCTGGCGGCCAATAACAAAAAGGGTCATACTTTTTCAATGTTTGTGCAATATAAGTCACCCTAAAATCCCTACTAACCTCCGTTGTATGTCTAACTGGTCTACTGCGTGTGTTGGTCGATATCCATTTCTTTTGGCCCGCAAATGGGTTATTGTGGGGTTTCGCACTTCATTCGTCGTATGTTCGATGGAAAAATAGGTTCGACCTCTACATTTGTGGTCTAAACACATAGTAAAACAACCCTCGTTATATGTTTGAAATTAATCGACGAAACTCATAAAGATATAGATAACCGACCACGTACAACGTAAAATATGCAAGTAATAACTTCGTATATCACTATTCAACCTTATAAAATCGGACTATATACAAACTCAAACATTATAACTACGAACTGTTAGGAATTATAAAAACATACGAAGCCATACGATACACTTAACCTACAACATAAAGAGTACATACATTTTTTTATTTAATCAAAGGTTGTTTATTATACTGCGAACACTAAAGCCATACCATTCATTATTATAATGAAAATAAATAATGAAATTGTAGCAAACAAATGTTAAAAAACAAAGATTTTGATAAAACCGATAAGTTTTACAGTTGGGACCTAAAGTTGCACGACTTACATAAACAACTGTTTTCAAACATAGTTATGGAAGAATAATAGTAATTAAACATATGTTTGGAATGCCACCATCAACCCTGCAAAACGCCCTTATAATTATGGTTTGTGTACATTCTACAACTTCGTGTGAAGATAAAAAGAAAATGCAAATAACTAATACACTCCAACTAAAATTTTAATGGATATCCACACTTTTTATTATTGTTAATAACAATATCCATGAAATGTTTTCAAACAACGTTGTTAAAGTTATCGACATGGGTTTGTATCGAACACTCGTTATTAAGGCAAGGGTACATTACTGTAAACGATAAATTACAAACCGTATTAATAGTTTAGTTGTGAGCAAACGTGGCAGGATGCAACCTACTATCTTAAACTATCTTAAATACAGTTACTGACTTTACTTTGACACAATCGAATCAGTATAATTTAGAGCCAACAGAGCGCGTGCGAATCACTTTATGGTTTTGGGCCAAGTGAGCCGCGATTGAATCATTGTTATCGATGACGTGACGATAAACTGAGACGTTTATGTTACATATACCCGCTCTGTTTGACTAAAAGACAAATGATCAAGGGAATTGATCATGAGTCACTCACGTCATTTTGTAAAAAAATGTACGTTTGAAGTACATATTGGTACAAATAAAGTACCGTTGAGTACAAATTTGACAGTCGATCGGTTGGACAATTTTGACTTTCAAAATATTGTTTCAACCGCTTAAAATTTTGTCGCGCTTGCGGACGTCGACCGTCTTAATAAAATTAGTAATTCACACGGTCGACGAACGTTTACGGTAACAAAACTCCGGCAACCACATGTAAATAAAAGTGTTGCAGACAGTCACTTTTTGTCTTTACGTGAGCTCCACCGTGAGAGCAGTTCATAGATGTTTCATCGTTCAAATTTTGAAAATTTTACGATTATGCGTTATCTTTAGGGTTTTTTTCATAGTTCAAAAATAGGCGTTTTTTGGTAGGCCTTTTGTAGGCCGCCTTTAGCGTAAGTTGTGTTACGGGCTTTCCATGTGATCTTCTTAGATCGCTACTTTCATCAGCGACCGTCCGATCGTCCGAATCTGTCGATAGTCCTATCGTAAGTTGTGTTATGGGCTTTTCATGTGATATTCTTAAATCATTACTTTCATCAACGACCGTCAGATCGTCCAAATATGACGGTTTAAATAAAAAGTCGCTCAAAACTCACAAAAAAAGATTTTTTTGTCCGATTTTTTTTTCCAAATTTAGACATGACGTTTAATTCTCTATCGATCCATGTGCAACTCAACCCTGTTACTATTTTATTTCATTTTGCGGCCAATACAATATGGGTCTTAAGGCCATATTGTATGTTTTGTATACAATAGGCATATTGTATGGGCGTACGGTCACCTACTTTTGAACTATGGTTTTTTTAACTTTTCGTAAATTTCGTATAGTTTTCGTGTACGGACAT
This sequence comes from Zygnema cylindricum, assembly GCA_037447655.1. Taxonomy (NCBI): domain Eukaryota; kingdom Viridiplantae; phylum Streptophyta; class Zygnematophyceae; order Zygnematales; family Zygnemataceae; genus Zygnema; species Zygnema cylindricum. Next base: position 73,956 of record JBBHKE010003059.1, on the reverse strand, counting down.
ATTGTACGAAATGTATTTGTACGGACGTACGTAAAGTATGGGTGTGAATTTGTACGGACAGGCGGGATGTACGAAAATTTTATAAAGAAATATATGTTTCACCGCGAATTGATATTAGAGTTTTGTACACTAATTCTGTCACCCAAATTTGGACTCTATCACTATAAACATAGTACATTATTATAAATTATTCTTTACGTTATTTAAGGTACTTTTTGAATGAGCGTTAATAATATCTCTAATACAGTTCCGTTTTAAATAGTGTGGCGTACGGTCGGTGTCTGACGGTTCAAAATTGTACTTTATCAAGTAAAAAAGTAGAAATAATGATTTAGTACAGGCAGTTTTCATGTAACTGTGAATTAAAAAACAGCGTAATGCAAACGTCATAATGACGTGAAACTGTACGTTTTGTCAGATTCTGTACTTGCACTTAATTTACAGTGGATATATTCAGCGCCCAAATTTACGCCCAAATTAGAGAAAAAATCCTTTTTGAAAAAGTTCGATCACACAAATTACTAAATTATAATTCTTAACTCTATTTTTTTTTTTTTTTTTTTTACTCTAATTAGTAATTACGATTCGCGGTGTACTTCATTTCCGCGGTATGTACGGATATAATTTAATCGTTTTTGATGTCGTAATGTATTCTATTTTGAATATTGTTTTTGGAGGTTTTCGTATTTTTATTCTATAATAAGTAAAAGTCGGTCAACGCATTTAAAAAATGTAAAATTTTGAATAATGCGCATATGCGTTCTTTTTCAAAATACTTTTCCGTGCGCATAGTACGAATGAAACATCTATGGAGCAGTTAGCTGCAAAATTGAAATTTAATCGTCTAAGGGTGCGTCTCTATGTGCTTAAGTAAGGGTTTTTTTCTGTCGTTTTCCTGTAAAACTTAGAGCCGTACCGCGTAAGTTTCAGCCGTACAATAAAATAGAAAAAAAGAGAAGTACATTTTGCGTCATCATCGAATTTAAAATGTACTACATCTTGTCGTCTTGTGTTCTTCGACCCACTTCGACGACAAAAAACGTCATCTTCAACCTTATCTTTAAAATACAGGGCCGATGTGTTTTAAAATTAAGGATTTTACATAAACAAATAGTAACACGTATTCGCACGTGTAATTTTTTGTTCAAAAATTCAAACGAATTCAAGCGACGTGGAAGTGTACACGATTCGCTATGTTTTGTCCGTTTTTGTTTAATACGACAAATATAAGTACACAGTTTGTTTTGTTTTGTCCGTTTCCATCCGGTACGGATTTTTTTTTTGCAGGGGTCTCAAGGTTCCGATGCCATTTCACGTCGAGCCGACAATAGACGCAAAGTCAAAACGCATCTTCTTCAACCGTGAAACGGCACAGGCTGGAGGGCGGTAGGTCTACAATGTCACGAAAAATCACGCGACGTCACAATCAGCTACGAAAAATGACGTGGGTCATCACAGATTGTAGACGTTGACAGCCGTCACGGGCATTGTCGACGTATACAATCGTCACGCCCTAAGTGACAATTTCGTTTGGTACACATAGGGACACCCGAAATCCGGGTCCGCCAGATCTGCGCTAAAAAACAAAAAGAAATCTCTAAGTTTGAAGTACATAGAGACGCACCCTAAGGGTGCGTCTCCATGTACTTGTTACTTAGAGAAATTACTTTGTTTTTTAGCGCAGATCCGGCGCACCCGGATTTCAAGTGTCCCTATGTGTAAAAACGGAATTAAAACTTAAGGGTGTGACGATTGTAGACGCTGACATGCGCGTGACGGTTGCCAACGTCTACAATCTGTGATTTTCCAAATTGTTCGTGACGTAGCATAATTGTACGGTGAGAGGCGGCGAGTGCGAGTTGATGTGGCGCCCTCAGAGATTTCTCACGTTTTCGTGAAATGGCATCGGAATCTTCAGATCCCCTGAAATGAAAAAATCCGTACTGAACGAAAACTGACAAAACGAAACAAATTATGTACTTTGATGCACGCAAACGGACAAAACATACCGAAATGTGTATTTTTCGTCGTCGTTTGAATTCATTTTAGAAAAAACATTACACGTGTGAATACGTGTTATTATTTGTTTACCAAAAATACTCTGTTATAAAAAAATTCGCGAATGTTTTTTAAAGAAAAGTTTGAAGATGACGTTTTTTGTCGTGGTCGTGGGTCGAAGAACAGAAGTCGACAACATGTAGTACAATTTAAATTCGATAATGACGCAAAATGTACTTCTCCTTTTTTCTTTTTTTTTGTACTGTTGACACTTACGCGGTACAGCTCTAAGTTTTAGAGGAAAACGACAGAAAAAACCCTTACTTAGATACATGGAGACGCACCCTAAGCGTTACATTGAACTTAGACGCAAAGTGAAACGAAACCTCTTTAAACTAAAGTAATATAAATCTTGTACGGAAATATTGAAACGCACGAAACGAAATAAACTTTCCACACTATAATAAAACGAACCGGCATAAAAATATCAATTGAAATTAAATGAAAAAAAAAGCGCGTCGTCACGCGCGACGAAATCGAGCCACACTATCTACGAATCACCATTCTTATATTGACAGCGAAATTTCGTTTCGTGCGTTTTAATATTTCCGTACAAAACTTACAACACACCGCGAATCGTAATTAGAGTAATGAAAAAATTAGAGTACAAAAACTAAAAAAAACAATTAGAGTAATGAACGCTAATTTGTGTGATAGAGTTGTTTCAACTATGAAGTTTACTCTGATTTATTTAAGTACTCTAATTTGGCACGCTAATATCCTCTACTGTAAATAAGGTATTCGTACATAATTTGGCAAAACATACAGTTTATCGTCACTAACGTTTGCACTACGCGGTTTGTTAAAACGCAGTTACATGATATCGGCTTGTATTAAATAATTATTTGTACTTTTCTACATAATAGAGTACAATTTTGCACGGTCGGAGGTCGTCCGTACTCCACACTATTTAAAACGAGCCTATATTATAATTAAAAACGCTGAATAAACTTAACCTTAAATAGAATAATGAAAAAAATAGAATTATTTACTCTATTTCATGTGATAGAGTCAAAATTTTGAGCGACCGAAATAGAGTAATTTACTCTAATTACGATTCGCGGTGTAGTTCAGTTTAGTTTAAAGAGGGTTCGTTTCATTTTGCGTCTAAGTTCAATGTAACGCTTAGACGATTAAATTTCAATTTTGTGGCTAAGACCACTTCTCAATCAGGCGCCGACAATAATTGTACGAATATGTTTACTGGGAGTAATACTTCGTTCACTTCTCCATCAGGTCGTGCCAGCAATGGAATATATCCGGTACGTGCTTTCTTTTGATTGGATGCACGTAGATTCCTGTTTTGACGGCGAGCGTCGTCAAGATTCCAAAAGCAAAATGTCCAAACTCGTATCCGTACAACCAGCCGCAAAATAAGATTGACGGGAATGTACAAGTTGTGCGTACATGTTTGTAAGCAGGCGCAACGAATTTCGGATGACGATGGATGGTGGTGGAGGCGTCATGGCACATTCTTCAACAAACTTTTTGCGGTGGTTTTCGTCGGATTTGATTCTCGCCTGTTCGAAGGCGCGTGGCGTCTGTCAAAAGGCGCGTGGCAAATGTCCGAAGGCGCGCGGGTTGTACGTGACCTTTCCACGTGCATACATTTTACACATCCGGTGATTGGCTAGTGTCTCCCTGAGGAGAGTAATTAATGACTGGATGAAGTGACTGCTTGCTTCGATAACACATAATCGGACGGTCGATGTCATCGCCCAAAAGTTTGGAGAATCTTGACGAATCTCCAGTGATGATGTTTTGTTAAAAAAAAAAATTGTACGACCATGTACGGAAATGAGCTGGATATGTACCTTTTCCAGTAAAGAACCCCACTTTTCGCCTGATGGAGGTTCACCCTAAGTGCTCTCACCGTGGAGCTCACGTAAGGACAAAAAGTGACTGTCTGCAACACTTTTATTTACATGTGGTTGCCGCAGTTTTTTTACCGTAGACGTTCGCCGGCCGTGTGAATTGCTAATTTTATTATGACGGTCGAAGTCCACAATCGCAGCAAAATTTTAAGCGTTTGAAAACAATATTTTGAAAGTCAAAGTTGTCCAATCGATTGACCGTCAAACTTGTACTCAATAGTACTTTATTTGTACCAATATGTACTTCAAACGTACAATTTTGACAAAATGACATAAATGACTGTGCGCAACCAAAACACTCATTGTCATGATCAATTCCCATGATTAAATTTGTCTCGGAACCTACTATGGGTTGACGTACAAATAATTGACGTAAACAAAAATCCTGTATACACCTCCCGGTCAGACTTAAAGTCCGAAAACAAATATAAAAATGTACGGCGCATTTCGCACGGTGCAGCCATCTGGCACCGCCGGCACCAAATAGGCGAGACATGTAAGGAACCTAGTCCGTACATACTGAATCTATATTTTTTGTTAATAACATTTTATTTTTTCCTTTACAATAATACACCCGCATTTTTTCTCTGATAGAAACTCACCCTGAGGCGGTTATTTGGCCGCTATTCGCGGTTTGAAAGGCTGCCTAGAGCATTGGGAGCCGTTTTGAAACCCTAGAAAGTATCTGGCAGTGCGTCATGACACGTCAGTGTTTGACTGCCTATAAGAGCTCTGTGAAATTCGTCAGGTCTGTGACATACTGGATCTGCCAATCATTGAATGTAGAATACATTTGCATGTACGGTCATGTACACATGATGTCAATCATTGATGTCGAATACATATACATGTACGGTAGGCGCGCAGATCTGACACTTGCAGACAATTTAAGCCAAAAAGAATGTACCAGGCGGGTGGTTTTCCATGTTAAGAATGTTGTCACAAATGTCCGCGTGGCCAGCTTGAAGTGGACAAAATTCTGTTAATACAAGTATACATAAAAATACTTTGTTATCCTGAACAACCTCCCGTCTGACTTACATTACTGTAACTTCCATAAAAGTACAATTTTGCACGGACGGACGTCATCCGTACTCCACACTATTTAAAACGAACATATATTAGAATTAAAAACGCTAATTAAACCTTACCTTAAATAGTATAATGAAAAAATTAGAATCATTTACTCTATTTGATGTGATAGAGTTGAAATTTCAAGCGACCGAATTAGAGTAATTTACTCTAATTACGATTCGCGGTGTACATGCTTTAGGGTAGAATTCCATTAGACGAAAAGTGTGGTTCGTTACTGGAGGCCGTACAAGCTCGTACAGATTCGTACCACGCCGTACCATAATTTTTTTTTGGTCAGACAAAATATCGTTACTGGAAAGCTGTCGGGAAGCTCCAATGATGTAGGCGTAATTCCTGGCCGTTGGATATTCCACTTTTCAGATCCGCGAAGCAATCGCACACATCATCCAATGTGACGATACTCTCCTCGCGAGGAGAGTTATACGATACTAGATGTGTACCATTGGTACACGTGAAAAAGCAAAAAATATCCGATTTGAACAAGCGATAACAGGTCTACACGTCGTATAGGCCATGTGCCTACGTCGTACGGTCCATGTGCCGCCTGCCACGCTGGATGCAGGTAAGCCGAAAATATTTTGGCACGCTCTGTCTGACATCCACATACATTCAAAGTTTGCCGCGACCTTCAAAGTTTGACGCGTATTTTTGCCATTCTGTTTTGAAATTTTGATTTCCGTTTTCAAAATCAAAAATCTAACCGCATACTTTATGTACGAATCATTAACTACCTCCGGTCGTACAAATATTTCGTTCTCCTTTTGAAGATTTTATTTAAGATTTTCAAATATGGACTCTAACCTAAGTGGCGCCAATCATAATTGAGGAAGGTTTGTTACTGGCTTGACAAAATGGAATAGTCTTCCATTAAACGCTGCCAGTATAATTTTTCGTACATTTACTGGGACCTCCTAATGGAATTCTACCCTAATACTCTGGAGTTGAGCGTCACCTTCCGTTTGGTAATACGACACCCGTGTTCTGTGTTTTATATGAAAATCATGTCACTTGTGTACTTTCAAAGGGTTTTGTCACTTACATTCTACCCAAATTTAGCTTTCATTAAATCTCTCACTTACATTTTATTAGATTGTCTCCTTTTATTGTCTTTTGTTTTGGAAGGATTCTTTTGTAGTTGGCCTACGTTATACAAATGGAAAATTTAAGTGTATTTTTTATAACATAAACCTTCTTTTGTACATGTTATAATGTCTTGAGGGAACCTTTTTTGGACCTTTCGTTCGGGGTTTGGACTTTGGTTTGTTAGGGTTGTGGGTATTCATGTACTATACGTTTCTTCCATTCATGGTTAGTTCTCTTTAGTAAATTTATTTCCTTTTGGTGGTTACTCACTTTACTTAATGTTGTTTTTTCTCATTTTTTCTACATGTCTTACTCCCTCTTAGCTTTTAAAGTCTTTAAATGTTCTCCTTATTTTTTCACCCCTTTTGTACCTTGTTGGTATTTCCCATCTCAAGTTTTGTAATAAATATCGTCAGATTTTCATTAACGCTTGCAAGTTGATGTCTAACCAATCCTCGGTTACCAATTACCAAGCTTACACGTCAAAATGCAGGAGCGTCAAATTGTTGTTCTTAGTATTAATTATGATTCAGGATGTAGTGTCATACCAAACAAAGTTTGAGACCTTGATCACTACGTTGTACCTAGAATCGATAGTATGCATACACTTCGCAAGGAAAATGATTGCTATATGTGAAACGATTATGCTAACTATCCAGCTCGAACCTTCTTATTTGTTTTATTTCTCGTAGATTTTTTTTTTGTCTTTTCTATTGGTTTATTTCACAGTGCTTTTTTGTTGTTGTTTTGTTTGATGATATCCAAGTGTGTTCCCTTTGTTTTGGTTTTTCCTCCCATTTCTTTCAATAAACCCAAGTATTTCTTTATTACAATTTTTAGTCATGCTTGTTATCTTAAAATACTTATGTTATATGTTTTCTTAGTATATGTATTTGTTGTATTCTAACGATTGGCGCAACTGTTTCCTCCTCTGTGTCGTAACCTTGTATGACTTCAAAGGTACATAATTAATTATAGGTCAGTATATATTTGATTCACCTAGTCGAAACGTCATCTCGTAGTTGAACCAATATGTTACAAAAAAGAGTGGTAAGAAGACTAACAATGTTTCACATATAAAACATGATTTTTTTTTTCCACCATCAACTTTTTCATTACCATTCTTACGTTTATACCAATATAAACGTAATTAAACATTTATGGAAAAATGGCAATAGCAAGCCATTATAGTACACGTGGAGAAATTAAAAAGAAAGAAAAGAAAAGTAAGAAAGTACGTGTTGAGCTTCATGTGTTAAGCATCACTTCCTCAATCACCAAACCATCATTTAGTATGTATTGAACCGCCAACACATAATAAAAAAATAGTATAATCTGGTTATAAATGTTACCTAAATGAAACTAATCAAAGTTATCAAAACATACTGACAATAGCCTTTTTTTATTGTTTACTTTCACCATCAATCGATCGGGTTTTAAAACGCTATAAACCGCAGACAAATTTTGACAAAAAGGGTTTTGTGGTTCTATAATCCTCCCCACTTATGCAGAAAAGACCTTTACACCTCTGACACATTGTTTGAGGTCTTGTACAAACAAATGATTTTTAGCTTTATGTTGTAATGGATAGGCCACCCAAAGGTCAGCCCATACTATACGCGTAAGGTACAATAATGTAATGTATTGTACTCTAACCATAGTTGTTCACGGCGTTTAGTGCGAACGATTTAATCGCGACGAATTATACGTAACAAACGCATTGAACCTTTTGAAAAAATCGTAAAAATCGTTAATGAATTTTCGTCCGTACTATTCCGTACATGTAAACAAAAATAAATTTCACATATACCGCAGTTTGTACCATTTTCGTACATTTTCCGTATCTTTTCGTAATAGTCCGTACATTTTTGGTACAATTCCGTACATTCCCGTAAAATTTCTGTTCAGTTTACCGGACAGAAAGTACTACGAAGTGCAACGTATCTTTTCGTCAAATTTCGTACATTTACCGTACAAAACCGTACAGCTATCGTAAAATACCGTACAGTTTCCGTGAATTAGCCGTTCAGTTTACCGGACAGAAAGTACATCGCGTTTTTTTCCGATTTATTCAAAAGTCACGAATTATACGTTTTAATCGGAAAAAAGGAAAAAATCGTGCGATTTGAACAACTATGACTCTAACAGAGCACTATGCGTATAGTATGATCTTACTACATATAAAGTTTCCAAAAGTTTTCGCACGTTTTAAAACGTCTACCCACCGAAGAACTCCTAGGAAGTGGACATCCGCGGTTTGCAAGGCTGCCTAGAACTTCGGGAGCCGGTTTGAACCCTAGAAAGTCTCCGGCAGTGCGTCATTACACGTCACCATTTGACTGCCTGAAAGTTAGGATCCAACGAGATTCCTCGTCAGCTCCCTGACAGACTGGAGATGCGATACACCCTTGCAGATCTGAAACTTGCAGACAAGTTCACCCAAAAGGAATGTACAAAGCGGGCGGTTTTTCATGCAGATTGTTGTCACAAATGTCCACATGGCCAGCTCGAAGTGGACAAAAATCTTAAATGAAAGTCTTCATCAATCTGCCCACTCAACTAATGCCAAGTGGATACTAGCGCAAGAAAAGACTTCCGTATCATGTGCAACCGCCCGTCTGACGTAACTACCTCAAATCCTTGCGCATATCAAGACTGTCCAGCAAGGCGTTTGTGAAGCCAACCGTACTGACAGTATGTAGAATTCAGATCTAATACCAATCATTTTACAAAAAAATATTTTTCTAGCATGTATCAATTTCGAATATACACAATCTAAGTTATTCAAATGTGAAGTTGAGGCATCAACATGGCCGTTAGATTATTGTCCACTAATGACCATCGGTCCCCACATACTCTGGAGCGGATCGTGACCTTCCGTTTGACAATACGACACTCATGTACTGTATTTTCATGTGAGTACGGTACACCGCGAATCGTAATTAGAGTAAATTACTCTAATTCGGTCGCTCGAAATTTCGCCACTATGACATCAAATAGAGTAAATGATTCTAATTTTTTCATTATTCTAATTTAGGTAAGGTTTAATTAGCGTTTTTCATTCTAATATATGTTCGTTTTAAATAGTGTGGAGTACGGATGACGTCCGTCCGTGCAAAATTGTACTTTTATAAATAAAAAAAGTACAAATAATGATTTAATACAAGCCATTATCATGTAACTGCGTTTTAACAATCCGCGTAGTGCAAACGTCATAGTGACGATAAACTGTACGGTTTGTCATATTCTGTACGAATACCTTATTTACAGTAGAGGATATTAACTTGCCAAATTAGAGTACACCGCATAAATTAGAGTAAATTCCTTTCTGAAACAGTTCTATCACATAAACTAGAGTAAATTACTCTAATTATTTTTTTCTCTTTTTTTACTCTAATTTTTTCATTACTCTAATTACGATGCGCGGTGTACTGTAGTGACCCAACCGAAACGACAAACTGGCGGAGAAATGCGACGAAAACTACACCGTGTGCCACTTTAAACATATTTTATCCGTACACAATTGTCCCATTTTCAATTTGAGACCGCCAATCGGAAGCTGAGAATCTTACCTTTCAATCGCAACCGTCGGACTGACAATCAGACAAGTGTGCACGGAGAAAAGCTGTTTTAAGTGGCGAAAAAAACATTAACACTAATAGCGATTCGCGGTGTGTACTACAGTACAGTACTGAAATGTACTGTCACACTTTTTTAAAAAGTCTGTTCAGACGAAAGGGAAGACGGAGGTTGAACCGTTGAAGGGAAGGAAGGGAGGAATGGTAACGAAGCATTAAGCTGACAATCTATTTCTTTGTTTGGTTTTATTTCGGTGTTTTCCCTGCTTCGAGTATATTCAACTCTTTTTCGTGTTCTAATTGCTTCTTTTCTCCTTTTTCTCTTTAAATTTCCTTTTTTTCTTTTGGAAATGTACGAGAGAAAACTTTACTTACTGTAAAATACATAATTTTCATTAGCCAGCCCTCCATTTTCCTCCAGTAGTTGGTGTATCTTGACGAAGTAAGAGTTTTGGATTAGTTAATATCAACATCGTCCACATTATTAAGTAACAAGAAAACAGGATAACTGTAAGGAAAAGCGGAGAGAATCAAGAAGATAAAAAGAGACTTTAGAAAGATATATGGCAGTGAGAGAAAACTTGTTTCCTTCAAAAAAAAGTGTCCGTACATTTTCCTCAACTTTGGCAGTTTTTCATCTGTCAATCATTTTGTCCTTTTTCTCTCTTATTATTGATGGCTCAGTCTGATATTGTGTTAAATTCTTTTCCAGACTTCCATTTTACAATTGACACCTATCTTGATTTAGAGTGACCGTAAAGATTATTTGTCGACATAATTTCTGTGAATTTTACGAGGTTTTTGAAAAGTTCTTCAATTATTTCTGTCTCAGCTTGTTCACTACAAGTTCTTTTCAAGTCGTCCTAACTACTGGAGGATTTAGTAAAGGTAGTAATAGACAGCAAAAGGCAGTAAAAGACTGTGAAAGACACTGTGCTAAGAAAAAATAATTGCTCTTTTAAGGATTATGTAAAAGGTAAACAATAGTAAAAGACAGTAAACGATAGTGAAAGACAGTGAAAAGATTGTAAAGGCAGCTAAAATATATAGAATCATAGTTAAAAAAGAAACCGTGTTAAGAAGAAGGAATTGTTCTTTGGATATTTTGAAATCCTTGCAAAGCAGCCAATCATGGTTGTCGCCTCTTTGGATCCTCATGACCCTTCCTATGAACGAAACAAGAAAATACAAAGGATTTTCCAAAAATTTGATGCAAACAGAGATGGAAGACTTAGTAAAATCGAAATGGCAGCTCTCGTAGTTGCTGTAAATCCTCGCGTTCGATTTAGCGATGATCAAATTTCGTCGATTCTGGACGAAGTTTTCAAAACTTATAGCGAATTTATCAAGCCCGAAGCGGGGCTTAGTCTTGACGGACTTCGAAGAACTTACGATGATGGAGCCGGAGATGTGAATAGAGATTTTGCAGCTTTAGGGTTAACTTTAGAAGAGGAAGAGGAAGAGGAACAAGCAGAACTCGACGATTCTCCAGATGACGATTTAATCACTTTAGAAATTTTGACAACTCCAAAATATGTCTTCGAGAGTACACATTCCCTTTTAGATGACTTGGAGCTGATTTTGACACGACATGAGAAATTGAGTTGGGGAGATACAAAGGTTTTGGAGCCTTCGTTGATGCTCTCAAGGGAGCTTACTCTCCTTCGACAAAAAACAGATCAAGAGCCTCCAGACGCGGCGTTTGAGGCACATATGTATGTTGGGAGAGGGTTGATGGGGAAAGGACTACAAGAGGAAGCTGTTCTCAGTTTTAGGAGGGCAATTTCCTTTCGTGAAAAGGATGTACGTGGTCATTTTTTGTGTGGGAGTGCTTTGTACTCTTTAGGAAATGTACAAGAAGCTAAAGTGGAGTTCAAAACTGCACTTGAAAATGCCAAAATGGATACTCTAAGCAACAGCGCCATATTGCCCCAGGTCGGTGTTTTCTTTCAACCTTTTTTTTTTTTTTTTTGTTTGTCTTTTTTGTTTCGACCCCGTTGCGCTAATTTCTGTTTGTTTTGCCCTGTTAGGTGATATTGTTTGGTAGATATGTTGTTGGTCGGAACCTTTGTTTTCTTTTTTTAATTGTTTTTTGTTTGTTTGTTTTTTTGGTGATATTTTTCAACGTTTTCGTTTTATTGTTTTTAATGACTAGACATGACTGTCTTTTCTCCTTTGTTTAAAGCTAGGCTGCTGTCTTGTCAACTAACAATTTCACTAAACTCTACTTTCAGAGAGTTTTGTCACTTACATTCTTCCCAAATTTAACTTTCAATGAATTTTTTCACTTATACCCTTCTCAATTGTCTCCTTTTACTGGCGTGAGGAGTGTGAGGATTCTTTTGGCATTGTTCTATGTTTCTAAAAATGAGATGATTGAGTGTATTTTTGATAATTGCCCTAGAAACTTTCTATTGTATATGTTGTAATGTCTGTGTGGGAATCTTTCTTGGACCTACTTTTGGCCACTTATTAATGCTTTAAACAGGTGAACACCTAAAAATACCTTTTAGAAATACCTTATATGAATACCTTTTTTTCCACCTATAATAGGGGAATTCCTTAAGCCTTTAGTTGTTGTAGTTTTCGTACTAAAAAGCATACGGTTTTGTAAAAACACACGTTTTTTTGTACGATTTCGGTGTTACTGGCCAGTTTCACCAGTAGGTATACTCACCCAATTACTGATTCTAATTTTAACTGAAATTTTAATTGCAACGATTGTATCGGCTGCAGTCATGTGTGGTCCATGGAGGGAGGACGAGGGGGAGGGCTTGGGAGATTTCTACTTGGCGTTATCGTTTTAATTCGCATTTCTGATTTTTACTTACTGTTTTCCGTTTCTCCAGGTGCATGTAAACCTGGGCATTGCGTTGGAGGCTGAGGGCATGTTAATGAACGCATGTTATCATTATCGAGAAGCTGCGATTCTTAATCCTAAACATTTTCGTACTTTAAAGCTCCTCGGGAGTGCTTCATACGCTCTGGGAGATATCTCGGCAGCTGCAGAAGCCTTAGAACATGCCCTTGATATCAACCCTGAGTATGCCGATGCCCATTGTGAATTAGGAACTACTTTACATGCGAAAGGAGAAGATATTCGAGCTCGACAGGAATTTGAGCATGCGATTCAACTTCAACCCAATCATGTTCAAGCATTGTATAATCTCGGAGGTCTTTATCGGAGTCAAGGAATGTATCAGGCGGCAGTTGAACAGTATAAAGAGGTTTTAAAGTTGGACCCAAAGTCATGGAAAGCCGAATTAAATAAAGCTGTTTCGCTTTTAGGGTGCGGGAAAGGAGCAGAAGCAGAGAAAGGTTTACAACAGGCTTTGAAAATGACAAATAGGGTGGAGCTTTATGATGCTTTACGGCAACTGAAACGTATCTCGAAAAAGAAGAAAAGTTTGCCTACGGAGACGGAAACAGTACCGAGTTCCACTATTGGTGAGGAGAAGTTTAATTTTGGAGCGGCTTCGAGCATTGTGGTCGAAGAAAATTCAATTGAAATGGTTGACGAGAAATCGTGTAGTCCCCGGGAGCTTCTTTCTGCTCTTGATATTTGGGCTTTTCAGGTAAGAGGGTTTTTTACAATCTTTTTGTTAATGTTTTTTGGAAATTTTTTTGGAATGTTTTTGTCGAGTACAGGAGTGGATACAGTTTAACTGTGTTGGGCGTTCCTATGGTTCCGTAACTACCTAATCCGTCAGTGGCTTAGTGACTTAATTTTTTCACGAACAAATGTGTTTGGGAGGAAAGAGGTTTAAGTAACATGAAAGGAGTTCTTCAGAGCTATGATTGATTTTTAAAAACACGAGGTTTTTTATTGATCTGATTAATTCTGAGATTTCCGATCCTCTTTTTTTTTTCTTCTCTTTTTTTCCTCCTGACCTGGCGGTAACGCGATGTTTCCGCCGATCCTTCTTCTGCCTTCTGTCCTTTACCCCGACCTCCGTTCCCCTTTCTCGCTTCCTCCGGTATGGCCTTTTCCTCCTCCTGTTTGTTCCTCCTGACCACAAATATTGCATTAACCTTATTTTACCGCGACTGCCGAACAATTTAATACCAACCACATTGCTAATAATGCTAGTATAAACCGAACGCTTTATATTTCTGTACTTTAGAAATGATTCACGGTGTACTTTAATCAACTGACGCCTTGAAAAGTTAATGCCTTGATGTTAATTTGTATCATTTTTTTTTTCTTTCTTTATCCTGACAGAAAGCTACAAGATTATGTCGTTGTCCTGTTTCAAAACTACAAGAAGTTTTTATGGCCGCGAAATCGAGCGACAATGGAAAGGAACGAACGGTTCGAAAACCGGCTTTAGAAATAATCGTAAGGAAACTTCTCGATTATCTGGAACCGGAAACGTTTCAGGAAGCGATGAAAGCGTTGAATGAAAAAGTAATAAGTAAACTTGTCGATAATGGAAATGTCGATTCTGGCCTTTTTGCCGCCTCGATTGCCTTAGCCTGTTCTGGACCAATGGAAGAACGCAAAAAGGTGGCGTTTAATTTCTTAATGAGTCGAAGAAATGGAGATTCTGATGGGATTTCGAGAGGGGAGACAGAAGCTTTTGTCGAATTGCTTCAGGCAGTTTATCTCGCGGGATTTACTCCTCCTTCGGTTCCCTCTCGGCCGGTCGGTGGTCTGTTCTCCCAGAAGGATTTTTCAAATGCTATTGATACGGTGAGAAAGGAGAACCTTTTTTTTTTTTGAGCCCGCCCTGTTTTTAAGTTGCCTAACCTGTGTCTTTATCGTAGAGGGGAATGTGTATTTATCGCTTTATTTAGTAATATTACGTAAAACATGTGTTAGGGCGTCATGTGTACGTAATTTTTCAAGTAAAGTGCAGGAAACAGGGAGGGAATGTATGAACTTTCTGGTATTGGGTTTCGGTGTTTTTGGGCTTTCAATTTATGGTCTGTTTTTGGGAGAATTGTTCAACTAAGGAAACATGTTCAACACAATTCTCGTTATCAAGTATATCTGTTAGTTCACTTCTCATTCTTCTTAGAAACTTCTTCATATTCTTGTTCATAAAAGGTCATGTCAAGAATGTGTTAACGTGTTGTAATTGGTACAATAAATGGTTGGGATCATAAATGCCGATAATCTGATTTGTTTTTGTTTTTTTTGTTTTCCAAGAATCCACACCCTCTGGTAGGTGTTCTCTCTCCATTTCTGTTAGTATCATCAACACATATCTTGACTATCTTGTCACATCGCTATCAATGATAATAGGGAGTGGGACTATATTCAGCCACTAGACCCTATAATTACACGACCCTACCCTAGAAATAGTAATGTTGATACTAATTTGATAGTCATTTCCTATTTGATACTAATTTGATACTCATTTCCTATCATTCCTTTATACCGGCGAAGATGGGCAGAGTACAATGTATGAGATTTCTTGTCCTTTTCTCCGTTATGCCACCATACTTGACTGCTGAAACTGTGCTTTTGAGCCTTTTTTTGTTGTTTGTTTGTTTGTTTCTTTTTTGTTCCTTTTTTATTTTTTCAGGAGATGCCTATTTGGAGAGTTATTTTGAACCTCGAAGCAAATGATCGCTTCCGACATGTGAAGCACGTTTGTGCCGTTTGCAGTTATACTATTGTTGGTCTTCGGTACAGAGAAATAGAAAACAAATTCGACTTGTGTTCCTACTGTTTCAGTGAAAGGAAAATCCCGGTGAAGTTGAAAATGAAGTCGTACAAATTTAAGGAGTTTCCTGTTTGAGGATATTGTACTATTCAAGGGAGGACAGTTTTTGAGGTTTTTGTGGGAAAGGTTTTTCGTGGGAGAGGTTTTCGTGGGAGAAGGAGAGGTTTTCCCGGGAGAGGTTTTTTGTGGGAGGAGTTTTTCGTGGGAGAGGTTTTTCGTGGGTGAGGTTTTTGTGGGAGAGGGTTTTCGTGGGAGAATAAAAGGAGACAGATGTCACGTTTGAGATCGAGTAAACGACTTAACAAGCGGGTCGAGTGTTTATTAATATTTATTTTGTCAATGGAAGTGTGGTAAATTAGATTGAAGTTAAAATAGTTTTTAAGGAGTTATTTAAGACGGCAAAAATTGCGATTATTGCTTGCTCTAAAGACTAAAACGAAAGTTACGAAAAATCCAGAAATTTCGGAATTTACGGAAAACTCTGGAAATTTCCGGAAATTACGGAAGATTCAAGTGTACTGACTAAAAGAAAAGACACCATTTTGAGTTGGGAGGGTCGGAAAAAAAAACATAGGCAGCTTTTTGTAAAAACATTTGGCCTATGTTTCTAGTAATGAAATAAGAACTTTTGGATTGTTTGAGAAAATCTTTTGACTGTCGAAATGATTAGAATCGGTAAAAGTCAAAATTGTAGGTTTTTCACGTTTTAAAGGAGGATCTGTTAACTGATGTATTGGGACTAACAGTATTGAGAGGGGGAGAGAGAGAGAGAGAGAAGAGTGCCAGACGGGTTTTTAAAGAACGAGGGTCTTCGTAAATCTTTTTTTTTTTTTAAAGAAAACAACAAACCGGAGGTCCATATGTTCCCTGTTTAAATATGAAGGATTCATTTCCTAATCTTTGTATATTGAGATACATCTTCCTTTCTGGATTCAGATTTTTTATTTAAACCTCATTAAAGTACAGGTTTTTTAGTTAATTGTTTGTTTTTCGGTGGTCTTTTTTGTTTTGATTTAGTTTTTCGATTATTTGTAATCAATGTATTGAGGTAATGTGTCTGTACAATATTAACTACTTTTTTAAAAAGTATCCCGTTTAAAAATGAAGAAAAACGTCTTATTTTGAAAGTTTCAAGTTTACCTGTTTTGGAAAATGTGGCTTGAAAAAATTGAAGTGTAGGGAGATTTGTTTCTATTATAGTTAATACATTATAAAAAGGAGATTATATAAAACATTATAAAAAAAAGATTATATGGTACATCATCGATGTATCAGGGTAACTGGTTATGTTCAATACTAACTCTACACTAGAGGGAAAGTTAATGTCTTGGAGAAAGCAATACTATTTTGAAAAAATGAATAACCCTGAAAAAAACGAATGGAGAGGAGGTAGTTAAATCCGACAAAGACATCATGTATCGCTATTAGTGTTGATGTTTTTTTTGCCACTTAAAACATATTTTCTCTGTGCACACTTTCCAATTTTTCATGGGAGACTCCCAATAGGAAGGTGAGAATCTTGCATTCCAATAGTAACCGTCGGATTGATAATCCGACAAGTGTGCACAGAGGAAAGAAGTTTCAAGTGGCTAAAAAAATTTTAACACTAAAAATGATGAGTGGTGTAGTTTGACATCAGTCACATCTGATGGAAAGAAGAATGGAATGTTTAATAAAGTTTTTATCTGTGCACTATTACTGGTCCATAATCGAAGTAGTTTTAGAAAAAGTTTACCTGAAAAACCTTCACTTAAAATAGAGCATCCTATATTTTCCTGTACGGTTTCTTTGGTAACTGACCAGTATCACCAGTTTACGTAAATAGTTAATTGCCATTCTATCAAGAAATCCTCCTACATGCATTCTATGGAGCTTTTTGCTTCTTTGGTTGTCAAATGGAATTAAATGTTGAAGACTTCAGGAACGGTTTGAGTGTATATAGGATGTATGGAAATACTTGACAAATGGTCAATGGCAAATGGTAAATGATAAATCTGGGAGGGGGATGTCTGGTGTGAAGCACAATAACGCCCACTCTAGTCACAGTGTGTCACAAAGTTAAGCCTTTTGGGATTTGGCCAATTAGATTACTTCAAACTTTCTCATAATTCTCTCAACATATTATTTCACTTGTTCTTTGTTTTTAGGCTTTTGGAGAAAATGACATCAAATATCGACTATTCTGGTAGTTATCAACCAATTTTTCAAACAATCCCCATTTTTTTCCACAAAACATACAATTACAGTGCAATAGTTAGCAACTTTATTTTTCTAAAATGTCGATAGGTTAAACGGATTAACGGAAATAATCATTTCACACAAATATCCCAAATTCACATCTCATAGCGTAATTGCAATGTTGCCCTAATTTGCCATAATGTCGAGGGTAAATCGTATAGTTTTTACACAACCTGCACTTAAATTTATGTGGCTTTGGACGAGTTCCTGCGTGCTTGTGGTCGGCGTTCGTTCGAGTGGCGGGGACCTGGAGCCCGTCGGTTTCAGTATTTACTTCCTTTTACCGTCAACTTTTATCGGTGGCCCTTCAGCGAGTGCAGGCTTCTATCCTCCTTGGATCGTCTATTGCGGCTATGGATCGTCAACGTGTCCCGGAACTCCCTCCTCGTGCTCCTCCGGGATTCGAGGACTTACGTGGTTGCTTTGCGTAGATTTTTAGTTATGTTGGGGTTTTGTTGATAGGTGTTAGCTATTTCCTTTGATGTTTTGTTTGTTGTTTTTTGCTTCTTTGGGTGTTTTCTGTCTACTAGCCATCTATTCGTGTTTTCGTTGCTTTTGCCTCGCTTATTGTTTTTGTTTCTTCCCCGGACATGTAGTTTTTTCAGTTTTTGCCGTGCTACTTCCTTTTGTTCCCGTGGGCTCAGATGGTTTACCATCGCGCTTTTTAATAAAGTCAACCATTTTTTTATTTTTTTTAATTGTGCGAATTGTATGATTTACCCTCAAAGGGGGTAAAATGCTTGAAAAACTCTCTCCCCACCTCTCTCTGCCGCCGGCACCAGATCGGCGCCGGCGCTTCTCAGATGCGAATTCCCTCCCTCTACTTTTTTCCCGTATCCCCTCCCTTCCCTAATTCCCCCCCTAACTGTCCTCTATCTCTCCCTTCCTTTCTCCCACTCTGTCCCTCTCTCTCCTTCTCTCCATCCCTCTCTCCCCACCTCTCTCTCCCTCCAGCGCCAACCTACCGCCGGCGCCTGTCAGACGCAAATTCCCTCCCTCAATTCTTTTTCCCCCTCCCTCCACCCCTAGTTCCCACCTCACTGTCCCTCCCTCCTATTTTGTTTTTTCTCCCTTCAATCCATATTCCCCCATCACTGTTCCTCCGCCCCTCCACTGATTTCTCCCACTATGCCCCTCTATCTCCCTGCCCTTTTTTTTCTCCCTCTATATCTCTTTCCCCGCCTCATTGTCCCTCTGGCGCCGATCCGGCGACTCGGCGCCAATACCTGCCACGGGCTAAAATTTCCCCCCTGCCCCTTAATTATTTTCCCCTTCCTCCATCCCATCTTCCCCCATCACTGTCCCTCCATCCCTCCGTCCCTCCTTTCATTTCTCCCACTCTTCCCCTTTCTCTCCCTCCCCCTATTTTTTTATCCCTCTATCCCTATTTCCCCACCTCACTGTCCCCCCGTCCCTCTATTTCTTTCTCCCCCCTTCAATCAAATTTCCCCCATCACTGTCACACCGACCCTCCTTCCTGTAGAAATTAATGGTCCTTTTTAAAGTATTTTCTAGGTCTAAATATAAATATAGAAAGAAGCCGAGGCAGTCTACCTCTAACTTCTCTCTCCAACTCTCAAACTTGTCACAGTCACTGAGAAATTGGAGAGGAAGCTAGAGCCATGGCTACCTAGCCTATCCAGAGGTTTACGGGATATAATTATTAGTTTATTTACCATTAGGGGTTTATTTACTAAAAAGATATGTGTTGCCTCCAGGATTTGATCTTAGTACCTGCAAGCCGGTAAACTACCGGTAGCCGATAGCCTTATCCATTAAGTCTAGACATAGTGTTACAAACCATAGGGTTTGATATTTAGTTAAACATTAACACGTAGGATTTTTCATTTAACTGAAACTGTTAACGGGAGGCATAGATCCATTAATGTAAAAGTACGGATTACATTACGGATAAGAAACAAATACCGCGCATTTATTTCTTTAGCGAAACGAATACCGCGTATGTATTTATTACGGCTACGATTAAATGTGAATTTAATCGGACGGCCGGAATTAAACGTCGAGATCGCGGAAGAGGATTTCGACGCTTTTTGGTCATCGCCACATCGGATGACACGTGGCGGAATGACATTGGATCATGGCATCTCCGAGGATTAAGGGAGCGAATCCGGATATACCATGTGTCGACATTTAGGCCATGTCGTACAATGTTCGTACAGAAAGTACACCGGCAGTTGTACTTTTGTGTACGGAGGAGTAATCTGATTGGCTTCGTACATCAGTAGATAGAGTCTGTGAGAGAGATAAGACTTAGAAAATAGGAGATGGGACCCTCTCTCCGAGAGAGCTTCTGTACAAAAGGTCAACTTTGACCCTCCATAACTTACTGCGCAGGGGAGCAAATTCACAGATTCTTTTTGCTATCGACTCAAGGGAGTCTTGCCTTCACAAGGGTGAAGTTGGTCAGAGTTTTTGTCTGCCAGGGTGGCAGTTGTTATTGCTGAAACACAAAGGGGTCAGGGTTATCCTAGAGGCTTCTTCGAAGTTGTTCCCTCTGAGGATTTATGGAGGTCTCAGAGTTTTTGGTTATGGGCCCACCCTCTAGGGTACCAATCTTTAATGGAACTGCCTTCATATACTGGGAAAGTATGATAATAGGAGCTCTATGCGAAAAAAGGTTTTGGGGGATAGTGAGTGGACGATTGGGGTGTCCATCAAGTCTTCGAATTCCTCCAGGGTTTGAAGGAAGCAGATTCACAAGAAAGCAGGTCCATCTTCAACTGAGGAGACAAAAGAAGGAGAGGTGGTAGACAAAGGAGCGGAGAAGGAGACGACCACACCAATAACAACTGGTTCAGCATTCATGCCACCTATTTCGAGGAACGAGGAGAATGATACTCAAACCTGGGATTTCAACAATATGGCGGCAAAGCACTTCATCCTACGCCATGTTACTCAAGGACTTGCATGTCCTCATTTGCAGGTAGAAAGGGCATCCGATCTTTGGATGGCTCTCATAGAGATGTACCGAAGTGGTACGATTCAGCAACAACAGTTGGCTGATCAAAAAGTTAAGGAATATGTATACAAAGGGGGGAAAATGTTGGATTTTTGCAATGAGCTTGCTACACTCTTCATGGAGCTAGAGAGTGCGGGAAAAGATTTTAGTGAAAAAAAAAGGTTAACTGTTTACTGATGAAGTTACCCGATGAGTTCGAGAACATAGTCAACCGTGTGCAGGACTTGCCGGACTCAAGGTGGATATGGAACTCAGTGGTAGGGATGATTCTCGTTCGGGAGAATACGATTGAGATCCGAAGGGGAGGAAAGAGTGGCCAAGCCTTGGCAACTTCGACCGATTGGAGGAACAAGGATTCTCGGAAACCGGTCGGAAACTATGGGGGAAGGGAGCAGAAAAATCAGGCCGACGAGTTCGGACCAAGGGCTCCCAAAGGTTTATGTCATTTTTGTAAGAAACCGTGGCACTGTATGGTAGAGTGAACTACTCTAACCGAACTTCGGTTAAAGGAGGGGCAGACCGGTGGTACCCCGAGAGGAAAGAAAAAGGCCCTTGTAACACAGGTACATGAGGCGGAATCCGAAGACGAGGACGATGAGCTCCTTTTGGATGAGGAGTTAGAGGCGAAAAACGAGGTCGAAATTCCACGAAGGCAGAAATGTGCTTACGGTGGATTGAAAGGTGAAGCGGGCTGGATTATAGATTCAGGTGCCTCCATGCACATGTGTAAGGATAGGCACGTGTTCACTAAGATAAGAAAGATTCCCACCGTAGAGATAGAGTACGGGGATGGGAGGATAGTCACCACTACTCTTGTAGGATCGGTAGATCTGAAAGTGTTAGTAGAAGGAAAGACATCCATAGTAACATTCTCCGATGTATTGTTTATTCCAGAGGTGAACAAAAACCTCATCTCTACATCTGTATTAGATGATAAGGGTTTTTTTACTAGCACTAGGGAAGGAGTCTTTATTGCTAGTTTTGAGGAGGATGTTTATTTCATTGCTGAGAAAGGTAGCCATGGGATGTTTAGGCTGATTTTAAGTAATGAAACGAAGAAACTTTATTATGCTGGTGTTCATGATATTATGATGTGGCATAAGAGGCTTGGGCATGTGAATCTAGATAAGTTAATAGAGATGAAAAAGATGGGAGTGGTGGAAGGGATTCAGTTCAGTGAGAGTGATAATATAATTGATTTTAGTGGATGTGCTCAAGGTAAAGCACACAGCTTACCCTTTCCCAAAACAACCACCTATAGGAGAGAAAAAATTCTAGATCTAGTACACACAGATATTTGGGGACCAGCTAAAGTGCCCTCACCGGGGGGGAAGAGATTTATGATGACTATCACTGATGATTGGTCTCGGTATTCCCGGGTGTATTTTTTGAAAAACAAGTCCGAAGCTCATGATTGTTTTAGACAATATAAAGCATGGAGCGAAAAACTCCATGAAACTCCAATCAAGAGAATAAAGAGTGACAATGGTGGAAAGTATACTTCTAACCAGTTTGAGGATTTTCTGAAAGAAGATGGGGTCCTACACCAAAAGACAGTTCCAGAAAACCCGGAACAGAATGGGGTAGCTGATTGGTTAAATAGAATTCTAAGTGATACTGCTAGAAGTATGTTGTCAGGTAAGAAGATAGGAAAAAGGTTTTGGGCACAAGCAATGAACTGTGCTAATTACCTCAAAAATAGAGTTCTTACTTCAGCTATAAAAGATCAAACACCTTATGAGAGACGGACAGGCCGGAACCCAGACATATCTCACTTAAAGGTTTTCGGCAGTCAAGTATTCAATCTAGATACAGATCGGTCTAATTGGAAGCTAGATCCTAAAGGAAAACCGGGATACTTATTAGGATATGATGAGGATGTTAAAGGATATAGATTTTATGATCTAAAAAGGGAAGACATAATCTCAGTAAAGCATCTAGTAGTTATGGATGAAGGAAAGTCCGTGGATCCCTTCAAATATACAAAGTCAGTAAAAATCAGATTTGAGTCAGAAAATTCCGATGACTTTGAGCTTCATAACTATCCAGGTTTTAGAGAAGATGACATTCTTGCAGGTACAAATCAGACCGAAAAAAACTCGGTTGTGGACACTCTAGTGACAACTCTACCCGAAGAGGAAGACGTGGTGGAAATTGATTCAGAATCAAGGGATAGGGGAGAAGCCGAGATTGTTCGAAAGAATCCACGAGAACCATCTATTCTAGCCTCAAATTTTGAGGGAGGAAGGAGAAGTAGCAAAAGATTGCAAGAAAACCAGGTTAACAACAAGGTAACAAAACTATCTCATCAAGATGAACCTCAGACTTATGGAGAGGGGATGAATTCTCCAGAAAGAAACCGATGGAAGGCTGCCATCAATGAGGAGATGGCCTCAATTATGGCAGCCGATACTTGAGAGCTGGTGGATTGTCCACCTAACCAAAAACCAATCGGTTGTAAGTGGGTTTTCAAATTAAAACTGAATCTAGATAACACAATTGAGCGCTACAAGGCCAGATTAGTGGCAAAGGGATTTACACAAAAGGAGGGAATTGACTATGAGGAAACCTTTGCCCCGGTAGTCAGATTTCCCTCCGTCCGCATACTTCTCAGTCTGGCAGCAGCGGAAGACATAGAAGTGCACGAGATGGACATCAAGACAACCTTTTTGCATGGAGAATTGGAAGAGGAGATCTTCATGCGACAACCCGAAGGGTTTGTGGAGGAAGGAGAGGAGAGTAAGGTATGCCGGCTGATTAAATCTCTTTATGGTTTGAAACAGGCGCCTCGAAAGTGGAATAATAAGCTTGATGAGTTTCTTACCGGTCTGGGATATATCCGGATCAGCTCAGATCACTCAATCTATGTTTTCAAAGATGAGGAAGGTTTTATATTTATTGCAATTTATGTTGATGATTTGCTTATTTTAAGTAAATAAATGGAAAAAATTAATAAAGTGAAAACCAATCTTAAGGGGAGATTTGAAATGAAGGATATGGGGGAAGCAAAACATATTTTGGGAATTCAAGTAAAAAGAGACCGAAAAAGAAAGATTATAAGATTGACTCAAAAGAAAGCAATAGGGAACATGCTTGAAAAAAATCAGATGGATAAAGCTAATAGTTGTACAACTCCAATGGAGTTGAAGAAGGGAAGTGAGGGGAGGGAGGAAGAAGTAGTCATAGTCTTAGACGAGGAATTATCTCCTGAAGAACAGAAGTTCATGCAGACTATTCCTTACAGGCAAGTAGTGGGAAGTCTAATCTATTTTATGAATTGTACCCGGCCGGATTTAGCAGCAGCTGTAGGAGTGCTGAGTAGAAGTCTAAATGCTCCCACTAAGAGGGATTGGGAGGCAGCTAAGAGAGTCCTTAGATATGTAATAGGAACTAGGGATCTATGGTTACATTTGGGTGGGGAGAATACTGACATCACTACTTGGAGTGATGCCAGTTATGGTGATGCTCCGATGAGGAGATGCACTTCTAGATATGTATTATATGTGGGTGATGGGGCTTGTTGTTGGAGTAGCAAACAGCAAAAAGTTATTACTCAGTCCACCATGGAGGCTGAGTATATGGCCTCTTGCACTGCTGTAAAAGAATTGATGTGGGTCAAGTCTTTGCTTGGTGAGCTTGGTCACTTTAAGAGTGGTGTGCAGATTTTTTTTTGTGATAATCAGGCAGCAATCGCTATTTGTGTCAATCCTAAACATCATTTCAAAGCCAAACACATGGACATTAGACTCAGCTTTGTTAGAGAGAAAGTAGAAAACAAAATAATCTGTTTAGAGTACCGACCAGATAGTGAGATGGTAGCAGATATGATTACCAAACCTGTGCCTTCCCCTAAGCTAATTTTGTGCAGGGAGAAGTGTGGTCTGAAATTAAAGATTGACTAGAAAATAAGGGGAGTGTAGAAATTAATGGTCTTTTTTAAAGTATTTTCTAGGTCTAAATATAAATATAGAAAGAAGCCGAGGTAGTCTACCTCTAACTTCTCTCTCCAACTCTCAAACTTGTCGCAGTCACTGAGAAATTGGAGAGGAAGCTAGAGCCATGGCTACCTAGGCTATCCAGAGGTTTACGGGATATAATTATTAGTTTATTTACCATTAGGGGTTTATTTACTAAAAAGATATGTGTTGCCTCCAGGATTTGATCTTGGTACCTGCCGGCCGGTAAGCTACCGGTAGCCGG
The DNA here is from genome assembly GCA_037447655.1 of Zygnema cylindricum. Lineage (NCBI taxonomy): Eukaryota > Viridiplantae > Streptophyta > Zygnematophyceae > Zygnematales > Zygnemataceae > Zygnema > Zygnema cylindricum. The sequence goes on along the minus strand of JBBHKE010003059.1, from coordinate 49,178 downwards.
TAGCCTTATCCGTTAAGTCTAGACGTAGTGTTACATACCATAGGGTTTGATATTTAGTTCAACATTAACACGTAGGATTATTCATTTAATTGAAACTGTTTACGGGAGGCATAGATCCATTAATGTAAAAGTACGGATTACAGGAGGCATAGATCCATTAATGTAAAAGTACGGATTACAGTACGGATAAGAAACGAATACCGCGCATTTATTTCTTTAGCGAAACAAATATCGCGTATGTATTTATTACGGCTACGATTAAATGTGAATTTAATTGGACGGTTGGAATTAAATGCCGAGATCGCGGAAGAGGATTTCGACGCTTTTTTGTCATCGCCACATCGGATGACACGTGGCGGAATGACATTGGATCATGGCATCTCCGAGGATTAAGGGAGCGAATCCGGATATACCATGTGTCGACATTTAGGCCATGTCGTACAATGTTCGTACAGAAAGTACACCGGCAGCTGTACTTTTGTGTACGGAGGAGTAATCTGATTCGCTCCGTACATCAATAGATAGAGTCTGTGAGAGAGATATGACTTAGAAAAATTAGGACATAGGACCCTCTCTTCCAGAGAGCTTCTGTACAAAAGGTCAACTTTGACCCTCCATAACTTACTGCTCAAAGGAGCAAATTCAGATATTCTTTTTGCTATCGACTCAGGGGAGTCTTGCCTTCACAAGGGTCAAGTTGGTCAGAGTATTTGTCTGCAAGGGTGGCAGTTGTTCTTGCTAAAACACAAAGGGGTCACGGTTATCCTGGAGACTTCTTGGAAGCTGTCCACTCTAAAGACTTATGGAGGTCTCAGAGTTTTACTTCCTTTTCTCCTCCTCTGCCCCTCTCTATACCTCTCTCCCTCCCTCCCTCTATTTTTTTTTCTCTCTCTCCATCCCTCTCTCCCCACCTCTCTCTCTCCCACTCACTTACTAGTTCCCCTCCCCCCTCCCCCCTCTCCCCCTCCCCTTCCCTTTTCTTCTCGTTCTACCCTTTCCCCTCTCCCCCTCCTCTCCTCTCCTCTCACCCCTCTCCCCCTCTCTCCCTCCCTCTTTGTTGATCCCTTTATCTTTCTCTCTCTATCTCTCCCTCTCTCCCTCCCTCTCCCCATCTCCCCCCTTCTCCATCTCTCTCTCTTCCCCTCTCTCCCTTTCACTCTCGTCTTCCCGCTCTTCTCCCTTCCCCCCTTCGGCCACTCTCTCCCTCCCTTTCCCCCTCTTCCCTTCTTTTTTTCTCTCTTTCTCTCCCACTCTCTCATTTCCTCCATCTTTCTCTCTCTCTCTCTCTCTTCCTTTCATTTCACCCCTTTTCCCGCCCTCCCTCTGATTCTCCCTCACTCTCTTGTTCCCTCTCTCCCTCCATCTATCCCTTTTCCCCCTATGTTGCCCTCCCTTCCCCCCCTTCCTCTCTTTTCCTCTCTACCTCCATCTCTCCCTTTCTCTCCCCTTCTTCCCCTATCTCTCCCTTTCTTCCCCTACCTCTCCCCCTTCTTCTCCCACCCTCTCTCTCTCTCCTTCCTCTCCTTCACTCTCTCGCTCCATCTCTCCCCTTTTCTCCGCCTCTTCCCCTCCCTCCCCCCTTCCTCTCCCTCCCTCTCCCCTTCATCTCCCTCCCTCTCCCCCTCCCTCTCTCCCTCTCTCGCTCTCCTCAGTTCTCTCTCTAACCCATCTACCCTACGTCCTAGCGTGATGACCGATCGCCGAAGTTCGGCAAGCTCCCACCATAAGTCGCGGAACGATTGATCGTCTTCCTTTGATTGCCTCTCTCAATTTGGTGGGGGAACCCTAACTTCCCTCGGTTGTGGCGCCGGAATTGGTCGAAGAATTCTAACTATATTTTTGAGGCGAAAGCGTAGTTTCTTGTCCAAAGAACCCCGAATTCGCTTTAAAACCTTTGTCCTAGCCTCCCGAAGTTATTTGACTTCCGACGTGTCCTTGCACCTACGGAGAATCGCAAAGAGTCGCGGGTCCCAAATGCGGTGTTCTCGAAGATACCCAGACATATCAACCTTAAAGCCATCCGCTTTGTGGATAACCCAGTTGAGGCGGGTGTCTCTAATGTCGAATGGGTGAATGCAGCAAAGGTTGTACTATTGTCCTCGACGACATATACACCCATGTCGGGTGTGTCGGTATATCAGGAGAAACGGTCAGGGGCTTCAGGCCTCCATTGTCTGAAACCGTAGTCTTTTCTGGATCCTTGTACCTCCATTGTGGAGGCCAATCCCTAGTGGGTATGAAGTCGGAGGATGTGAGGAAAAAGGCCTCCATGGCCGATTCTTGACCTACAAGTGCGGGGAAGAACCAATCCGAGTCCTCTCGCCTTGGATGAATGGGAGAGGGAACGTCCTTGTTTCCCAACATTAAAGCTAAGGGTAACGCTCCAAGGGGTGAGAAAAAGAGAATGGACTTAATACCATAAAGGGTAAAGAGGCGAACAACCATCTCTAGAGGAAGCACCACGTCAAAAATAACGGTGATAACGACGAAAAAAGGCAACAAAGGGCAAATAAGGAAAAAAGGGGCTGGTGTACAAGATTGAGGGGCGGCGCGTGTGATGGAAAGAGTAGGATGACATGAATGAAAAAACGGTTTTTAGGTTGAAAGACGGCAGTTCATAAAACATGAATCAAAAAATGGTTTTTGAGTTTCACTAGAAGCGTTTAGGTACACGGTCCACAAATAAAACAGGTCGCGAATCACGAAAACAAAACGGGGCACGTAAATGTTTCGTGTTTCGTCGTCCGTCAGTTTGGGGGTCGTGCAGGTTTGAAAAATGGCCGCGCGGTGCGAGGGGTCGTAAAACGAAATGGGAGAGGGGGACGACGTGGACCCCTTCACCGTTCGGCTTGCACCATTGTACCGGGCGTCCGTAGTGCGAAAACTGCAAGGTTCAGTACAACAATGTAGTTTACAAAATTTCGTACGTCTAAGGGTGCGTCTTTGTGTGCTTAAGTAAGGGTTTTTTTCTGTCGTTTTCCTGTAAAACTTAGAGCCGTACCGCGTAAGTTTCAACCGTACAATAAAATAGAAAAAAAGAGAAGTACATTTTGCATCATCATCGAATTTAAAATGTACTACATGTTGTCGTCTTATGTTTTTCGACCCACTTCGACGACAAAAAACGTCATCTTCAACCTTATCTTTAAAATACAGGGCCGATGTGTTTTAAAATTAGGGATTTTCTATAAACAAGTAGAAACACGCATTCGCACGTGTAATGTTTTGTTCAAAAACTTAAAACGAATTCAAGTAACGTGGAAGTGTACACGATTCGCTACGTTTTGTCTTTTTTTGTCTAATACGACAAAGAGAAGTACACAGTTTGTTTTGATTTGTCCCTTTCCATCCGGTACATTTTTTTTTTTTGCAGGGGTCTGAAGGTTCCTATGCCATTTCACGTCGAGCCGACAATAGACGCAAAGGCAAAACGCATCTTCTTCAACCGTGAAACGACACAAGCACAGGCTGGAGGGCGGTAGGTCTACAATGTCACGAAAAGTCACGCGACGTCACAAGCAGTTACGAAAAATAACGTGCGTCATCATAGATTGTAGACGTTGACAACCGTCACAGGCTTTGTCCACGTATACAATCGTCACGCCCTTAAGTGACAATTTCGTTTGGTACACATAGGGACACCCGAAATTCGCGTCCGCCGGATCTGCGCTAAAAAACAAAAAAAAAATCTATGAGTTTGAAATACGTAAAGACGTACCCTAAGTCAGTGTTGTTCAAATCGTGCAATTTTTTCAAATTTTACGATTTAAACGTATAATTCGTGACTATTTTGAAAATCGCAAAAAAACATCTACTGTAAACTGAAACTGACAATTTACGGGAAAAGTACAATAATTTCTTTAATATGTACGGTTTTTTCACGGAAATGTACGGAATACGAGGAAAAGATTGTTGTTCTAAGAAAAGTGCTGGTACTGAAGATGAAGAAGATGCAGCAGTAGTCATCGTAGAACAAATCAAGAGAGGAAGCTTCCACAAATACCGATGGCTGAACTGAAACTTTGACAGACTATAACTTTCATAAAGATGCTCCAAACGTCCTGAAAATTTGCCACAATGTATATAACATACAAAGGAACACACACACAAAACTTCAATCAATTCCGCTCACAAATCTGTGAGATATGTAGAAATGAAATTACATAAAACTGAGTGTACAGTTTTCATATCATTTGTTCCTAAAAATCAAATTCACTAAGTCCTACTTTTATACACCGAAACTACACTAAGCTGTACGGAGGCATTCCAGCCGTACATCTAACATTCTATCACAAATATTTACACCGAAGTTCAGACAACGTAAAGTGATAATGATCTAGTCACGCCTCGTCACTATTTGTTGGCGGGGGCTGTCAGCGGTCTGATTAGAGGATTTGGCACCGTAGAATTGACTTCACGAAGTCCAGTGGTCCTGCCGAATTTCCGTACGTCCACGAAGGACATACTCACGCATTCTCCCAAGTGACGACACGTGTCCCAAGTGTGAATGAACCGTGAACTCCCAACTTCACTGTCACACTAATTTCGGTAAGTACTGAACCGAACTCAACCAAAAATAGCTTAAGTCCTGAACAACTCTCTCTCACAGCTGAGGCATAAAGAGGACTAAAGCTTTCTAAAAACAACACTCCCCTAAAGCTTTAGACTCTGCTAGTCACTCAGTCCACATGCCTCTCTACAGAACTTCAATTTGGGAGCAGGTAAGGGTTTCGTCATCATATCAGCCACCATTTGCTCATCCGGTAAATAACTCAACTTCAAGACTTTTCCCATCACCTTTTCTCTTACAAAGTGTAGCTTGATATCAATGTGCTTACTCTTAAAGTGATGACTAGGATTAGATGCAATAGCGATTGCTGCCTGATTATCACACCACACTATTTGTGGTCCAGATTGCATAAAGAGAAGCTCTTGGAGAAGAGACTTTACCCAAAGTAACTCTTTAACTGCCGAGCTGGCAGCCATGTACTCAGCCTCCATGGTAGACTGAGCCGTTACCTTCTGAAGTTTGCTGCTCCAGCAGCAAGTTCCACTTCCGATCTTCAAAATGTATCCGGTGGTGGAGCGTCGGCTCGGCATATCTCCGTCGCTCGCATCGCTCCATGTATGAATTTTGACTTCCTCTCCACCGAGAGAGAGTCTAAGATTTTGAGTTCCTGCAAGATAACGAAGAACTCTCTTTGCTGCCTCATAGTCTGATTTCCTTGGATTCTGAAGGCTTCGGCTTAAGGCTCCAACCGCTACTGCGATGTCGAGACGAGTACAATTCATGAAATAAATGAGGCTTCCGACAATCTGCCTGTAAGGAATGGAGGACATAGAATCTGCCTCCCCTGAATCTAAGAAACCATCAACCAAAACACCACCATCCGTTTCCGTGCCTTCCAATTTCTGCCTGAATTCCATAGGAGTGGCACTCCCCTTTGCGTCCGACATGCCAAACTTTTCTAACATGTTCTTGATTGCTTCCTTTTGAGTTAAATAAATAATTTTCTGTTTCCTGTCTCTTTCTACTTGAATTCCTAGAATATACTTAGCCTCACCCAAGTCTTTCATTTCAAACCGGGAATTCAAAGCTAATTTTATTTTATTTATCTCATTGATGGATTTGCTAATCAGTAGCAAATCATCTACATAAACTGCCACATAAATCACTCCATCATCACCTTGCATTACATAGACTGAGTGATCTGAACTGATCCTGGTAAAGCCAAGATTGGTTAAAAACTCATCTAATTTCAGGTTCCATTGCCTCGGAGCCTGTTTCAGACCATAAAGGGACTTCAACAGTTTACAGACCAGATTTTCTTTCCCTTTTTCTGCATAAATCTGTGGCTGCTTCATATAAATTACTTCCTCCAAATCACCATGCAAGAAAGCTGTCTTAACATCCATCTGATGCAATTCCATATCCTCTATTGCAGCAAGAGATAGCAAAACTCTAACAGTAGGAAAGCGAACCACAGGGGAGAAGGTCTCTTCATAGTCAATTCCCTCCTTTTGGCTAAATCCCTTAGCAACCAGTCTAGCTTTATATCTCTCAATTGTATTATCAGGATTCAATTTTAATTTGAAGACCCACTTACAACCGATAGCTTTCCTGTTCGGTGGGAGCTCCACAAGTTCCCAAGTTTGGGCTTCCATAATTGACTTTATCTCTTCATTTGCAGCCGAGATCCAATGATCCTTTTCAGGAACGGAAAAAGCTTCATGAATAGTAAGCGGCTCCCCTGTGCTTGCAGAAAAAGCACTCTCAACTCGGTCGCCTCGAAGGCGGCTACTTTGCCTTTTCCCCCTCGGAAAATCTAACGCGGGAACGGTTGGTTCCTTAGATTGCCGCACAAGGCGTGTATTCGGAGGAGCATCGACAGAAGGAGCAGCTCCAGAGTATTAGATGGCCCAGAGGCATTTGGGAGAGAGGTAAAAGAAGTAGAAGAGGATGGAGTAAAAGGTACCTGCTCAAGAATGATATACTCTTGTATTTTCTCTTTCCTTTCAGCTGCATCCATGCTAAAAACGTCAACAGATTGACTTTCTTCTTTAATCTGAATATTCCTGACTGTTTGAAGACATCCTCTTTGAGGATTATACACTCTATAACCTGCAGATTCATCATCATAGCCTAAAAAGACGCCAGGTACAGATTTTGGACTAAGCTTCCAATTAGGAAGATTATCCAAGATAAAACATTTGCTACCAAAAACTCTAAAATGACTAACATTTGGCTTTTTGCCTGTCCAAACTTCATTAGGTGTCTTACCCCTAACAGCCCGGGTTTCCACTCTATTTGTGATGTAGGAAGCACAATGAAAAGCTTCCCCCCAAAACTTTGGATCCACACCTTTATCGGCCATCATAGATCGAGCACATTCAGTCAAAGTCCGATTAAGTCTCTCGGCAACACCATTTTGTTCCGGTGTGTACGAAGCAGTAAATTCACGAGAGATGCCATTCTCTTTCAAAAAATCAGCAAATGCATGAGATACATACTCTCCACCATTATCCGTTCGCAAAGCAAGAATAGATTTGTCGTGAAGTTTCTCCGCCCAGATTTTGTAGTGCTTAAAGTGAGTGAAGACTTCTCCCTTCTCCTTCATGAAGTATAGGCGACTATATCGGGAGTAATCGGTAAAGGTGACAAAGAAGCGGCTGCCACCTAGAGAGGGAACTTTGGAAGGGCCGAAGACATCAGAGTGAATAATACCAAGGAGATCTGTGGCACGATGATCAGAAACTTGTGGTAGAGGAAGCTTGTGAAGCTTGCCGAGAGCACAACCATCACAAACATGGGACTCTTTTTGACCAAGCTTGACTCCCTCTATCATATTATGGTTTATCATCTTAGTAAGTCTCTCATGGTGCACATGACCAAGCCTTTTATGCCACAAAACATTATCACATAGGACACTGGAGTACGCAAAATCAATTTTATTAGCCAGGTCCATGCGGTACAAAAAGTTTGGGCCTCTAGTTCCTACTAGAGCTACTCTTCCATTCTTGCTCACTATTTTCTTGCCATTTTTCTGGAGAACCTCAAAGCCTTTGCTTTCAGCTACAGACGTAGAAAACAAATTTTTCTTGAACTTTGGAACATACAAGACATCATACAAAGTTCTCTTAACAACCTTTCCATCTATCACACAATCGAGATCTATGTTTCCTTTGGCATTTGATTCAACAGCATAGCCACAAGCATAAAAGATCTGACGTAAAGGAATAGAAGACATCTCCTTAAACCAAGACTTGTTCCAGCACATGTGTGAAGAGCTGCCGGAATCCATTATCCATCCGAGGTCCTTTTCTCCTTCCATCATGTCGAGTTTGGCGAGAGCAAAGAACTCTTTGTCATCAGTTTTTGGAAAACTGATCACATCAGGTGTCGTTTCCTCGGTCTTTTTGTTCTCCAATTCCTTATCCTCCGCTGAAAATGCAACAATTTTATTCGAAGGTTTTTGGGAAATGGGAGGTCCGCGGTGTCTCCATCCTTTTGGAAAGGTACCTGTTTCAAGAGCTTTTATATACAAAGGACAAGCTCTAAAGGAGTGACCACCAGTATAGCAATAAACACATTTCTTAAACAGAGGATTAAACTGATTCCCTTGATATCTATTTTCCCTCTGAAACTGAGCCGTAAATGTTACAGCTGGTTTTCCAAATCCTAAAACTGTCTGAGTAGCCTCTTCTGCCAAGATAAACTCTATAGCTGTTTGCAAATTCCAAAGAGGTTTAGACAATTTTTTCATTTCATCTGAGGCTCCTTTTTATTTATTAGGAAGCCCCTTTAGGAGAATCATGGCTGATGATAAGGGGAGAAAGTCCCCCCATAACATGCATTTTTTGACAGTAACATTCGAAACCGATTAGTGTATTCCACCATGCTACCACCTGTGTACTTATACTCATAGATTTGACCAGCAGTTATAATCTCATGCTGGTCACTAGCTTTAACATAAGAAGATTTCAATGCATCCCACAAATCTGATGCCTTTGCAACATTAATATATGTCATATGCAATTCTTTTGATATCATAAGCTTTACTAAATGCAAAGCCTGGTCATTTTTCTGATCAAAGGTGGCATCAGATTCTGCCAATGATCCATTTAACACATCAATAAGTTTCACTTGCTTGAAGTAAGACTTAACCAAATCTGCCCAATACAGATATTCACGTCCATCAAAGACCGAAATTCGTGAAGGCGGGCCCGTGACCTATTGTTCTGAGACAAGTGCTGGTACTGAAGATGAAGAAGATGCAGCAGTAGTCATCGTAGAACAAATCAAGAGAGGAAGCTTCCACAAATACCGATGGCTGAACAGAAACTTTGACAGACTATAACTTTCAGCAGATGCTCCAAACGTCATGAAAATTTGCCACAATGTATATAACATACAAAGGAACACACACACAAAACTTCAATCAATTCCGCTCACAAATCTGTGAGATATGTAGAAATGAAATTACATAAAACTGAGTGTACAGTTTTCATATCATTTGTTCCTAAAAATCAAATTCACTAAGTCTTACTTTTATACACCGAAACTACACTAAGCTGTACGGAGGCATTCCAGCCTTACATCTAACATTCTATCACAAATATTTACACCGAAGTTCAGACAACGTAAAGTGATAATGATCTAGTCACGCCTCGTCACTATTTGTTGGCGGCGGCTGTCAGCGGTCCGATTAGAGGATTTGGCACCGTAGAATTGACTTCACGAAGTCCAGTGGTCATGCCAAATTTCCGTACGTCCTCGGAGGACATACTCACGCATTCTCCCAAGTGACGACACGTGTCCCAAGTGTGAATGAACCGTGAACTCCCAACTTCGCTGTCACACTAATTTCGGTAAGTACTGAACCGAACTCAACCAAAAATAGCTTAAGTCCTGAACAGCTCTCTCTCACAGCTGAGGCATAAAGAGGACTAAAGCTTTCTAAAAACAACAAAGATACGTCGTAGTTATTGGTACTTTCTGTTCAGTGAACTGAACAGAAATATCACGGAACTTGTACGTCTCTTCATCAAAAATGTACGGACATTTTCGAAAAGATACGTTGATACGTCACACTATTTTCGCGCGGTAAGTTTCAAAATTGTACGGGCGTCTTTTTCAAATTTTTGTGAAAGAGACCGCCATAAAATATTGAAAACGAAACCACAAAATCACATAATTTAATAAAAATGTGCCCTTACGGACGTTTGAACCTGGGTACAACAAAATTCTAGAGTATATCAATTTAAGTTGTCCGCTAGCAGTTGATGAAGGAATTTCTGATACTTACATGGAGTGTCATTTTTATTCAAATACTAGTAAATTTTTAGCGCTCATTTAACGGAAGACTTACAAACTGCGCCATATGTAATTTTTTTTTGTTGTAATTGTACAAAATTGTACGGATAAAATTCATTAACGATTTTTTGCGATTTGTTCAAAAGGTTTAATGCGTTCGTTACGTATAATTCGTTGCGATTGAAACGTTCGCACTAATCGCTATGAAAAACTATGGTCTAAGTACCAGGTCGTACTATTTTACAATTTCATTTGAAAAACATCTTTACTACAGTGTACTGCCAGTCAATGTGTTCGTACAATTATTGATACTGTTCCCTGGTACCTCTTGATGAAGACCCCGCCTGATTCCCCTTTCACGTTTTTCTGTGGGTAAGGGTGCGTCTCCATGTGCCTAAGTAAGGGTTATTTTTCTGTCGTTTTCTTGTAAAACTTAGAGCCGTACCGCGTAAGTTTCAACCGTACAAAGAAATAGAGAAAAAAAATAGTACATTTTGCGTCATCATCGAATTTAAGATGTACTACACCGCGAATCGTAATTATAGTAAATTACTCTAATTCGGTCGCTCGAAATTTCGACTCTATTAAAGAAATAGAGTAAATGATTATAATTTGTTTATTATTCTATTTAAGGCAAAGTTTAATTAGCGTTTTTAATTTTAATATAGGTTTGTTCTAAATAGTGTGGAGTACGGACGACCTCCGACCGTGCAAAATTGTACTTTATTAAGTTAAAAAAGTACAAATAATGATTTAATACATGCCGTTATCATGTAACTGCGTTTTAACAAACCACGTAGTGCGAACGTCATAGTGACGATAAACTGTACGTTTTGCCAAATTTTGTTTGAATACCTTATTTACAGTAGAGGATATTAGCGTGCCAAATTAGAGTACTTAAATACATTAGAGTAAACTTCATTGTTGAAACAACTCTATCATATAAATTAGCGTTCATTACTCTAATCTTTTTGTTTGTTTTTGTACTTTAATATTTTCAATTACTATAATTACGATTCGCGTTGTACATGTTGTCGTTTTGTGTTCTTCGACCCACGGCCACGCCAAAAAACGTCATCTTCAAACTTTTCTTTAAAACACAGGGAAGATGTGTTTTAAAACAAAGAATTTTCGAAAAACAAATAGAAACAAGTAGTCGCACGTGTATATTTTTTTCGAGAAATTTCAAAAAGAATTAAAGTGACGACGACAAGTGCACGATCTGCTCTGTTTTGTCCGTTTGCGTTCAGGTACGACAAAGCAAAGTACACAATTTGTTTGGTTTTGTTCGTTTGCGCCTGATACGGATTTTATTTCGCCAGGGGTCTCAAGATCATAGATGTCATATGCGCATAAAACACACGGAGTAAACTAACGAATACTACATTCCGTGCGCATAAAACAATTTCAAACTTTTAAAATTCGTAGGTAAAATTCGTACTTTTTGTACTTTTCAAATTTAAATATTTAAATATTGAAAACCCTAAAAACTGAAACGTGCAACGAACTAGCGGCGAGCGCCGGAATTTACGGCGTCTCCAACGGCGGCGTCCTCCTAAAGACGGTGTGGAGGACAGTTAAAAATACGCGTGCGAGACGCCATAAATTCTGCGGCTCGCCGCTCATGTAAAAATACGTGTGCGAGACGCCATAAATTCCGCGGCTCGCCGCTCAGATAGAAATACGCGTGCGAGACGCCATAATTTCCGCGGCTCGCCGCTCATATAGAAATACGCGTGGGAGACGCCATAAATTCCGCGGCTCGCCGCTCATATAAAAATATGCAACGAACTAGCGGCGAGCGGCGGAATTTACGGCGTCTCCGACGGCGGCTTCCTTCTGAAGACGGAGTGGAGGATAGGTAAAAAATACGCGCGCGCAAATGAACCACCGTCTCATTTTTTAAAAATGTCCGTACAATTTTTCGTACATTTGAGACGTACGAAATTTACAAAAGCTACGAAATAAACGAATACTACGTAGTTTTCGTAAAAAAGTCCAAATCCGTACGAATTTGACATATATTGTGAAGATCCGATGCCATTTCACGTCGAGCGGACAAGAGACGCAAATGCAAAATGCATCTTCTTCAACCGTGAAACGGCACAGGCCGGATGGCGGTACGTCTACAATGTCACTAAAAGTCATGCGACGTCACAAGTGGTTACAAAAAATAGCGTGCCTCATCACAGATTGTACACTGTCGACAGCTGTCACGGGCATTGTCGACGTATACAATTGTCACGCCCTTAAGTGACAACTTCGTTTGTTACACATAGGGACACCCGAAATCCGGGTCCGCCGGATCTGCGCTAAAATACAAAGTATATTCTCTAAGTTTCAAGTACATGGAGACGCACCCTTAGGGTACCTCCCCATGTAATAGGTACTTTGATAAAGTATTTTGGACTGTAGTAAGGATTCTCCGTACTACTTTGAATAGCGTCCCTATGTGCGAAAATGAAATCGGCACTTTTGAATGTGACGGTTGTAGACGTAGGTACAACTTGTGACGATTGAAGGCGACTACGAAACTTCCGACGATTAGTGACGCCAACAAAAACAACGACAGTGGTAGACGTCTAGATTTTTGTGAAATCGTAGATGTTTAGGGTTTGGTGATATTGTGACATCACGCTCACCTTGTGACAACGTCGACGTCAGTGATTCAATAACTTTCCGCCATGGTTTTCCGATTTCGTTTTTTCTACTTTTTTCGCTCGACTTGCCATTAAAAAAAACCCTAAAAACTGCCAAAAATAATATTTTTAAAAGATCTTTCATTTTATACCAATATTGTCGTGTCTCATTCTACATAGTGTGAGATAAAAGCTATAGTGTGAGAGGGAGAGGGGAGAGGCGACGACGGCGCAAAATTTTGCAAAGGACCCCATGAATGAAAGTATAGGTCCGAGACCCCTGCATATTTTTTTCCGTACATGCGCGTGACGGGCACGGAGAAAAATAGCGAGGACTCTCCCTCGTCCTAAAATTTTCACATTCTTGTGGCGCGTGCGTGGGTCATTTTTCATTCAATGTTTGGGCGGTACTTGAACTAAAATCACCTCCTCGAGGTGATTTTGGTTTAAGTTTTTTTTTGGGCTGGATTCTCTTGCCCGGGGGTCGAAAAGGGGAAAACGCCAAAATGTATTCACATGACGACAAACACGCCGTACATCCTAAGTATGAATTGACGTATACTTTAATTTGGTAAACATAATTTTCTCGTACGGTTAAAGTTTTTTTCAAAGTTCCCTGAATTTTAGGGCAAAAAGACAGAGAAAAGTAGGGCAAAAAGACAGAGAAAAGTAGATACTTTAATACATGGGGACGTACCCTTAGTTTAAAACAAGCGAAAACGCTTGCCTTTCTGCTCGAACTAAATTTTCAGTTCGAACTCAAATGTAGTTCGAGTTGAAAGCCTGAAATACTGAAATATGGGGGAAAATTTTAAAATATGTTCTGCAGATCAAATTGAAGTATCGAGCTACAGAACGGTACGGCAGAAATATTTCAATAATTTTAGATGATTTGGACAAAACGGTAACTTTCGGGTGAACTGAAACTGGCCAAAACCGAAGCAGACACGTGTCAACCCTTCCCCATGGCTTTAATGAAGACGTGGCCTACTGTCGTTGGTTCTTCACTTACCGAACCATTCTCCAGCAGCCACGTAGCACATCGCCTCTCTTCTCTCCCTTGCCGGACGCCCTCCACGTGTCTATCCGTACCAGTCCCTCCAATCCATCCAATCTCTTCCATCCGTACATTTTTGGACGGTAGTGGAATTAATTCATGGAGCTTGCCCGTGAGCGCGTTTTCTGGACGGAATTTTGGAGCTCCAGTTGTGAGGCGGGAAAAACATGCGATTAGGGTTAGGGTTAGGGTTACTGTTAGGTCTCAGGAGCAAACCCTAACTGGTAACCCTAACTTCTTATCTGATAGGAGTGCTGCCACGTGGCAAAAATTTGATGACTGTTTTGTCGTTTTACCAAGGGAAAACCCTCAAGGTATTCTTCCGAAAGGAATCATTTACTTTCTCGGAGGAGCATTTATTGGTGCAGTACCAGACAGGACTTACAGGTGAGAGGAAGAGGGGGAGAGAGAGTGGAAGAGGGGGAGAGGGAGAGGAGGAGGGGGGAGGGAGAGACAGAGTGAGAGAGTGAGGAGGAAGGGGAGAGTGAGAAAAAGAGGGGGAGAGGGAGAGGAAGAGGGGGACATGAGAGATTGTGAGGTGGCATGAAAGGGAACTTTTAATTTGTGTTTTACTTTTGTTTAAACGTAGTTTTTTTACAGTTGTTATACAATATTTGGAATGTTTTCTGCCACATAGCCATATTCTTTGCTATTTAGAATTTTTTTATATCTACAAGGCCAGGTTTTCTTCATCCACCCCCCCTGGGAAAAAAACAAACTCTGTCACAACAAAAATGTTGTAAAAGTGCACTTTGTATTGTCATTTGTGTAAATGTTTTTTCACCTCTTAAACCAACTTTCTTTGTGCACCTGTGTCCGATTTTCATTTGGAGACCGCCAATCGGAAGGTAAGAATCTTGCCTTTCCATCTCAACTTTCGGATTAATAATCCGACAAGTGTGCACAGAAAAAATCGAGTTAAATGGCTAAAGATACGTGTACGTATAGGTTAAACACCAATAGAAAATGTACACTATGTTTTAATGCGAGAATTTGAAAGATTCGTTTTTAAAATCAGATTGACAAATATTTTTGTTTTTTACACGCACATTTAGAAAAATGTCGACCAAATCCAACTGTCGACAATCATCAATAAAGTGCGATTTTCGACGCACATTCCAGTCATTTTTACATCGTGCATAGTACTGGTGATATTATTTTTTTCTTATTCACATACGTGATAGAGTCCACAGTTGAGGAAAATTCCAAAATTTTGACTTTTGCCACCACGGAGGAAACTTCCATTTTTTTTTTTTTTGCAACATTAAAAAAATGGAATGATAGATTTCAATGCAATGCAAAATAATTGGAATCTCCATCACCAGTCCAAATTTCTTGATGTTGAATTTTGTGGCCACAATTTTTGCAACTGCGATGAAGAAAAACGAAATATATCGATTTTGTGAACCCACACATACATCTGTGCTAGTCTTTTTGCCGCTAACCTATTGAAACCATTTTATGTAATTGACCTCTCCTCTTTTTCCAGGCGAAGATTTGTTTGCTCTCTCTATGCTGTTTGACTGTAATGGAATTATTATAATATCATGATTATTGTGGATCGATGCCTGAGGGTGCAATCATACACTCCCATGGCCCTCCCTTCTAGCATTTATGATTGTGGATAAGTGTAATTTGCTGTGCTGGAGAGTGCATAATTTAACACCTAGTTAATCTTTCTCCCTCTTCCTCTCCTCCTTCAACACACCTGTATTAGTGTGGATGAATGCAAACATTTTCGATTCTGTCTATCCGCTCACCTATCATAGTGTGGATGAATGCAAACTGTTTCGAAACCACCTCCTCTGCCTTCCACACCTAAATTAGTGCGGGCAAATGCGAGTTGTTCCATGCTGTCTCCTCTTCTTCTACACACCTTAATTACTGTGGACGAAGAAAACGTATTGTCTCCTCTCCTTCCTCACACCTATATTACTGTCGCCTCTCCCTTCTTCACACATATATTAGTGTGGATGAATATAAACTGTTCAACACTGGCTCCTCCCGTTCCACTTACCGTTTTCTCTCCTTCCCTTCAAAACTTAAGAAACCCTGAAAACCCTAAATAACCCTCAAAAACCCTGGAAAACCCTGAAAAAGCCTCAGAAAACTATCAGGAAATCCGCACACACACATATTAGTGTGGATGAATTGATTCGGTACGGATTGCAACAGGTACCTGATTTCCCTGCTGGCGGCCGGCGGCTACATTGTGGTGGCAGTTCCGTACAATGTGACATTCGATCACAGCCAATCAGCGGCCGATCTGCAGATGAAAGATGAGGGAATCTGATCAGGTGAATGTGGCGGATCTGCTGCCAATGGAGTGGGGACACAGGGAGGGGGGGGGGGGGGGGGGGAGGGAAGAAGGAGGGGGGAGGGTGGGGGAGGAAGAGGGGAGGGAAGAGGGAATCAAAGATGAAAGATGTGATGGCCAATGGGAATGCCAGATCGAGGATGTGGAGCAAAGATGGGAGCAACAGCGAGAGGAAGGTGGCGATGAACGAAAGATGAAACGATGATGAACAGAATATGAAAGGAAAAAGATAAAAGATGAACATGAAAAAGAGGAAGATAGTGGATGGAGGGGGATGGGGAGGGAAGAGGGAGGGGGGGAGGGAAGAGGGAGAGGGGGAGGGGGAGGGGAAGGTAGATGGGGAGGGAGGGCTGTCAAGATTGGATCTTACAGGGCGTGCCGCACAGCCAATCAGAGTCGAGCCGGAATCTCTCCCATCGGTCAGAGCCTACAAACCTCCTTTTTCTCCTCCTTTTTTTTAATTCTCTCTCTCCCCCTCCCTCTCTCTCTCTCCCTCGTTCTCTCTCTCTTTCGCTCTTTCTCCCTCTCTCCCTCTCCCACTCTCTCCCCTCTCTTTTTCTCTTTTTCAAAGGTTTACCGATAGGAATCTTACGACGATTGTGAAAGTTCATCTCTGGTTTTTTTACTGAATTTAATTATTGAGGCTTTTTTTTTTTCATTGTACTGAAGATTCTGATTTATGAAAAACAATTTCTAAACCGGTCATTTGTAAGTTTTACCGTGTATAGTGTGGGTGACCAATTTTGTGGGAAACACTATTTGTTTTTTTTTTTGTTTGGAGAGGTTAAAATGTCATTATGTAAAAAGTTCAGTGAATGTCACTATTACCGGTAATAACACTATTTTTATGCCTGTTTTTTTTTCCCTCTATCATAAAACAACATTAATAACACTAAATGTTTTTTTTTTCCTTAACTCTAATTCTCCAAGCGGTTTGGATCAGGCACATCATTTGTAACTGAATTAGAATTGATAACACTGATATAAAACCCACACTAATAATTTCCTTGGTCTAATAGCAATTCAAGGTGTAGATTTAAATTCACACTAACCACAGCAACTTCTGATGTACTGATTTTAATTGACCAATATAGTGGTTATAATTGACCAGTATACTTGTTATTATCGACCAATATATTGGTTATAATCGACCAATATACTTGTTATTATCGACTAATGTACTGGTTGTAATTGACCAATATATACTTGTTTTAATCGACCAATATACTGGTTATAATTGACCAGTATACTGTCTGTAATCGACCATTGGTATACTGATTTTAGTCGATCATTTTTATTGATTTTAATTACCCATTGGTGCACTTCGACCAATATACTGGTTATAATTGACCAGTATACTGTTTGTAATCGACCATTGGTATACTGATTTTAGTCGATCATTTTTTTTTGATGTTAATTACCTATTGGTGCACTTATTCTAATTGATTATTGGTGTGCAGATTTTGATTGATAATTTATAAACTGATTTTATTCGAACATTTGTAAATTGATTTTGATTGGAAAATTTTCAGGCGAATGTTTTGGTGTCTTTCAACAATCGACCCGTTTCAGAAGCAGTTCCCTTTTTTGATGAGGTGAGAATACGTACATTCTAATATGGTGGGAAAAAAATGATTTTATATTATAATGAATTGTAATACGGTGAGAAAATTTGAATTTGGGCCAGAGGGGAAGGAGTCCGCAAATCTCGAGTGGGACAGAAGGGAGTGGACGAGGGAGAGGAGAAGGCAAGAGAGGAGAGGCGAGAGGGGAGGGAACCTCCAAATCACGAGTGAGAGAGCAGGGAGAGGAAGAGGAAGAGGAAGAGGAGAAGGCAAGAGAGGAGAGGAGAGAGGGGAGGGAACCTCCAATTCCCGAGTGAGAGAGAAGGGAGAGGAAGAGGGAGAGGAAAAGGCGAGAGGGAGAGACCTCCAAATCCCGAGTGAGAGAGAAAGGGAGAGGAAAAGGTGAGAGGGAGAGGCGAGAGAGGAACCCATAATCATAGCCTCAAAGCTTTATTCTTAGGTACTTTACATTTCAGTTTCCACTCTCTCCCAACCTTTTTTTGCAACTTTTAAACTTTCAACGCTTTTTTTCTTCTTTTCATTTTGACTTCCAAACTTCCAAACTTCCAAACTTTCGAACGTTTGACCCTTTTCTCCCTTTTCTTTTTGCAACTCTCAAACTTTTGACTCTTTCTAACTTTTTTTCTTTTAACAACTTTAAAACATTTAAGCCATTTTCCTTTTCTCCCTTTTCTTTTTGCATCCTTCAAGCTTGTGACTCTTTTTTCCTTTTCTCCCATTTCTTTTCGCAACTCTCAAACTTTTGACTCTTTCTACCTTTTTTTCTTTTTGCAACTTCCAAAACTTTTAAGCCATTTTGCTTTTCTCCCTTTTCCTTTTGCAATCTCAAACTTTTGACTCTTTTTTCCTTTTTTCTTTTTGCGACTTTCAATTTTTTAGGCCATTTTCTTTTCCCCCCTTTTCTTTTTGCAACTCTCAGACTTTTGACTCTTTCTTCCTTCTTTTCTTTTTTCAACTTTCAAACTTTATAGCCATATTCCTTTTCTCCCTTTTCTTTTTGCAACTCTTTAACTTTTGACTCTTTTTTCCTTCTAATCTTTTTTGCAACTTTCAAACTTTTAAGCCATTTTCTTGCCACGTGGCACCTCCAGATTGGTCCTGCCTTCAAAAGTGCTGCCCCAGCAATCGAAAATTTTCCGCTGACCGGAATCGCCCTTAGCTTAGCAGGTGAAACACCGAAAAAACTTTTTTTTTTTCCCTTTCCATCAATTACTAAAAAATAAAATGATTTTGTAAAAGAATTCTTTACTTTTTTATCAAGTAATAAAAATAAAGAAGTTAAGAACAAAATTATTTGCTTTTTTCTTAGCAATTATTTGAAAAATAAAGCAATATTCGAGAACTGATTCCTCCGATCCCTCTCCTTCACCCAAAGCCTCTCCCTCTCTCCTCCTCTCCCTCTGTCCTACTCTCCCTCTCTCCTCCTCTCCCTCCCTCCTCTTTCCTCCTCTTCCCCCTGCTGTCACGTTGTAATCTCCACAAATATTCACGTTTATGAGAAAATTTATAACTTCCTTCTCCCTCTTCCGTGTAAACTCAATCCCTGTCCTCTCCCTCCCCCTCCCTTTCCCCCCTTCTGAATTCAGAGCAGGCTCTTGAGGAGCTCTCTAAGTCCCCAGTTAGTCTCTCTCTCTCTCTCTCTCTCTCTCTCTCTCTCTCTCTCTCTCTCTCTCTCTCACTCACTCTCTCTCTCTTTCTCCCCCCCCCTCCCCTCCCCCGGCTCTAATCTCACTCTACCCTCTCCTTCCCCCTCCCCTCCCCCCCCCCC
>JBBHKE010003059.1:0-29987 GCA_037447655.1 Zygnema cylindricum | reverse complement strand
GGGGGGAGAGAGGGGGAGATCTACCCAAAAAAAAAAAAAGTTTCGCGAAAGATTACCGATACAGTTGCAAAACTATGACGCTCGATGCCGACTTTGAGTTAGCAAGCTTTTCACCCTCCGACAACAAAAGTGACTCCTCATCTTTCGCCGTGTCCTTGATCGATTCGAGCTCAGAATGCCTGCAAAGATGTCAAATTTAAAATTTAAAGATCCAAATGATGCAAAAAAAACCTACATTGTCGCAAAGAGTAATCAGGAGCGCCGAAGTATATAAAATAGAGGTAAATTTTAAAAGTCACGAATACTTTAAAACCTTAAAGAATTGCCGTAGACCAGACTCAGTTGCAGCAACTGCCTTATACAGGTCCAAAAAAAGTGCAAAAAATGAAGCCTAAATTGTATGCAAAGGGAGTAATATAAAAAAGAGAGCCAAAATAGACAACAGAAAAGATCAAGTTTGAGAGAGTTACAGCTCATTGGAAAAAGGGATACACCACGGTTTTAAAATGTGCATACTGCATTTCGACAATAATAAATAAACCTGAACAAATTAATTCGTTGCCTAAAAAATTTAAACAAAACAAAATAGACCTAAAAACAAAAGAAAACGTGAAGAAAATAAGTGTTACTTACACTTTGTGCCTAAGTGACGAACGATAATTCAAATACTCTGAAGATAACCACCATATTAATAGAGGGAAAAAACCGAGAAAAAAAGCTACCTGCAAAAATTAGACAGCTCAACATAAAGAGAATGTAGTACTTTGTATATACATGGCACTAACACCAGGTATCGTTAAAACACCGTTAATAATGGTTTTTCCGACGTTTAAATCAGCTTTTCTCCGTGCACACGCATCTGAATTTTTTTTATAGACCACCAAACGGAAGGTCAGAATCTTATCTTTCGGTGCAATGTTATAATCAATGAATTATCCGACAAATGTGCGCAGAAAAAAAAATTAAAGACTGAAAAAAAAACATGAATGCTAATGACGATACACGGCGACATTGAATAGAGAAACACACACAATTTAGTATTTTCAAAAGTGTTAACCTAATAACAAACTTAGTTGCAAAGCAAAATCTAACATAGTTCCAAACTACTTCCATACAATACCGAATTATTGCAAGAGGGAGAGAGAGAGAGAGAGAGGTGGGAAGAGAGAGGGAGAGGAGGAGGAGAGTGAGAGGAAAGGGGGGGGGGAGGGAGAGAAGGAGCGCGGAAGAGGGAGAGGGAGAGGGTGAGAGAGGGAGAGAGTGGGAGATTAGCCAGGTTTTGGGGGGTAGAGGGAGAGAGATGGTGAAAGGGAGGGAAGGAAAAAAAGAAGGAGAGAATAAGACAAAAATCATAGTCCGGCTCCCAATTCCATGATACTGCGAAGATTGGCCAGGTACTGGAGGGGAGGAGGGAGAGGGAAGGAGAGGGAGAGGGTGGGAGATTAGCGAGGTCTTGGGGGGTAGAGGGAGAGAGATGGAGAACGGGAGGGGAAGAAAAGAGAGAGGAGAGAATGAGACGGAAGTCATACGCCACCCATTTCACTATACTGTGAATATTGTCCAGGTCCTAGAGAGGTGGAGGGAGAGGGAGAGGGTGGGAGATTAGCTAGGTTTTGGGGGGTAGAGGGAAAGAGATGAAGAAAGGGAAGAGAAAAAGATGGAAGTCGTATGCCACCCACTCCACCGAAGATTGTCCAGGTGCTAGAGGGGTGGAGGAAGAGGGAGAGGGAGGAAAAGGGGGAGGGTGGGAGATTAGCCAGGTCTTGGGGGGTAGAAGGAGAAAAATGGAGAAAGAGAGGGGAGGAAAAGAGAGAGGAGAAAATAAGCCGGAAATCGAACGCCACCGACTCCCTGATACTTCTTTGATTGGCCAGGTCGAGGGGGTGGAGGGAGAGGGAGGGAGAGGGGAGATTGTCCAATTGCAAGGTGGTGAAGGAAGAGGGAGAGAACGAAGCGTAATGGAAGCAGTGAAGTGGAGGGAAGAGAGGATGGGTTTTACAGGAAGAGGGAGGGGGGAGAGGAGGAGGAGAGATAAGAGACAAGAGACAGTTGGAGGTTGTCCAGGTCCTGGGGGGTGAAGGGAGAGGAAAGAAGATGTGAATTTATTGCATACTTTATGCAATCTTTTACTTCCATTCAATTTTTGGGTTGCAGGGAGAACAGAGAGAGAGAGAGAGAACGAGAGAGAGAGAGAGAGAGAGAGAGAGAGACAGAGAGAGAGACAGAGAAAGAGAGACAGAGAGAGAGGGGGGGGAGGGGAGGGGAGGGAGGGAGGGAGGGAGGGAGGGAGGGAGAGAGAGAGGGAGGGATGAGAGGGGGGAGAGAGAGAGAAGGGGGGGAGCGAGAGAGCGAGAGCGAGAGAGTGAGAGAGAGAGAGAGAGAGGCGGGGGGGGATGAGGAGGGGGAGATCTACCAAAAAAAAAAAAAGTTTCGCGAAAGATTACCGATACAGTTGCAAAACTATGACGCCTCGAATGCCGACTTTGAGTTAGCAAGCTTTTCACACCCTCCGACAAACAAAAGTGACTCCTCATCTTTCGCCGTGTCCTTGATCGATTCGAGCTCAGAATGCCTGCAAAGAAGTAAAATTTAAAAATTAAGGATCCAAAAGATGCAAAAAAAAACTTACAGTGTCGCAAAGAGTAATCAGGAGCGCCGAAGTAAATAAAAAAAGAGGTAAATTTTAAAAGTCAAGGATACTTTAAAACCATAAAGAATTGCCGTAGACCAGACTCAGTTGCAGCAACTGCCTTATACAGGTCCAAAAAAAAGTGCAAAAAATGAAAATACCTAACTTGTATGCAAAGGGAGCAATATAAAAAAGAGAGCCAAAATAGACAACAGAAAAGATCAAGTTTGAGAGAGTTACAGCTCATTGGAAAAAGGGATACACCACGGTTTTAAAATGTGCATACTGCATTTCGACAATAATAAATAAACCTGAACAAATTAATTCGTTGCCTAAAAAATTTAAACAAAACAAAATAGACCTAAAAACAAAAGAAAACGTGAAGAAAATAAGTGTTACTTACACTTTGTGCCTAAGTGACGAACGATAATTCAAATACTCTGAAGATAACCACCATATTAATAGAGGGAAAAAACCGAGAAAAAAAGCTACCTGCAAAAATTAGACAGCTCAACATAAAGAGAATGTAGTACTTTGTATATACATGGCACTAACACCAGGTATCGTTAAAACACCGTTAATAATGGTTTTTCCGACGTTTAAATCAGCTTTTCTCCGTGCACACGCATCTGAATTTTTTTTATAGACCACCAAACGGAAGGTCAGAATCTTATCTTTCGGTGCAATGTTATAATCAATGAATTATCCGACAAATGTGCGCAGAAAAAAAAATTAAAGACTGAAAAAAAAACATGAATGCTAATGACGATACACGGCGACATTGAATAGAGAAACACACACAATTTAGTATTTTCAAAAGTGTTAACCTAATAAAAGACCTAATAACAAACTTAGTTGCAAAGCAAAATCTAACATAGTTCCAAACTACTTCCATACAATACCGAATTATTGCAAGAGGGAGAGAGAGAGAGAGAGAGGTGGGAAGAGAGAGGGAGAGGAGGAGGAGAGTGAGAGGAAAGGGGGGGGGAAGGGAGAGAAGGAGCGCGGAAGAGGGAGAGGGAGAGGGTGAGAGAGGGAGAGAGAGGGAGAGAGAGGGAGAGAGAGGGAGAGAGCGGGAGAGAGCAGATCTGGTCATTTGAAAAAGTGACTGCATTTGGAAACAAAGTTCATTTTTTTTTTTTTTTTTTTTTTTTTTTTGACAGCAATTTTTTTCAATTTTTAGGGACCAATGTTTAATCCAGCGATCCAAAAATCAGCAATTTTTAATCCAAATAACAAGCATTTGTTAAAAAAAACAAAAAGAATATATATATAGATATATATACATAAATAAATAAATAAACAGAAAACATGCATAGACATAGTCATTTTTAAACAAGCAGGTAGATCTGTATTCAACCAACAAAAAACTGCAGAGAGACATCAAATTCTCTATTCTGCCTACCTGCCCTACTGACAGCGGACCAATCAATATGTCCATTTTTCCGTAGTCGTACGAAATTAATTATCGTACGATACGAAATGTTGCAAGTTTCAACAGCCTATAATAAACATACAGCTTGAGAGATCTCCTCTGGCTGAATTGCAGCACAGAGGAGAGAGAGGGAGAGAAAAAAAAAAGAGAGAGAGAGAGAAAAAGAGGGAGAGAAAAAAAAAAAGAGAGGGAGAGGAAAGGAGAGAGAGAAGAGAGTGAGTTAACAGTTGCAAAACTTGTCCTCGTCTTCTCTGAAATGATTGTGGCTACTGGCTAGAAATGCGGTTACGGAACTAAAGACCAGTACAAATGTACTGTTTTGTTGGTATCCATTTAGAGTGGACCATGCTAAATGTACAGTATCTGCAAATTCTTGTCCTTATTAGTGACATGGAAGGTACAGTACTGTACTGTAGATTTTAGTCAGATTCTGTACATTAGTCAATAAATAGTGTGGACTAGAATATCCAAACAAAATTCAGGACAGGTAAACATTAATGAAAATAAACCAAAACGAACGAACGATGAATTGTATAGACTGTGTACTATTTGTGTACTTTTACGTACTTTTGGAAAGGAAACTGCTTGCGAGAAAAGTACAAGCTGCAGTTGGCTGATGGCCAAATAACGACTTTCAGCGGACCTCGGGGCCTGGACAATTGTACGAATATGTACGGCTGGTGCAATGGATAACAAACGATAATAACATATCGATCTGACGGCCACCATTTTGGTTGTTGAGCCGGTTTGTCGTGTATGCCACTCTGTTGAAATGACGCCATCATAAAATCTGGAGGTGTTTCCAACAGATAATCGGGCAGAACAGAACACGGCTGTTAAAACGGATTTACATGCGCCTTTGAGGAATTGTCGATATATTTTGAGTATGCCACGTGGCAAAATCTGCACCTTGATTCCTATTCGCTTAAGACCTGGGCCACATTTTGGGATTTCGGATTTTGATTTTAAGCTTCCAAAACTTTGGTTTCCAGTTTTGTTGTTTCCTTCCGAGTTCCAGCCTTCTGTCAAGCTTGGCCTCTACAGTATTTCTCGTACGAGCGTACGTTTTTCGATGCCGTAAAATTACGGGCAGCCAAGATATTACGTGACAAGTCACGGAAACAGAGCGGTAAACATAAAAACTCAAAGGTACAGTAATTGATTCCGTATGCCGTCAATTCGTACCATATTTGTACAAATTCTGCAAAATTTTGTACTTGCTAATGTAAACTCTTAGGGCGTGTCCCCATGTGTTCAAGTAAGGGTTTTTTTTCCGTCGTTTACACAGAAAATGGGACTTCCTACTTGAAAATATTACGCCGTACGAAAAATGGGCAAAACTCAAATACATTTTGCGTCATCTTGGAACTTGAAAGGTACGGCGATTTGGCAGTATTATCATCGCGACCCACTTCCAACTCATCTTCACACTTGCACTGAAATCAAATCGCGACCTGCTTTTAATCAAAATACTACCCTGTTGACGAATAGAAAGCCTGGGTTGCACGCGTCAAAAGTTTTCATTTGTTTTTATGCAGTTGGGAGAATACACGAAAAAAAAATTGTTTGTCCGTTTGCTTATATTGTCCACTTGTGGGCGTCTACAAATGTCATTTTGTAGACGTAGGCGATTGCTTGTCGTTCACGTGTGGGCGTCAACAAATGACAGTTGGCGTCGACAATTGACCCAGTAAGGCAGGAGCTATTTTTGCGGCGTACAAATGTCTGCAGTTTGTTTCGAGATCGTTGGCGTCTACAAATGTCAGCAGTTTGTTGGCGTCTACAGGTGTCGCAAGTATTGGCGACGTGTAAAACTGCCACATCATTATATAAATAAGAGAACGTTGTTCGCCCCTCCGAAAATCCTTATATAGGCGATGTGTTTGTCAAGGATTTTTTCTGTCACACGCAGTACAGACGGTCGTACCGCGGGCACAATGAAGAGCTGTCGCCCGTCGCGTCACATACGGCTGTACAGCTGGCGAAATTCTATGCTGCCGCCTGCCGGTGTAAAGACCGCAGTACGGTTGGCGTAATGTTACGCTGACAACCGTCGGTTTACAGAAAAGTCGTACGCCTGGCGTAATCTCACGTTGCTAACCGTCGGTGTACAGACAGTCGTACGGCTGGCGTAATATTACGTTGCCAACCGTCAGTGTACAGACCGCCGTACGGCTAGCGTAATGTTACGTTGACAACCGTCAGTGTACATACCGCCGTACGGCTGGCGTAATGTTACGTTGACAACCGTCAGTGTACATACCGCCGTACGGCTGGCGTAATGTTGCGCTGGCAACCGTCAGTGTACAGACCGCCGTACCGTTAGCGTTACCTTTGTTGCGGTACATACAACCGTACGGATGGCACAATATAGCGTTGTCGTGTGTCACGGTACAGACCGATGTACGACTGACACAATGTACACCGCGAATCGTTATTAGTGTCAAGGTGTAACAGTATTTCCTACCTCTCTGAAAATCCCATTACTTCAATCAATTTCAACCACACATTCCACAGATTGGAAAATACACATCCACATTGAAAAACACTCACATAAGGATAAACTTTAAATTAGAAGAAGCTTCTGTCCACATAACATTAGCTTGGTCTCTTGCCCTCGTGGCTCAACCCTTCAAATTAAAGTGTTTCCTCTACTCTCCACTCTTAATAATTCTATATCTTAACTACTAAAACACTATTTAGTTAGTAAGAGATTTCAATGCAAAAATGCATTTTCTCCAATTTGGTATTAATCGCTCAGGACGAAGATCAGCTGGAATTTCCACAAACTTTTCCAAAGGAAAAGATGTCTACTCTCCGCTTACACTTCACTATTTATCCATCATCGCCCTGGACTCGCCAGGCCAAAGTCAACGCTCCGTTTTAACAGGCTTTTACCTGGGCGAATCATTGATCAGCAAAGATTCAGACTGACCAATGCAAAAACGTGCGAAATCTCTTACTAACTACTTAGCATTTTATTAACCAATCAAACGCTACGTTTCACTACGTAACATTTACGCTCAAAAGTGCGCGCCAAACGAAACGCGACTTCGCACGATCGTGCGTAACAAATTTCGCATGCGAAACTTCCAACGAAATTCCCTTAAGTAAAAGTGACGTTTTGTACTAAAATTTGTACGAAACGAAACATCGTGCATACTAAACGTTTCGTTAGAACTTTATGAAACGTACACGCGTAATTTCGGTACTAATTTGACCCTTAACCCGTTTCAATGATACCCACTTGTTATTAAGACCCCACGCTATCACCTTAATACACCCATCGCTATAACTTTGAAAATATAACTCCAAATAGCGTGATTCTTTCGCGTTCGTCTACCAAATTTAGTACTCTATCATCATAACACCTAAACACCCCTTTATAAACAAGTTCGATCCGCTATTGTTGTTACATCATCCCCTCCTTATTTTTAACTGACCTCAATTAAACACCTTTAATTCTCAAGACGGGACTTCTATATTATTATCCTTCCAATACCTCTGTAAAAACTCAGAATTTTTATCCTCTAAAGTCAACTTATCCTCAGGCCTTCCTAGATAATGCACTTGCCAGAATATAGTATCACCAACCTTGAACCCTTGACCAACCCAATCTATTACCCATCTGTGGACTTCAGGTTCTGTAATGATTGAGGGATCCAATTCCAATTCTCTTTGAGTTGGTCGAAGGTTCGCTGGTTTCAATTGGCTGATGTGTATCACTGGATGAATTTTTGTTGAATGCGAGAAGTCGAATTTGGCAGCAACTGACGATATCATCTCGATTACAGTAAATGGTCCAATGTACTTAGGGGCAAATTTCCCCGTAGGATCGGATTGTCCCTCAATCTTGCACCTGTAATGAGTTGTAGAAAGCCAAACCTTGTCACGTGTGCGTAACACCAAATCACCCCGTTTGCGGTTAGCATTTAATTCTTGCCTCATTTGTGCCTCCACTAATGAATCCTGGACAGTTTTCCAAATTGTTTGAACGTATTCCCAAAACTCTGTTCCAGAACCCCTATTCTCTTGAGTGACCCCTGTTATTAAGTCGAATGCTTCTCTAGGTTGGTATCCGTATGCAACTTTAAATGGCGAGAATCCTGTACTAGCATGTTTACATAAATTGTATGCAAATTCCATTAATGGCAGTTTAGATTCCCATGTGTTCTGAACTCCACTGCAAACAGTCCTAAGCATTGCCTCTAGTGTACGGTTCATCCTTTTAGTCTGTCCATCTGTCTGAGGATGATAAGCGGTACTCATTTTCAATTCAGAGCCTAAATTTTGCTGTAATTCTTTCCAAAAAGCAGACGTAAATTTAGAATCTCTATCATTGACTATAGATTGAGGAACTCCATGATGTCTGACCACGTTGTCAAAATATAACTTTGCAATATCTACAACTGAATGAGTGGTTTTGCAAGGGATAAAGATTGCCATTTTACTGAGCCTATCGACTACGACCATGATACTGTCATTCCTTTTAGATGTAGCAGGCAACCTAACAATAAAATCGATACTGACAAATTCCCACGGTCTTTCGGGGATATCCAAAGGTTTTAAGAGACCTTTAAGTTTTTGGGTTTGAGTTTACTTTGTTGGCAAGGGACACAACTTTCCACGTGTTTTGACACCTCTTTTGCCATCCCAGGCCAAAACAATCTAATTTGCAATCGACTAAGAGTTTTATCTCGACCTAGATGTCCTAAATACTCATGAGCTTCCCGTAAAATTTGTTTTCTTAAGTCTCCCACTTCAGGAATGCATAATCTATCCCCAATTTGCAAATACAGTAAACCATCCTCTAGTCTAAAGTTTTTGACATGTCTCTTATTCAATGGGTCAGAATTCCCTCCCGAAATGTTCTTGTAAATCACAACAAAATAAGGATCTTTATCATAACCATTTCTAACTGTATCTAAAAACAATTCATCTTGAACCATAACACTTATTTCAAAACATCTACTTAAAGGATCTGCGACTACATTTGTCTTAACATGAATATGTTTGACATTAAATTTGAAATATGCCAATTCTGCATCCACCTAACCTGTCTGCCAGTCATAATCTGCGCATCACTTAACCTTTGTAAATAAGAGAGTGCTTTATTATCACAGTGAACTGTAAATTCTTTATTATGCAAATAACAACGCCATTTCACCAATGCATGTACAATTGCAAGTAATTCCTTTTCCTGTGCTGTATAGTTCTTTTGAGCATCATTGAATTTTCTGGACTCAAAAGCAATAGGATGAAAGTGTTTGCCGACTTTTTGACTTATGACTGCACCTAGACCTTTATCAGATGCATTTGTAGTGATTAGAACTTCAAATTCTCCGGCAGGGTCAAGATACACCAGTTTAGGGGCAGAGGTCAACTTCCCTTTTAATTCCTCGAATGCTCCATCCTGAACAGCTCCCCACACAAACGTCTCCTTCTCCCGAAGTAAATCCGTCAAAGGTGCGGCGATCATACTCAAATTCGTGATAAATTTCCTGTAATAAGTGGCCAATCCCAAAAACGATCTAACTTCTGTGACATTAGTAGGTTGTTTCCAATTTTGGATTGCTAAAATTTTGGATGGATTTGTTTTAACACCTTCCTCACTAACTATTTGTCCCAAAAATAATTGTCACTTTTAAGAAAACTAGATTTTGACAATTTTCCATATAATTTTCTTTCTCTTAACCTTTCCAAAACTTTTTTAAATGAATTATATGTTGTTCTTTAGATTCACTGTAAACTAAAATATCATCTATAAACACTTGGACAAACTCATCTATGTAATCTGAAAAGGTTTGGTTCATTAATCTTTGGTAAGTAGGCGGTGCATTCGTTAAGCCGAATGGCATCACTATCCATTCGAAATGACCCACCCTAGTCCTGAAAGCAGTTTTATCAACATCTTCAATTCTAATCGGCACCTGATTAAAGCCACTACGCAGGTCAATCAACGAAAATACTTTAGCACCTTTTAAACGATCTATCAAATCAGAAATTAAAGGTAACGGATACTTATCCTTCACCGTAATCTTATTCAGACTACGATAATCGACACACATTCTCAACGTTCCGTCTTTCTTTTTGACGAAGAGAACGGGTGCTCCGTACGGTGATTTGCTGGGCTGAATATGTCTTTTCTCTAAGAGTTCTTTGATCTGTTTCTTTAACTCCTCCTGCTCAAAGAAACTGTGTTTATAAATTCCTGTGACAGGAGGATTACATCCAAGTTCAAGGTTAATAACATGTTCTACATCTCGGGAAGGTGGCCTTCCCGAGGGTAAATCACTTGGGAAAACATCTTGAAATTCAAAAATCAAATCCTTAACAGCAACATCAGATGTATTAATGTCAGTTACAAAATCAGATTTTAGTTTTTCGAAAGTTTTAGTGGTGTCTGATTTAGTGATGACATCAATGTTAGTGTTTTCTCCCCCTCTTTCATCAGTAACTGCCTCAGTTACTAATAACAAGAAAGGATGATTTGTTTTATCTTTTAAGTGTTTTTTAAATTGTTTAGCAGATATCAAACCTTCCACTCCCAATCTGGTTATGTTATTTATATGATTCCTATGCAATTTCTTAGGAGATAATGCTTGCAAAACCTTCTAACTGTTTTCAGACCTCACTTTCAAGGTGTTAATTTCCCCATTAATTTGAGAATTTTGTTCAGTTAACCAAGGCTTTCCCAAAATTAGTTGTTCACTTCCCAAACTCATTATTTCACACACAACTATCATTTTATGACCTTGGATATCAACTTCTATCGTGTTAGTTTGTAAGTCTAATGTGGACTTATTACCATTTGCCACTTGAACATGTAAAGGCTTTTCCCTTATGACAGTAGGAATTTTATTTTCCTCTACAAACCTATGTGAAATAAAATTATGTGTGGCACATGAATCAACCATTACTTTCAACGGTTTTCCTTCCACTAATGACTCGAATCTAATCAACCTGTGTCTGGTGTCATTATTAGTTAACTGTCCTAACATAGGTATGTTGTTGAGAATTTCATCAGAAGGATTCTTTAAACTATGCAGTGTAGTGAGAATCATAATAAATTTAGCTATCCTAACTTTTCCATTCATTAATTTGCCCTCCAAAGTTAACTCTTTAACTTCTGGATCCGGTTGACTCAACTGAGGACTTTCAGTTAGTCCTTTCCGTTTCCCACCTCCTGAGCTTCCTGCTCAGCTAGATATAATGCAATATCCTCTTGGAGACCTTCATTTACATCGACTGTTTTGAGAGAACCTTTATCTGTACAGTCTTTAGCGTAATGATCTGGACCTCCGCATTTGAAACAAGTGACTTTCTTTTTGGGTTTTATGCACTGTCTACTAAAATGTCCCTCCTCTCCACAGTTATAACAATTAATCTTTTTCAGTTGTGCACACTCAAATGCTCTATGACCCTTTTTCTGACAAATAGTGCATGTAGGGATGGTAAGATTAGGCTTCTAGGCATTAATGTTTGGTTTACGACTTTTAATGTACCCCCCTCTATTGTTAAATTTATTTCCTGCATTAACACTATGTCCACCCCTTTGATTTCCCCTGAAGATATTTTGCCTATTCACCAAACCAGCATTCAGACCCTCTTCATTAAATTCCTCATCATCCCACTCTGATACTTCATTCAAATTACCCCTGAGTGATCGAGTTTCCCGATTATACCCCAACTGATCCTCTAATTTCAATGACTTATCTTGTAATTCCTTCAAATTATAAACTTTTGATGTTTTAGTTCTGATTTCAGTATAGGATTCAAATAGTTCAAGAAATTCAATTTAGCCATTTCATCAGTCAAACCTATGACATGAATACTAGATGAGTCAAATTCCACAATATAATCCTTCACAGATCTAGTCTGCTTACAATTCAGCCACTTTTCTTCCATTCTGGATTTAAAAGTGACAGACAAGAAACGCGATTTGATCGCGGTTTTAAAAGTTTCCCAATCAGCATTATCAGGAATCAATTTAGACCTTCTCTGAGTATAATACCAAATCTGAGCATCGCCTTTCAGACAGTTAACAGCAAAAGAAGTGTAATCATCACGATCGCAATTTCTAGACTCCAAATAATATTCCATATGAAAAATCCAATCATCCAACTCATCAATCCTCTTACCATCAAACGATGGTGCCTCACTAATAGACAATTTCAAATCCCTTATCTTCTTAGGTCTATCATGATCATCCTCCCCAAAACTGGCATTCCTTTTACTACTCTCACCCTTTTGGTCGTTCATATCATTCTTGGTCTGAATTAAGTTAATAAGTTCATATAATTTCTCATTTGAAACATTTTCATTTTCTTTGAAACCTTTTAATTACCTTTTCAATTCGGAAATGGTTTCATCCACAGCGGCAGCATGATTATTAAATCTTTTGACCAATTTCACAGTCCTCTTCTTCAACACATTCAACGCGTTCTCCATTTCACGTTTTCATGCAGAATTTGCCATTATCACACAATGAAATCAAGCAAAAGAAAGATAGAGTATAATTTCCCAATGAAATTTGATGCAGATTTGAAGTCCTCAGATTGCTCCAATCCAAGACTTCTTCTCCTTAACAAATCCTTTAAAAAGATCAAGATATGAGAAATTAAAAAGACATTGGCAGTAAGTTAGTACAAATTAAAATTTTCAATTTCCCAACATTGAAACAGAAGGTAAGAATTTCCCCATAAATTTTGCAATAGCAAAATTGAAAGCTCGCAAAGGTAAGATTAAACCATAAATTTTGCAACAGCAAAAGTGAAATCAATCAAAAGTAACAATTTAGGGTTTGAAAAGTTTTGAGTCATTTCTGGACTCCTTTGCTCTTGAAGAAGTAAAGTACTCCACTTTCCTTCTCCTCCATTAGCAAATTTCCCACTTCCCACTACATCAGGATCTTTACTCTCTAATCCTCACATCCTCACCCTTCATGGCTTCAAGCCCTCCCTCTACACATGAATCATTGCTAAGAGAAGGCAAGTGTTTTTGGCCTCTAGGTAATCGGAGTGAGCTTCAGCGGTGGCTACACTGCCCACCCCGCCTTAGTCCTGGGGACCTAAGCACGCCCCACATCTAACCAGCGGCCGCTGGCATTGTGGTCACTTAGTTTCCCTCCAATCCCCTACCACTACATTGTGGTTCCACCAACCCGGGTCAGAGCACCCTCACCGATCACGGCAGTCGATTTTTCAGGTGAGCAAGCTTCACTTTGGCTTTTAACCAAGCTCCGATACCATATGTAACAGGATTTCCTACCTCTCTGAAAATCCCATTACTACAAACAATCCCAACCACACATTCCACACATTGGAAAATACACATCCACATTGGACAACACTCACACAAGGATAAACTTTAAATTAGAAGAAGCTTTTGTCCACATAACATTAGCTTGGTCTCTTGCCCTCGTGGCTCAACCCTTCTTATTAAAGTGTTTTCCACTACTCTCCACTCTTAATAATTCTATCTCTTAAATACCAAAACACTATTTAGTTAGTAAGAGATTTCAATGCAAAATGCCTTTTCTCCAATTTGGTATTAATCGCTCAGGACCAAGATCAGCCACAATTTCCACCAACTTTTCCAAAGGAAAAGATGTCTACTCTCCTCTTACACTTCACTATTTATCCATCATCGCCCTGGACTCGCCAGGCCAGAGTCAACGCTCCGTTTTAACTGGCTTTTACTTGGGCCAATCATTCATCAGCAAAGACTCGGATTGACCAATGCAAAAACATGCGAAATCTCTTACTAACTACTTAGCACTTTACTAACGAATCAAACGTTACGTTTCACTACGTAACATTTACTTGCAAAAGTGCGCGCCAAATGAAACGCGACTTCGCACGATCGTGCGTAACAAATTTCGCACACGAAACTTCCAACGAAATTCCCTTAAGTAAAAGTGACATTTCGTACTAAAATTTGTACGAAACGAACCACCGTGCATACTAAACGTTTTGTTAGAACTGTATGAAACGTACACGCGTAATTTCGGTACTAATTTGACCCTTAACCCGTTTCAATGATACCCACTTGTTATTAAAACCCCACGCTATCACCTAAATACACCCATCGCTATAACTTTTAATATATAACTCCAAATAGCGTGATTCTTTCGCGGACGTCTACCAAATTTAGTACTATATAATCATAATACCTAAATACCCCTTTATAAACAAGTTCGATCCGCTATTGCTGTTACACAAGGTTCAAATAGTGTTGAAGAAAATTTACCGTAATTGATGCTAATTAAGAATTTGATTTTTTTTTAAAAAGGTGTATTCTCATTTCGGCTTAATGATAATTTGCGAACAGAAAAAATGGAATATTCGTCGTACGATTATATACATTACAAAATAGTAGGAATCGTACGCCGTCGTGAAAGTTAAATATCTGTACAGGTCAGACTAATTTACGTGTCAGAATAATCACGTTTTAATCCCGTTTTTTTAGCGCACGTTCCTATGCGTGAGTGTCTGATTAAATTCATTTTTTGTAAAATTTTTAGTTAGAGAGGTACATTTATCTACGGTTTGACATCGACCGTACACCACACTATTTTGATCTTATTATATTTTTGTTCTTTACCCTATTTTGTACAGTACCTTAATTAACGTCAAAGGAAAATTAAAATCATTTAATCCTATTTGAGGAAAAAAATCAAAATTTTAAGAACCCAAATTAGTGATTTTGACACTAATAACGATTCGCGGTGTAGCGTTGCCATGGGTCGCCGTACCGCTGGCACAATGTAGCGTTGTCGTGGGTCGCAATACAGACTGCCATACGGCCGACACAATCTAAAGTTGCCAACAGTCCCCAATATAGACTACCAACCGTACCGCCCCCTAAAAAAACGTCGTTAAAAGTAAGCGCGGTTCGTCAAAAGTGGCGCATAGCGTGCAGATTGGCCATAGATGTCGTGTGCGTATAATACGCACAAAACAAACGAGCGAATACTACGCACGATACGCATTTAATGATGAAAAAAATGTTATAAAATGCGTACTTGCCAATGTAGCAGTACATTTCTGTACATTTCATGACAATTAGTGTTGGGTATTGGGTGAAATCATATCGGGATAATTTTAATATTCAATATATCCAATATCGATCGGTCAGGGTCTGCGATATATCGTACCGAGACCAACATAAATTTTTGCGATATATTTGTGTAAAAAGTGGTTGTTCGTACATATATGGTATGGAATACAGTACGAAATTTTGTACGGAAAATCCCCCCCTCCCCCTCCCCTCCTGGTGAGCGTGCGCCAATTGAAAATTTAGAGGAAAAAGAAATGTATATATTTCAAAAATATCGCGATATTTTGCTTCTCGATATATCGAAGCGATACATTGAATATCGGGTACCTGAAACTCGATATATATATAGAATATTGGCAACAGGCCCTCGATACCCACCATTACTGACAATGTCTCTACATTTTACACCTTTAAGGGTTATTTAAGGGATTTTTCGGGCTTAAGAGTACATTTCCTTACATTCGTATATTTGAGTATAACAACCCCACACTTTTCATACATGTAAGTACATCGTCCGTAGTTTCCGTACCTATTAGGGTTATATATTCTAGAGTTTGTAGGGTACATTTCCGTACATTTCCGTATACTTCAATACAACTGCGCTACACTTTTCGTGTAGTTACGTACAGTGATCGTACATTTTCCTACATATTAGGGTAATTAAAGGGGGGATTTTAGGGTTTCTAGGGTACATTGTCGTACATTCCTTTATATTTGAGTACGACTGCCAAAAAAATGTTGTACCATTAGGTTTTGTATGGTACACTTTCCGTATATTACTGTGCATTTCTGTTAATTTTCTATACATTTTAAGATTTTTTAAGGATTTTCTATGATTACGCCCTCCTTACATTTTCGTATACGTTATATACAGCGAAAACTAAACGGATTTTAAGAAAAGTATAAAAGTCGCGAATACTACGTTAAATCGGAAAAAAAATCCAAATCCGTACGAATTGGACAATAAGGGCTCAAACCATTACACTGGCTAAAAACTCTATACAAGCATAAACACACAAACACGAACCTTGCCCGTGTAACCGGCTCATTTTGTCTTGTATTCAAAATAATGAACGCGCAAGTAACGATTAACATAGACACACTTTGAAAATTACACCGTAAAATCAGCGCTAAATTCCAAAATAACGTTTCAAAATATCGGTTATATGGGGACACGCCCTTACGCATATAGTAAAAATCGATTTTTCGAAGTGTTTCTCCTGTTGTCCTTTGGTATAACGTCGGACTAATGGTCCGTTCACACACATTTTCTCGCCGGTTTTGCCAGGTTTTAGGGTTTTCTTTTCAGGAGAAATCAGCACACCAGCGTAACTGGAACATCAAAACGAATTTGTCCAGCTGTTGAATAAATAGTTGTGAACAGTGTAGATGAATCCAAGAATCAGTACGTGTGACAACCTGTTAGGAGAATGTCGCGTTTACTATGTAGCGTGACAGAGAGCAAAGAACATGAAAATGATTTTCATGAGATTATAGATACTGACAAAGGGATCAATTCAATCTTGACGTTTTGTCATTTGCGCCCCTTAACATTAATCAGCGTACAAACTCCGACAATTTTTATTAATAGAATTTGTAATTTACGCCTAGTCGCCCACCAAGCATAGATGTCCAATTCGTACGGATTTGGACTTTTTTCCGAAAACTACGTAGTATTCGCTTGTTTCGTAAATTTCGTAAATTTCGTACGTCACACTGTACAGATAGTTGAACGGACATTAAAAATAAAATACATTGCTTCATTTGCGCGCTCGTCTTTTTTATCTGTCCTCCACTCCGTCATCAGAAAGAAGCGGCCGTTGGAGACGCCATAAATTCCGCCGCTTGCCGCTACACTGTGCATCGCTATTTGGGTTAATAATATTTTCGTCACTTAAAAATTTGTTTCGGTCGCTATTGAAATATAAGTTGCTCACCTCTAAACGGGCGGTCTCCAATCAAAAATCGAACAAGTGCGTACGGGGAAAAGTTGTTTTCAGTAAAGAAAAAACATTAACGCTAATAGTGATACACGGTGTAGTTCGTTGAACTTTTCAAAAGTTGTGCTTCATATGCGGGCGCGTATTTTAATCTGAGCGGCGAGCGGCGGAATTTATGGCGTCTCGGGCGCGTGTTTTTATCTGAACGGCCAGCGACATAATTTATGGCGTCTCCAACGGCGACTTCCTTGAGCCGTTTTGCTTTATTTGCGCACGCATATTTTAATGTCCTCCACTCCGTCATCGGAAGAAAGCTGCCGTTGGATACGCCGTAAATTCCGCCGCTCGCCGCTAGTTGGTTGCACGTTTCAATTTTTAGGGTATTGAATATTTAAATATTTAAATTTGAAAAGTATAACAAAAGTACGAATTTTACATACGAATTTTAAAATTTTGAAATTGTTTTATGCGCTTGTACGTTGTAATCGTTAGTTTACTCCGTGCGTTTTATGCGCATGGGACATCTATGCTACCAAGCATAGATGTCCTATTCGTACGGATTTGGACTTTTTTTTTCGATTACTACGTAGTATTAGCTTGTTTTGTACAATTCGTAAAATTTGTACGTCACATAATGTACAAAAACTGTACGAACTTTAAAAAAAAAAACGTTGCGTCATTTGCGAGCGCGTACTCCGTCTTCAGAAGAAAGCCGTCGTTGGAGACACCGTAAATTCCGCCGCTCACCGCTTGTTCAGTTTTGCTTCATTTGCGCGCGCGTATTTTTACCTGAGCGGCGAGCCGCAGAATTTATGGTGTCTCGCACGCGTATTTTTAAATGAGCGGCAAGCCGTGGAATTTATAGCGTCTCGCACGCGTATTTTTATCTGAGCGGCGAGTCGCGGAATTTATGGTGTCTCGCACGCGTATTTTTATCTTAGCAGCGAGCCGTGAAATTTATGGCGTCTCGCACGCGTATTTTTATCTGAGCGGCGAGTCGCGGAATATATGACGTCTCGCACGAGTATTTTTATCTGAGCGGCGAGTCGCGGAATTTATGGTGTCTCGCACGCGTATTTTTATCTTAGCGGCGAGCCGCGGAATTTATGGCGTTTCGCACGCGTATTTTTATCTGAGCGGCGAGTCGCGGAATTTATGGCGTCTCTAATGGCGGCTTCCGTGAGCCTTTTTGCTCCATTTGCACGCGCGTATTTTCATCTGTCCTCCACTCCGTCTTCAGAAGGAAGCCGCCGTTGGATACGCTGTAAATTTCGGCGCTCGCAGCTAGTTGGTTGCACATTTCAATTTTTAGGGTATTGAATATTTAAATATTTAAATTTGAAAAGTAAAACAAAAGTACGAATTTTACATACGAATTTTAAAATTTTGAAATTGTTTTATGCACTTGTACGTTGTAATCGTTAGTTTACTCCGTGCGTTTTATGCGCATAGGACATCTATGCTACCAAGCATAGATGTCATATTCGTACGGATTTGGACTTTTTTTTTCGATTACTACGTAGTATTCGCTTGTTTTGTACAATTCGTAAAATTCGTACGTCACATAATGTACAAAAACTGTACGAACTTTAAAAAAAAAAAAATGTTGCGTCACTTGCGAGCGCGTACTCCGTCTTCAGAAGGAAGCCGTCGTTGGAGACACCGTAAATTCCGCCGCTCACCGCTTGTTTAGTTTTGCTTCATTTGCGCGCGCGTATTTTTACCTGAGCGGCGAGCCGCAAAATTTATGGTGTCTCGCACGCGTATTTTTAAATGAGCGGCGAGCCGTGGAATTTATGGCGTCTCGCACGCGTATTTTTATCCGAGCGGCGAGTCGCAGAATTTATGGTGTCTCGCACGCGTATTTTTATCTTAGCAGCGAGCCGCGAAATTTATGGCGTCTCGCACGCGTATTTTTATCTGAGCGGCGAGTCGCGGAATATATGACGTCTCGCACGAGTATTTTTATCTGAGCGGCGAGTCGCGGAATTTATGGTGTCTCGCACGCGTATTTTTATCTTAGCGGCGAGCCGCGGAATTTATGGCGTTTCGCACGCGTATTTTTATCTGAGCGGCGAGTCGCGGAATTTATGGCGTCTCTAATGGCGGCTTCCGTGAGCCTTTTTGCTCCATTTGCACGCGCGTATTTTCATCTGTCCTCCACTCCGTCTTCAGAAGGAAGCCGCCGTTGGATACGCTGTAAATTTCGGCGCTCGCAGCTAGTTGGTTGCACATTTCCATTTTTAGGGTATTGAATATTTAAATATTTAAATTTGAAAAGTAAAACAAAAGTACGAATTTTACATACGAATTTTAAAATTTTGAAATTGTTTTATACGCTTGTACGTTGTTATCGTTAGTTTACTCCGTGCGTTTTATGCGTATAGGACATCTATGCTACCAAGCATAGATGTCATATTCGTACGGATTTGGACTTTTTTTTTCGATTACTACGTAGTATTCGCTTGTTTTGTACAATTCGTAAAATTCGTACGTCACATAATGTACAAAAACTGTACGAACTTTAAAAAAAAAAACGTTGCGTCATTTGCGAGCGCGTACTCCATCTTCAGAAGGAAGCCGTCGTTGGAGACACCGTAAATTTCGCCGCTCACCGCTTGTTCAGTTTTGCTTCATTTGCGCGCGCGTATTTTTACCTGAGCGGCGAGCCGCAGAATTTATGGCGTCTCGCACGCGTATTTTTAAATGAGCGGTGAGCCGGGAATTTATGGCGTCTCGCACGCGTATTTTTATCTGAGCGGCGGGTCGCGGAATTTATGTTGTCTTGCACGCGTATTTTTATCTTAGCGGCGAGCCGCGGAATTTATGGCGTCTCGCACGCGTATTTTTATCTGAGCGGCGAGTCGCGGAATTTATGACGTCTCGCACGGGTATTTTTATCTGAGCGGCGAGTCGCGGAATTTATGGTGTCTCGCACGCGTATTTTTATCTTAGCGGCGAGCCGCGGAATTTATGGCGTCTCGCACGCGTATTTTTATTTGAGCGGCGAGTCGCGGAATTTATGGCGTCTCTAATGGCGGCTTTCTTGAGCCATTTTGCTTCATTTGCACGTGCGTATTTTCTTCTGTCCTCCACTCCGTCATCAGAAGGAAGTCGCCGTTGGAAACGCGGTAAATCCCGGCGCTCGCCGCTAGTTCGTTGCATTAATCAGTTTTTTTACGGTATTGAATATTTAATTTTTTATTAGTACCTGTTAAAAAAGTACGAATTTTACCTACGAATTTTAAAAGTTTGAAAATGTTTTATGCGCACGGAACGTAGTATTCGTTAGTTTACTCCGTGCATTTTATGCGCATGGGACATCTATGCTACCAAGCGCACAAAAATTCGTACAATTACGTCCACTAGGGGACAAACAGACGGAAATAGCAAAAAATACGACGAAAACACTGTAGGTTCCAACCTTCGCATATCAATTTATGTTACGTGGGTCGCACTACATTTTTTAGTTCATTTCAGTTGCAGTCCTTCGCCGTATATATTCACTCCAGCTGTACTGTACTTGCGCGAAAGCTGCTCTTACTCTCCACCATTTTATTTCTAAAATTATTTATTATTTTTTTATTTCTATGTTTCGGTTTGAAGTCGCTCTTGCGTTGAAATCTCTTGATTGTGTCCTAATTTTAGGGTGACGTTACATCGGGAGGTCTTTGTAATTGTACGGACAACAATATTTCTGTAATTGTGAGGACAGCGATAGATATGTAATTGTACGGACATCATTGTTTTTGTGATTGTATGGACATCAGTATTCCTGAAATACAGAGGCCTCAGTTACATCGCGTAACGTCTGTAAATAATTTTTAATATACGTGTTTCAATTTGCGTGGTTCCACGTAAATTGGGGATCCAATCTTTAAAATCGTCAAAGATTTTGAAACCGACCAATTTCGTTTCAAAATCTGTATTTGCGTATTATGTACGTGTACTTTCGCAAAATGAATTTGTATTTCAAAACACAAAACGACAAACAATAGCGCGCGAAACCATGAAGCTAGAAGGAAGACAAATACCGTACTTCTGGCAGTAGGGCAAAAAATTGTACTTTTCGGCCAAGACTTTCCGGTCACCTTGCCCGAAGGCACGTGACTTTGGCGACGCGATAAAAATTTCAGGGAATTGATCATTGACAGTAACCATTTTGGTTGCGCACAGTCACTTATGTCATTTTGTCAAAGATGGTACGTTTAAATTACACATTGGTACAAGTAAAGTACCGTTGAGTATAAATTTGACGGACAAATCGGTTAGACAACTTTGACTTTCAATTATTGTTACAACCGTTTAATGTTTTGTCGCGCTTGCGAACGTCGACCGTCATTATAAAATTAGCAATTCACACGGCCGCGAAGGTTTACAGTAACATAACTGCGGCAACCACATG
Source organism: Zygnema cylindricum (assembly GCA_037447655.1). Lineage (NCBI taxonomy): Eukaryota > Viridiplantae > Streptophyta > Zygnematophyceae > Zygnematales > Zygnemataceae > Zygnema > Zygnema cylindricum. The sequence continues at coordinate 8,517 of JBBHKE010003059.1, read as the reverse complement.
TAAATAAAAGTGTTGCGCACAGTCATTTTTTTGTCTTTACGTGAGCTCCACGGTGAGAGCAGATGTTGGACTTTAACTTCGCCGCAAAATTGAAATTTAATCGTCTAAGGGTATGTCCCCATGTGCATAAGTAAGGGTTTTTTTCTGTCATTTTCCTGTAAAACTTAGCGCTGCAACCGTACAAAGGAATCGCAAATTTGTAGAGTACAATTTGCGTCATCCTCGAATTTAGGATGTATGAAAATTTGTCGTCTTGTGTTTTTCAACCCACTTCCACGACAAAAAACGTCATCTTCAACCTTACGTTTAAAACACATGCGCGATGTGTTTTAAAACTAGGTATTTTCGATAAGCAAATAGGAACGTATATTCGCACGTGCCGTAATTTTCGAAAATTTTCATACGATTTCCAAGGACAAAGAAAAGCACAAAATTCGCTATGTTTTGTCCGTTTGCACACGAATACGACAAATAAAAGTACAAAATCTGTTTGGTTTTGTCTGTTTTCGTTCATTACGAATTTCTTTTTTGTAGGGGTCTTCAAATTCCGATGCGATTTCACGTCGACCGGATAGGAGACGCGAAGGCAAAGCGCATCTTCTTCAAGGGTGAAACGACACAGGCTGGAAGACGTTACGTCTACAATGTCACGGAAAGACATGCGACGTCACAAGCAGTTCCAAAAAATAACGTGCGACCACAAATTGTAGACGTTGACAACCGTCACAGGTATTGATTGCGTATACAATCGTCACAAACGTAAGTTACGATTTCGTCCTTACCATAGTTCAAATGTAGGTGAAAGCCGCCCATACAATATGCCTATTGTACACAAAAAATACAATAAACCCTTAAGTCCCATATTGTATTGGTCGCAAAATGAAATAAAATAGTAACACGGTTGGGTTGCACATCGTTCGATAGAGAATTAAATGTCATGTCTAAATTTTGAAAAACATTCGGACAAAAAATTATTTTTCTGTGAGTTTTGAGGTATTTTTTATTTAAACCGTCAGATTCGGACGATCGAACGGTCTCTGATCAAAGTAGCGATCTAAGAAGATCGCATGAAAAGCCCATAACACAACTTACGATAGGACTATCGTCAGATTCGGACGATCGGACGGTCGCTGATCAAAGTAGCAACTTAAGAAGATCACATGAAAAACCTATAACACAACTTACGATAAAGGCGCCGACAAAAGGCCTACAATTGAAACGCCTACTTTTGAACTATGGTCCTTACAAACATAGGGACACTTGAAAACCACGTCCGGCGGATCCGCCCTAAAATACAAAGTAAGTTGGCTAAGTTACAGGTACATGGGGACATACCCTTAGGGCGTGTTCCCATGTAACCAAAACTTTGAAACGTTACTTTGGATTTTAGCGCAGATTTTAAGGTGTACTTTTCAAAGTGTGCCTATGTCAGTCGTTACTTGCGCCTTCATTACTTCGAATATGTAACAGTTGTAGACGTCGCCAATATTTCTACACTAGAACGAGCTCTTGACATACTGCGGACATTTGTCGACGCCAACGAGCTTGTGACATTTGTAGACGCCCACACGTGGACAACATTAGCAATCGCCTACGTCTACAAATGGGCTGCACAGTAGTGTAACCCACCTCGAAGAAGTGGGTTGGCAGATACAGAAAAAAAAATCGTGAGACGTTGGACGATTAAGCTACGTGTCATGATGGAAAACCAACGAAAAATCTTAAGATTTGCACATGACACGCGGTTTTCAAAATACAACCGAAAATAAAAACAAAGTTTCTTAACATTCCCTCGTCACTCTATTTTCTGTAACTTTTGTTCGTCACAATATTTCTCTCAAAGGACTTTCGTTATGTTCAAAAAATGAAACCCTAAAAAATTAGCTGGCGTACAGAGTAACTTCTGCGAAAAGTATTAAAGTTATGTCGTATGATTACTTTGTACGCAGGTACATGGTACGAAAGTGAAGATTTGAAGCTATGTTTGTTGGTGCTAAAAATCTGAAAGATATTCAATATCGGATCGTAGTTTGCGTGGCGCCAATCAATTTAAAACACTTGGCTTACAAACTCTTCGCGATGGAACATCAACTCAATCGACCCGGGCTGTAGAGTTGGCCGTACAATTAAAGAAACGTCTAATGGAACTTCACCCTTAAGTTCCATCAAACGTTTTTGTAATTGTACAGCAAACTCTACAAAACGGGTCGATTGAGTCGATGTTCCATCACGAAGAGATTGTAAGCCACGTGTTCTAAATTGACTAGCGCCACGCAAGCTACGATCCTTAGGGTGAAGTCTCATCAGTCGTTTCTGTAATTGAACGACCAACTCTACAGACCGGGTCGATTGAGTAGATGTTCCATCACGAAGAGTCTGTAAGCCACGTGTTCTAAATAGGACTGGCGCCACGCAAGCTACGATCCGATATTGAATATCTTTCAGATTTTTAGCACCGACAAACTTAGCTTCAAATCTTCACTTTCGTACCATATACGTGCGTACGAAGTAACCATATGACATAACTTTTATACTTTTCGCAGAAGCCAGTCTGTACGCCAGCTCATTTTTTAGGGTTTCTGTTTTCGAACATAACGAAAGTCCTTTGGGAGAAATAGTGTGACAAACAAAAGTTACCGAAAATAGCGTAACAAAGGAATGTTGCAAAATTTCGTTTTTATTTTCGGTTTTATTTTGGAAAGCGCGTATCATGTGCAAATCTTAAGATTTTTCGTTGTTTTTCCATCATGACATGTACCTTAATCGTCTAGCGTGTCACGATTTTTTTTACTGTATCTGCCAACCCACCTCCTCGAAGTGGGTTGACAGTTACAGAGAAAAATGAAGCGAACTCTTCGCAGATGAACATTCGACGGCCAGTAATACCTCCAAGACCTTCGGAGAATATTGGCAAGATTCTTTGAAATGTTGTTTTTCGTATAAAAACAAAATAGGCGGTACGATTTGGTACGAAGAGTCGTGGATTTCTGTAAACTTCCCCACTTTTCGCCTAATGGGACGTTACCCAAAGCGTTACATTGAACTTTGGGTATGGTTGCATAAGGAGGTCTGTGTACGTGTAATAGTACGGACAACAAAATTCTTGTATCACAAAGGCCTTGGTTACATCGCGTATCGTGTGTAAATAAGTTTTTCATACGTGTTCTGATTTGAGTGGCTCCACGTAAGTTGACGATCAAATCTCTAAAATCGTCAAAGATTTGGAAACCGACCATTTTCCTATGGAAATCCGAACTTGCGAATTACGTACGTGTACTTCGCAGGTGTACCGCGTCAATGTACCTCAGAGATCTCCTTCACTCTGTTGACTTTCATGAAAAAACTGTATTTTTTTTCGGCAAAGATTTTACGGTCACCTTGTCCAAAGGCACGTGACTTTGGGGACATGTGAAAATTTTCATTTTTCATCGACGCATAAGTCTATCGTCCAGGTGTAGCAAATTGACTGGTTTTGTATTGGTGAACCCACCTCCGCGAGGTGGGCTCACCAATACAGAGGCGTATGGAGCGACTGCTTCGAAGATGAAGACCAAAATGTAATCGGACGATCGATGTCTTCTCTCGGATACTCGAAGAATCGTAATCTTATTTTTCTATAATGTTGTTTTCAAGAATCTCACCAAAATATTGTACGGCATGGTATGGAAAAGTACAAAATTCTGTATTAAACCTAACATTTTGTCAGATGTAACCATACCTTTAGACGCAAATCGAAACGAAACCTTTGAAAACTGAAATACACCGCGAATCGTAATTAGAGTAGAGAACTAATTAGAGTAAAAAAATGAAATCAAATATTTAAAGTTATTGACTCTAGATTGTGTAATAATTGTTTTTCAAAAACAAATTTTACTCTAATTTATCAAAAACTCTAATTTGGGTTGTTGTCCGAACTATTTATCTGCGCTGATATCTTTACTGTAAATTAGGTACACTAACAAAATTTGACAAAACGTACATTTTTAAGTCATTGTGACGTTTGCATTACGCGGTTTGTGAAAACGCAGTTACATAATAACGGCCTGTATTAAATCATTCTTTCTACTTTTTTAGTTAATAAAGTACAATTTTGCACGGTCAAACACCGACCATACGCCACACTATTTAAAACAGGAACATATTAGAGTTGTTAACGTTGATTCCAAAAGTACCTTAAATAATGTAAAGAATAATTTAGAATCATGGTACTATATTTAGTAGTGTTGGGTATCGAGGACCTATTGCCGATATTCGATATATATCGAATTTTAGGTACCCGATAATCGATATATCAAGACCATGTACAGAGAATCTAAATACCCAGATTTTTTTTTTCCCCGGATTTTTTTTTTGGCTGCAGAAAATCCTCAATAGTGAAAATAAAACAATAAATAATTCCTGCACTTGAAAATTGTGACCAGGAAATAATCCAAGATGAACTAAGTAACAAAAAATACGCCTAGCGAAAACAGGCCAATCAGAGTACAACGTGCTATGTAAGTATTTGGGTCTAGTTTGGATTCAGCCAATAGGAGGTCGAAATCCTATGCCCTACGTTACAGAATGTATAACCTACGGATTAAAACCCTTCCTATCTACATGTGAACGCATGAACCTCCAAATGGTTCACGACTTAAAATGGTCCAATCACGTCGCTTCGTCCGAACTGAGAGTCGCTTTGTGTGTCACTTGCGTCGACAGTTCAGATGTGATGTTATGAAAATTGCATACATTGCGTCGACAGTCCAGATGTGATGTTACGAAAATTGCGTACTTTGCGTCGACGACCGAGATAATACTTCACGCGAAATGATTAACATTTTCTGTCGGCCGGGATTCAAGGGAATAAAAGTTTGTACGGGGGGACCGCAGGTACGGTCCACTTTACGATCGCGGGAATTTTGGAAAAGAGAAGTCGTACGGCCGACGTGAAAAATCGAATTCACTGTTGGCGAAAATCGCGTAGAATATATATGGTCAGACGACGTGAAATGAATAAATCCACCATCGAAGGGAATCACGAAGAATGTATGTCGTACGGTTGAAGTCGCCGTCGGCAAAAAATCCGGGAATTTTGAGTTGTACGTTCAACTTGTCGTTGGCCCATATTACGGCCAAAAATGAATATATACGGTCGACCCGTACGAGGATGTAAAATATGTACGGTTGACGCGAACGCGAAATGTGGGTATGTACGGTCTCTGTAAAACCCGAATAACACCCAAAAACAAATTAGTGTGGCTGTTGCCCTTCTTAATCCCTAAATATAAACAACTAAAATGGCCGACGCGGTGCGGCATGACAACTGTCGTGCATGTGTCAAATAACGTGAAGATGAATGCAATATCATCAGCTATGCTCCACTTAAACTCAAATAATGAAAAGATATTGTAAATGGAATAAAACATAAAAGTAAAAAATGGATAAATACAACAACAGGCAAGGTGGAAGAAAAAGAAAGGTCAACGACTTAGCTGGTTATGGTTAGGTCGGTTTGTTCCCCCCCCAGCTCTTTAGCCGACAAAGGAGCTAGCCAACATGACATGAAGCTCGCGACATCCGTGGCAAAACCAGTGACCATCCGGAACTGCCAACAATGGTGGCACCAAACACTCTATGTGAAACCCCTGATTGCAATGATCACAAAGTAACATGGTAGTTTCCCCGTGCGATCGATGACAAAAGGTACATGTCGTCGCCTCCGTAATCGGCATCCGCATAGGATCCATATCCCGCGACAAATTTGGTAAATAACATCGAGCAAATTTCTTGGAGTGCTCTTTAAAAGTCCGTGTGTCCGCTCCTTGTAATCCCAACATTCCGTTTGGATCCACCTCGATAATCCGTAGGATGTGTGCAGAAACATCCGTGTCCAAAGTGTCAAAAGATTGCCTGCGAAGATAAACATAGTCTCCTACCCGATAGGGCTTCTGTTGCGGCCTATAACTGCCGCTTCGAGTGGTGGAAAACTGAAGTGTGTCCCAATGCTGGGCAATTTGTAGGTTATCAAAAGCCATGGGCATTTCACGGGCAAAAAGCAAAGCACGACGAGTAAGTTCTTCCAAGAAAATAGTGTCGGCCATCACTGGAAGCGGAAAGCTTGCAGCTTTCTGAATATTGCAACCGAGCAACGGTTGTCGCCCAAATAAAACATAATACGGGCTGAAATTAGCCAGACTAGCCTAAACTGACATGCGAAATCCCATGGTAATGTAGCCGAGGGACTCGTCCCAAACCAAAATGTGTTTCTCTAAGTAATGCTTACGCAAGGCACGCTTAAATGTCTGGACTGCCTGTTGAGCCATGCCATCGTCCTGGGGTGATCCCGACTAGTACGACGATGATCGATGAGAGCCTCATTAAGCATTTGTTAAAATTCTCCCCAAAATTCTGTACCTTGATCTGTAAGGACCTCGGCATGTATTTCCATATCTAATATAACAGCTAGAGATAGCAAAATCCTAACTGTCATAAATCTTACAACATGAGAAAATGTTTCTTCAAAGTCGATTCCTTCATTTTGATTATAACCCTTTGTCACAAGTCTAGCTTTGTATTGTTCAATGGTAATATTTGGATTTAACTTCACCTTGAATACCCATTTGCTACTGATCGCTTTTCGATCCGGAGGAAGGTCCACAAGCTCCCATGTTTAAGCCTCCATGATCGACTTCATTTCATCGTTTGCCGCCTCGATCCAGTGATTCCGCCCCGATGATGAGAAGGCTTCCCCGATGGTCAGATGCTCCTCTGAGGCTGCCGAGTAGGCAAAGTGAGAACTTGCTTGTAGGCAAAGTGAGAACTTGCTTGCAGGCGGCTACTGGATCTTCTTCCCCCCGAAAATTTTGAGGCTAAAATTGTCGGATTCCGTGCGTTACGCTTGTTGCGCTGGTTGCGATCCGTAGGCAGTGATTGCTATTTTTGCGCTTCAAAACAAACTTGTTGTGGAACCCGATTATGTTCCGACTCCGGTGGTACCACTGGTGAATTTTGCATCTGTGGGACAATATTATGGATGATATCTAAAATGACATATTCTTGTATTTTTTGCTGCCTCTGCTGCGCTGTCATTTTAAATAATTCTATCGAGGCTAGTTCATTTTTGACAACGATGTTCCTTGCTACAATGATTTTGTGTCTCTCAAAAACAAACACACTATAACCTTTAGAGTGATCATCATATCCTAACAAAATGCTCAACAATCCTTTAGGTTCCATTTTCCATTTATCATTAGGCGTATCCAAAATAAAGCATTTACTTCCAAAGACTTTGAAGTGACTGACATCCGGTCTTCTACCCGTCCAGATCTCAAAAGAAGTGGCTTCTACCGATCTGGAACCTATCCTATTTTTGATATAAACTGCACAATTTAATGCTTCAGCCCATAATTTTGGATCTACGTCCTTATCCGCAAGCATGGACCTAGAGCTTTTCTGTGATAGTTCTATTTAGTCTTTCTGAGACCCCATTCTGTTCCAAAGAGTATGAGGCAGTCAATTTGTGACTTACACCTTCCTTGAGTAAGAAGTTTTCAAACTCTTTTGACGTATATTGTCCGCCATTGTCTGATCTGAGCTCTAGATTTGGCAGACCGTGTAGTTTCCCCGCCCACGTTTTGTAGTGTTGAAAATAAGTGAAGACTTCACTCTTTTCTTTTATGAAGTAGACCTTAGTAAACCTCAAAAAATCATCTGTAAACGTAACCATATATTTCATCCCCCCGGCAGATGTTACCTTTGCAGGGCCGAAAACATCAGAATGAATGAAGTGCAAAAGTTTAGTAGACCTATGTTCAGACTTTTGAGGAAACAATAATCTGTGTATTTTTCCTAGTGCACATCCATCACACGTTTTAGGTGACTGGTTTGACACAGTGACTCCTTCTATTTTACCAACATTGACCATCTTTTTCATACTATCATAATTCACATGGCCTAACTTTTTATGCCACAGCTCATCTGAGGATAATGCACCAGAATACAAAACATCATTTTCTTTATTATCGAGCGTATCCATTCGATAAATTTTGCTGGCATCTCTTGTTCCTGTAACTGCAATTTTCCCATTTTTGCTAACAACTTGCCTGCCATGTTTCACATTGACCTCAAACCCTTTACTTTCTACCAAAGAAGTTGAGAATATTTTTTTCTTAAAATCATGACATAAAGAACATTATGAAGAGTTCTCTTAACTGCCTTACCCTCTACATCAACTAGCAAGGAGACATCACCTATAGCCCGCGTTTTCACACTCATTCCACATGCATAGTAGATATTTTTCTCTGGTGTTGATTTGAGATTTTTAAAAATTGCCTTGTTCCATCACATGTGGGCGGACGCTCCCGTGTCCATTATCCATCCATTGTCCTTAGCGCCCTCCATCGTTGCCGCCATAGCAAATAGATCATCATCCTCCTCGTTAGAGAGTGAAAGAGACTCGTCGTGATGAGATGAAGACGACGAGAATAGTGCATTTTCTCGTTGTGATGATCTCGTGAAGCCTTGATGAAACTTGAT